>WBNO01028757.1:0-16215 GCA_013400575.1 Peucedramus taeniatus | reverse complement strand
CGCCTTGCCATCCACGGCGTGCCCAGGGGCGCCCGGCAGACCTGCAAGGGCAACGCGACGGGGCGATGAGCCTCAGCGTGAGATATAGGGGTTCGTCACTGAGAAATAGGGGGTTTTCACTGAGAAATACGTTGTTTTTCTCTGAGAAATAGGGGGTTTTATCCCCCAAGAAATGGGGATTCTTCCCTGAGAAATAGGGATTTTTCCTCTGAGAAATAGGGATTTTTCCTCTGAGAAATAGGGGATTTTTTCCTGAAAAATAGGGATTTTTCTTTGAGAAATAGGGATTTTTTTCTCTGAGAAACACATTTTTTTTTCTCTGAGAAATAGGGGATTTTATCCCCCAAGAAATAGGGATTTCCCCCCCCCCAAGAAATAGGGATTCTTCCCTGAGAAATAGGGATTTTTTCTCTGAGAAATATGTTTTTTTTTTTCTCTGAGAAACAGGAGATTTTATCCCCCAAGAAATAGGGATTTTTTTCCCCAAGAAATAGGGACTTTTCCTCTGAGAAACAGGGGATTTTTTTCCTGAGAAATACGTTTTTTTCCCTCTGAGAAATAGGGGATTTTTCCCTGAGAAATAGGGATTTTTTTCTCTGAGAAATAGGGACTGGGGTGTTTGGGAATGCTGCTTGTGAGGTTTGGGGGTGTGGGCAGAGCAATGTCAGAGAGAGGGAAAGAGGAGGCAGAGATGAGGAAGAAGGAAGGGAAGGATGATCCAGGTGGGAGATTTGTAGGATGAGCCCTAGGCAGGTTTTGTGGGATGAATCTGGGAAAATTTACGGGATGAACCTGGGCAGGTTTTGTGGGATGAACCCAGGCAGGTTTTGTGGGATGAAGCTGAGGTTTTGTGGGATGGATCTGGGAAAATTTATAGGATGAACCTGGGCAACTTTTGTGGGATGAACCTGTGCAAATTTTGTGGGATAAACCTGAGATTTATAGGATGAACCTGGGCAGTTTTTGTGGGATGAACCTGGGCAGATTTATAGGATAAACCTGAGCAGGTTTTGTGGGATGAACCCAGGCAGGTTTATAGGAGGAACCTGAGCAGTTTTTGTGGGATGGCTCAGAAGGTTCTCAGGCATCGCTGGGCTGATCACCCCAAGGTGACAAAGGCCACCTGGCCGTGGCAGTGCTGGGGACACCTGCTCTCACCTGGGATCCCTGGAGGTCCCGGCATTCCCGGGTGGCCACGGCCAATTTCTCCCCGCTCGCCCTTCTCTCCTCTCTTCCCTGTGGGAACAAACAGGAGGGGAGGACTCCACAGAAGCCCTGGGTGGGTGCTCAGGGACGGGGACGAGCGTGGCAGTGCCACCCCGGGAGGGTCTGCACCTGGCACCGTGCCACCGCCACCCACCTTTGGGTCCGACATTCCCGATCTGCCCGGCGGCTCCCAGGATTCCGGGGACGCCTCGGGATCCCATGGGGCCGTGGGGTCCCTGCTCACCGGGGGGTCCTGGGGGCCCAGGGGGGCCGGGGGGTCCCACGGCCCCGACCCCGCCCAGGGCGGCTCTCTTGGCACTCACGGCCACCTCTGCCAGCTGCTCTGTGGGGCAGAGAGGGGCCGGGATGGGATCCATGGGGTGGGATCCATGGGATGGGATTCATGGGATCCACGGAGTGAGATCCATGGGATGGGATCCATGGGACCCAAGGGAAGGAATCCATGGGACCCAAAGGGGGGATCCATGGGATGAGGTCCAGGGGAAGGGATCCATGGGGTGGGATCCATGGGACCCAAGGGAAGGAATCCATGGGACCCAAGGGGGGGATCCATGGGATGAGGTCCATGGGAAGGGATCCATGGGTTGGGATCCATGAGATCCATGGGTTGGGATTCATGGGACGGGATCCATAGGGTGGGATCCATGGGATGGGATCCATGGGAAGGGATCCATGAGATCCATGGGTTGAGATCCACAGGGTGGGATCCATGGGGTGGGATCCATGGGGTGTGGTGGCCCCGCTCCATCCTCACCTTGCAGCATCTTCAGCACCACGTCCACAATGTGCTGGTCCCCAGCGTCCCGGCCCTGCCAGGAAGGGAATTTCGCTCCTTCTGTCCCCTCCCAGCCCAAACCCCAATCCCAATCCCCTCCCTGAATCCCAGGTCACCTTCCCCCCTGCTCTTCCCCCTCTGTCCCAGAGCAAGGGCTCCACTCTAAGCTCGCTCCATGCCCGTGGCATTGGAGTCCAAAATGAGGTTTAGAGGGAAAAATCTCAACCCTGCAAATCCCTGCTGCTGGCTGGTTCATATAGGGACAGGTTTTGGATGCTGTGCACGGTGGGAAAGAGAATTCTTCCCCAGGAAGGCGGATCCCAGCTCCTGAGTGGAACAGCAGCTCGTTCCCAGAGGAGTTGGGTGGGAAGGAGAGGGAATTCCTGCCGAGCTGGGGCAGCTGAGGGCACGGGGAGGGTGAGGAGGTTTTTTTTGGGATGGGGATACTCACGGCTGTGCCCCGCGGGCCCGGCATTCCCGGCACTCCGCGCTCCCCCACCAGCCCCCGAGGGCCGGGCGGGCCGGGATAACCCCGAATTCCCGGTGCTCCCGCATCCCCCGAGGGGCCGGGGTAGCCGAGGTCTCCCTGGATGCCTTGCTGGAAGAGGGATGGAGAGAGAGGGGCGTGAGCGGCCCAGGCTGTGCTGAGCACGGGGCTGCACCCCGAGAGCCCAAAATCTCCCAAAAACACAGCAGAGCTGGGTCCCAAAAACTGGGGCTGAACTTGAACCCAGGGCTGGATCCCAAATGGGGCTGGGGCTGAACCCAGGGCTGGATCCCAAATGGGGCTGGGGCTGAACCCAGGGCTGGATCCCAAATGGGGCTGGGGCTGAATCCAGGGCTGGATCCCAAATGGGGCTGGGGCTGAATGCAGGGCTAGATCCCAAAAATTGGGACTGAGCCTGAATCAAGGGCTGGATCCCATAAACTGCATCTGGGGCTGAATCCAGGGTTGAGCCTGAACCCAGGGCTGGATCCCAAATGGGGCTGGGGATGAACCCAGGGCTGGATCCCATAAATTTGGGGTGAATTTGAATCCAGGGCTGGATCCCTGATGAGGCTTGGGCTGGATCCCAAAAATTGGGGCTGAGCTTGAATCCAGGGCTGGATTCCAAATGGGGCTGAATCCTGGGCTGGACCCCATAACTTATGGCTGGGGCTGGATCCCAAACGGGGCTGAGCCTGAATCCAGGGCTGGACCCCAAAATGGGGCTGAGCCTGAATCTGGTGCTGAGCCCAGATCTGAGCCTGAATCCAGGGTTTAACCCCAAAGAGGAGCTGAGCTGAATCCAGGGTTTAACTCCAAAGAGGAGCTGAGCCTGAATCCAGGGTTTAACTCCAAAGAGGAGCTGAGCTTGAATCCAGGGTTTAACCCAAAGAGGAGCTGAGCTTAATCCAGGGTTTAACCCGAAGAGCAGCTGAGCTTGAGTCCAGGGTTTAACCCCAAAGAGGAGCTGAGCTGAATCCAGGGTTTAACTCCAAAGAGGAGCTGAGCTTGAGTCCAGGGTTTAACCCCAAAGAGGAGCTGAGCTGAATCCAGGGTTTAACTGCAAAGAGGAGCTGAGCTAAATCCAGGGTTTAACCCAGAGAGGAGCTGAGCTGAATCCAGGGTTTAACCCAAAGAGGAGCTGAGCTTGAATCCAGGGTTTAACCCAAAGAGGAGCTGAGCTGAATCCAGGGTTTAACCCAAAGAGGAGCTGAGCTTGAATCCAGGGTTTAACCCAAAGAGGAGCTGAGCTTAATCCAGGGTTTAACCCAAAGAGGAGCTGAGCTTGAATCCAGGGTTTAACCCAAAGAGGAGCTGAGCTTAATCCAGGGTTTAACCCGAAGAGCAGCTGAGCTTGAATCCAGGGTTTAACCCCAAAGAGGAGCTGAGTGAATCCAGGGTATAACTCCAAAGAGGAGCTGAGCTTGAGTCCAGGGTTTAACCCCAAAGAGGAGCTGAGCTGAATCCAGGGTTTAACTGCAAAGAGGAGCTGAGCTAAATCCAGGGTTTAACCCAGAGAGGAGCTGAGCTGAATCCAGGGTTTAACCCAAAGAGGAGCTGAGCTTGAATCCAGGGTTTAACCCAAAGAGGAGCTGAGCTTAATCCAGGGTTTAACCCAAAGAGGAGCTGAGCTTGAATCCAGGGTTTAACCCAAAGAGGAGCTGAGCTTAATCCAGGGTTTAACTCCAAAGAGGAGCTGAGCTGAATCCAGGGTTTAACCCCAAAGAGGAGCTGAGCTGAATCCAGGGTTTAACCCAAAGAGGAGCTGAGCTGAATCCAGGGTTTAAATCCAAAGAGGAGCTGAGCTGAATCCAGGGTTTAACCCCAAAGAGGAGCTGAGCTGAATCCAGGGTTTAACCCCAAAGAGGAGCTGAGCTGAATCCAGGGCTGATTGTGGTCACTGGCCCCCATTTCCAGGGAAAACATTCCCTCAGCACCTCAGTCAGGAGGATCCAGCTGAGGATCCCACAAATCCCCCCGAGCTCCCCTCGGTCCCAAACCCCCATCACTCACCTGTCCCTTGGGTCCTGGCTCTCCTGACTCCCCCTGGGGACAGAGGAAAGGCAATGAGGAGACAGCAGGGATTTAGGGCTGGGATTTAATGCCAGGCAGGATCCCC
This sequence comes from Peucedramus taeniatus, assembly GCA_013400575.1. Classification (NCBI taxonomy): domain Eukaryota; kingdom Metazoa; phylum Chordata; class Aves; order Passeriformes; family Fringillidae; genus Peucedramus; species Peucedramus taeniatus. The sequence goes on along the minus strand of WBNO01028757.1, from coordinate 11,607 downwards.
CAGCATTCCCAGGAATCACCTGGAAGCACTCACCTTCTCTCCCTTGAGCCCTGCCAGGCCGTGGACACCGGGATCTCCCTGAAGGAAAGGCAAGGAGAGTTGGGAACATTCCCAAAGTCACCCCCACCCTCTGGGATGAGGGGGGAATTCATGGAAAAGGTGCCAGGACTGTTAAACCCAGCTCTGTTAAACCCCTGCCACAGCCTGGGATGTACTCACAATGTTGCCTTTGGGGCCGGTTTTCCCTGGAGAGCCCTGGGAAAAGGAAACATTGGGATCAGCCCAGCTCAGGGCAGTGTCCCACTGTTGTAAAAAACCTGACCCTCCGTGCAGGGAGGAATGATGCTCTGACTCCATGTGATCAGAAGGTTATTTTATTATTTTATAATACTATATTATGTTAAAGAAAACTACACTAAACTATACTAAAGAATAGAGAAGGATCCTTACAGAAGGCTGAACAGATCATAATGAAAACTCGTGACTCTTTCCAGAGCCCTGACACAGTTCCTGTGACCATTAACTAAGAAACCAAAACAACTCACACCAGAGCCCAATCAAGGCTCATCATTTCAAGTAAATGTAAAAAATCAGCCCTTCATAGCAGGGAGGAATGATGCTGTGACTCCATGTGATCAGAAGGTTATTTTATTATTTTATGATGCTATATTATGTTAAAGAAAACTCTACTAAACTATGCTAAAAAATTGAGAAAGGATCCTTACAGAAGGCTGAACAGATCATAATGAAAACTCGTGGCTCTTTCCAGAGCCCTGACACAGTTCCTGTGACCATTGGTCAGGGACTGAAAACAACTCACAGCAGAGCCCAGCCAGGCTCAGCACTTCAGGTAAACAATTCCTGACACATTCCACATGAGCACAGCACAGGAGAAGCCAATGAGATCAGGATTATTTCCCATCTCTGGGCCTCTCTCTGCCTTTTCAGCTTCTCAGGATAAAATCCTGAGTGAAGGAATTTTATGTTCAATAAAATAAAAAGATCACATCCCCAAGAAGCCACCCTGCTGTCCCCAGAGCTGTCACCTTGTCTCCTTTGACTCCAGGCAAGCCTTGGGCTCCTGGGATGCCTGGTGGGCCCTGCTCTCCCTTTGGCCCCTGGAAATCCAAGGAAAATGGGAAAATGAGTGAGAGGAGACAATGGGAAAACCTTTACCCAGCAGGGAATCGTCCCCAAGGCACTGAGGTGGGGAACTCCCCATCCTCCAGCTGGTCCCAGCATCCCAACCTTCCCTAAATCCCAGCTCTGAGGGGACACAGGGCACAAAACCCTGGAGAAGCCACGCCAGGAATGTGGAATCTTCCAGGGATGGATTCCTGTCCCCAGGAAAAGCCCCAAAAATCAGTTTTTGGCTGTTTTTCCAGTGCAGGAAAGCTCTGGAGAGGGGCTGGGCTCTCCTGGGGTGGGAGGAAATTCCTGTCCCAGCTGGGATCCCATTAATCCCTGAGCTGTTCCCTGATCCCTCAGCAGCAGGACAGGCACGGGATTGACCCGGGATCAAAGGGGGGGTCTGGCTGTGTCCCACTGATCCCAAATCCAGGCCTGGAATCCCCCATCCCGGGGCTGAGCGTGCTCAGTGTGCCAGCCTGGATTTGGGGACAGCTCAGAGCATCCCCCATGTCCCAGCCCAGCTTTGGGGACAATTCAGAGCATGTCCTGTGTCCCAGAGTGGCTTTGGGGAAAACTCACTGGATTTAGGGACAGCTCAGAGTGTTCCCCATGTCCCAGCCTGGATTTGGGGTCAATTCACTGCCTTTAGGGACAACTCAGAGCATGTCCTGTGTCCCAGAGTGGTTTTGGGGACAACTCAGAGCATTCCCCATGTCCCAGCCCAGCTTTGGGGACAATTCACCAGGTATGGGGACAATTCAGAGCATTCCCCATGTCCCAGCCCAGCTTTGGGGACAATTCACCAGGTATGGGGACAATTCAGAGCATTCCCCATGTCCCAGCCCAGCTTTGGGGACAATTCACCAGGTATGGGGACAATTCAGAGCATTCCCCATGTCCCAGCCCAGCTTTGGGGACAATTCAGAGCATTCCCCGTGTCCCAGAGTGGCTTTGGGAACAACTCAGAGCACATCCTGTGCCCCAGCCTGGATTTGGGGACAATTCAGAGCATCTCCCATGTCCCAGCCCAACTTTGGGGACAGTTCACTGGCTTTAGGGACAACTCAGAGCATGTCCTGTGTCCCAGAGTTGCTTTGGGGAGAACTCAGAGCATCTCCCATATCCCAGCTCAGCTTTGGGGACAATTCACCGGCTTTGGGGACAACTCAGAGCATTCCCCATGTCCCAGCCCGGCTTTGGGGACAACTCCCCGGCATTGGGGACAATTCCCCGGCTTTGGGGACAACTCACCGCTCTGCCCTGCTCGCCGGGGGGCCCCACGAGGCCACGCTCGCCCCTGTCACCCTGCGGAGAGCCGGGAAAGGAGCGGGGTCAGGGCCAGCCCCCCCTGGCACGGCCACACCCCCGCGGTGTCCCCAGCTCACCTTCGGCCCGGGGACACCCTGCGGGCCCTGCTCACCGCGCGGTCCGGGCTCGCCCTAAAAACGGGAGAGAAAATCCCCCAAAAGATGGGGTTCACCCAGGCGTGGTGTGCTCCTTGTCCTTCCCCGAGGGAGGGGTGGCCCTGTCCTTGTCGCCACCGCAGGGTGGTGACAGGAGCAGGGATGTCCCGGGAGGAGCGGGGTGGGGATGCAGTGCCCGATTCTGCTTTAACTTGCAGAAAATGAGGAAAATAAAGGAAAAAAAAGAGAGAGATCAGCGCCGAGGATGTCCCCGGGAGGGACACGGCGACATCTCGGTACTCACAAGCTGCCCTGGGGCACCGGTGACACCGGGGTGGCCCCGAGGACCCGATTCACCCTGTGAAGGGAGAGAGGGGGGTCAGAGGGGACAGGAGGGGACAGGGAGGGACAGGGAGGGAAAACGGGGAGATGGAGGGGACAGAGAAGGACAGGGAGGGACAGGAAGGGACAACGGGGAGATGGAGGGGACAGGGAGGGACAGGGAGGGACAGCGGGGACTGGAAGGGGACAGCGGGGACAGGGAGGGGACAGGGACCACAGCGGGGACAGGGACGGGACAGTGGGGAGAGAGAGGGGACAGCAGGGACAGGGACGGACAGCGGGGACAGGGAGGGGACAGCAGGGACAGGGAGGGGACAGGGAGGGGACAGGGAGGGGACAGGGACCACAGAGGGGACAGGGACGGACAGCGGGAACAGGGAGGGGACAGTGGGGATAGAGAGGGGACAGCAGGGACAGGGACGGACAGCGGGGACAGCGGGGACAGGAGCCGCGGGGTGGATGCTCAGAGGTGTCACCCACCTTGTCACCCGGGCCACCTTTGCTTCCCGGCTGGCCCGGCAATCCCTAAGGGAACAAAGCCAGGATCAACCCCTGGGCACAGCTCAGTGTCCCCGCGGGGTGCTGGCCCTGGCACAGTGTCNGGAAAACGGGGAGATGGAGGGGACAGAGAAGGACAGGGAGGGACAGGAAGGGACAACGGGGAGATGGAGGGGACAGGGAGGGACAGGGAGGGACAGCGGGGACTGGAAGGGGACAGCGGGGACAGGGAGGGGACAGGGACCACAGCGGGGACAGGGACGGGACAGTGGGGAGAGAGAGGGGACAGCAGGGACAGGGACGGACAGCGGGGACAGGGAGGGGACAGCAGGGACAGGGAGGGGACAGGGAGGGGACAGGGAGGGGACAGGGACCACAGAGGGGACAGGGACGGACAGCGGGAACAGGGAGGGGACAGTGGGGATAGAGAGGGGACAGCAGGGACAGGGACGGACAGCGGGGACAGCGGGGACAGGAGCCGCGGGGTGGATGCTCAGAGGTGTCACCCACCTTGTCACCCGGGCCACCTTTGCTTCCCGGCTGGCCCGGCAATCCCTAAGGGAACAAAGCCGGGATCAACCCCCGAGCACAGCTCAGTGTCCCCGCGGGGTGCTGGCCCTGGCACAGGGTGACACCCCTGGGCACAGCTCAGTGTCCCCGCGGGGTGCTGGCCCTGGCACAGTGTCACCCCTGGGCACAGCTCAGTGTCCCCGCGGGGTGTCACAGGGTGTCACCCCTCAGGGGACAGGCTGGGGGGTCCTGCACTCACAGCTTGTCCCCGGTGTCCCGGCGTTCCCGGGCGTCCGGCTTGTCCTGTGCCACCCTGCGAGGGACAGAGGGGGTGTCACCTGGAGCGGGGTGCCCGCAGGTGTCAGGGACACTGTCCCTGAGCCCGTGGCCAGGAGCTGCCGTGCCAAGGGCCGCTGTTCCCGCTGCCATTCCCGTTGTTCCCAGCGGGTGGCATTCCCTGTGCCAGCTCCTGCAGCTCCCTCACCTTCACTCCTGGGATACCCGGGGTGCCATCCTTGCCATCGATGCCCGGCAGACCCTGAAAAGGGAGAGGAGTCACCCATGGGACACCTCAAAGGGACTCAAAGGCTCACGGTGGGGACAAAAAAAAACGTGGGGAGGCAAAGGAACATTCCAGGAGCGTGCTGGAGGGGACGAGGACGGGCGATGGCACAGGCAGGGACAGGGGCTCGTGCCCGGGCTGGGGACAGGTGCCACCAGCTGTACTCACATTCTCCCCCTTGGGGCCGATGTCACCCTGGGGTCCCCTGATGCCACGGCCACCCTAGAGCAGGAGGAGACAAGTGTCAGTGTCCTGCTGGTGCAGGGGACAGAGCTGGAGGTGGAGATGCCCCTCGAGGGCACCGGGCAGGGCCCTTTCCATGTGGGAACGGTGCCAAGCTGGGGAAAAGCGGCCACTGGCACCGGGGGGACACCTACCAGCTCTCCCTTGTCACCAGGGCCACCAGGGGGTCCCCTGGGGCCTTCCTTGCCCTGGAGGAGAGAGGAAAACCAGGATTGAGCGGGGCAAAGTGGGATCCCAGAGCACCCAGGGGTGGGGGGCACCCACCGGCCGCCCGGCGGCTCCGATGCTCCCGACCATGCCCTTGTAGCCAGCAGGGCCCTGGAAAGAGAACAGGGAAAGATCAGTTCCCATCCCAACCTGTGGAAACCCAGAGTGTCACCCTGATTTTTTTTAAGTTTTACTGAGCTTTCTGACGTTTGTGTTCTTTGCACAAACTTTCTTAATGTGCTTTATGTAAATAATTTATTGTTTTATATTCCTTTATGGAAGATGAGCAACCTAACAGACAGTTGGGTTGCCCAGTGGCGTTGAGGAGGTGGCACTGCCACCCTCCAATGACACTGGCATTTCAGAAAGATATAAATATGGAGTAAAATGTTTCAATAAAGAGTTTTTTTTTAGTTTGCTTTGACCAAGACTGCTCCGTGTTGTTCCTGTGTCACCCCAGGGTGACACCAGAGCACAGGGAATATTTCTCTGTCTGCTCTGGGGTGCCCTGACCCCCAGGGGAGCACTGAGTTTGAGCCTCATTCATGGAGAAAGTTTCCTAGATTTCAGGACAGACTGGAATCCACAAAAGTGTGAACGAGATTTTAGAGAAGGACAGACTGGAATCCACAAAAGTGTGGAATAGATTACAGAGAGTAGTGTAGGTTTATCATTTGGNTTCACTGTGGGCTCTTTGGGATCGGTTACTGGGTTAAAAGGGAAAATAATCTAGGTGTCAGTTCTTAATTGGATAGTTCAGTCTTAAAAAACCTTGTAACAAGAGATTGTTGGCCATTTTGTGCCTTCCAATGAAAAGCTGCCCAGCTCACAGTAGTGAGGTGTTGTATGAAATCGTGACCCTTCATGGCAGGGAAGAATGGTGTTTTGCCTTTATTTGATTAGAAGGTTATTTTATTATTTTGTGATGTTATAGATATTAAAGAAAATTATATTAAATTATACTACAGAATAAAGAAAAAGATCTTTATAGAAGGATTAGAAAGATAATAATGAAACTTGTGACTTTATTTTTAGAGTCTCTGGCACAGCTTGTGTGACCATTGGTCAGTGATTTAACACAATTTATACTAGAGCCCAATCAGGCTCATTAATTTAGGTGAACAAATTCTTAACACATTCTACATGAGTAAAACACAGGAGAAGCCAATGAGATAAGGATTGTTTTTTCCATCTCTGGGGCCTCTCTGCTTTTTTTTTTTTCTTCTCAGGATAAAATCCTGAGTAAAAAAATTATATTCAATAAAATATAAAAACCACAGGGAGACTGTTTCACTGATAAGAAACAATAAACACTTGAGTCCAAACATGAACTATTGTCTCAAGTGCCTTCAATCCAGACCCAGAGAAACCCACAACTGGTACCCCAGCACAATCCATCCCTGAGGCAGCCCAGCACGCAGGGATGCTGCTGGGAATGATCTCTGTGGGATCTGGAGCTCTGATCCCAGAGCCAGGGGGTGCCACCCGCACTCACCGTCTCCCCCTTGGGTCCTGCCATGCCAGGATACCCCCTGAGGCCCTGAGGTCCCTGCAGGGAAGGAAAACAGAGCCAATTTAGCTGGGAAAAAAGCCCCCAACCCAGGGGGAAGCAGCAATTACAGCAAAACCCGACACTGGGAATCCACCAGCTTTGCCAAACACGAGGAATTCCAGCCCCTCCTAATTCCAGAGCCCCCCAGCAGGTGCTTTTCCAGCTGTCAGTTCCATAATTCCAGAGGGCCCAAACTGCAGCCACTTCCCCGGGCCAGAGCTTTTGGCTTCAAAGCAGTTTTGCCCTTTCCTGGCCTGGAGGGCTCAGCCCAGTAATTGCTTTTCATCTTCAAAGGGCTCCGAGAATTCCTGCGGCTTTAATTCCCCCCCTGGGGCAAGGGGGACTCGGGGGACAGCAGGGATTTGTCCCAAATTATCCCTGGGACAGCCCAGGTGCCCATGGGGCTCTCCAGAGGGAGAGGTGGGGGCATCCATGGCTGGGAGAAGGATGGGATGGAGGCTTTGCCTCAGCCCCAGTGCTGGGAGCAGGGACACGCCGGTGTCACCTCCCTGGTGTCAGGGGACAAGGACAAAGAGGCCACCCCCAGTTCCTGCAGTTTCGGGGGACAGAGGAAAGGAGGAATAAAGGATTTACCGGAGGGCCTGGGATTCCTTGTTCTCCAGAGGCACCAACGTCCCCCTTGGGGCCCTGGGAATGGAGAGAAAAGGGAATGTTGGAGGGAGAGGGGACACGAAGCAGCCTGGGGACACCACAGCCCCCACATGGCACCCGGCAGGGGACAGGGACAGGGGGCCCTGCCCAGGAAGCCACCCTGGGAAGGCCACCCTGGTCTCCCATCCCACGTTTCCTGTTTTTCTCTTTGCTCTCTTCCTTCTTTCCCTCCCCAAAACTCCTTCCCTGGGCTCAGCCCCACAGGGACGGCCACACCTGGATCCTGCTGGGATCCTGCTGGGATCCTGCTGGGATCCTACTGGGATCTGGCTGAGATCCTGCTGGGATCTGTCTGGGATCCTGCTGAGATCCTGCTGGGATATGTTTGGGATCCTGCTGGGATCCGTCTGGGATCCTGCTAGGATATGTCTGGGATCCTGCTGAGACCTGGCTGGGATCTGCTGAGATCCTGTTGGGATCCTGTTCAGATCCTCCCCAGATCCTGATGAGATCCTGCTGGGATCCAGCTGGGATCCTGCGTAGATCCTGTTTGGATCCTGCTGAGATCCTACTGGGATCCTGCTGGGAAATGGCTGGGATCTGGTGAGATCCTGCTGGGATCCTGCCGAGATCCTGCCAGGGTCCTACTGAGATCCTGCTGGAATTCAGGTGAGATCCTGCTGACATCCAACTGGGATCCTGATGGAATCCTGCTGACATCCTCTTTGGATCCTCCTGGGATCCTGTTGAGATCCTGCCGGGATCCAGCTGGGATCTGGTTGGGATCCTTCTGGGATCCTGCTGGAACACTCACCGGCTCTCCCTGCTTGCCGGGCTCTCCGAGGGCGCCGGGGCGGCCTCTGTGTCCCTGGGGGGGGAGAGGAAATCCGTGAGGAAAATCCCTGGCAGAGCTGCAGGGTGGTGGCACCATCCCGGTGGCCATGTCCCACAGAGCCCCCCTGCCACCACATCCCGCCCAGGGGGGACTTTGGGTGGCTCAGAATCCCACTGGGGACATGGAATGGGCTCAGAATCCCAATGGGAACATTGGGGGGCTTCAGAATCCCACAGGTGACAATGGGGGGCTCAGAATTCCACTGGTGGCACTGGCAAGGGGGGGGCTCAAAATCCCACTGGGCACATTTTGGGGGGAGGTTCAGAATCCCACAAGTGACATGGAATGGGCTCAAAATCACACTGGGGACATGGAACGGGTTCAGAATCCCACTGGAGACATTGAGGGACTCAAAATCCCATTGGAGACATTGAGGGACTCAAAATCCCTCCGGGGATATTGAGGGGGTTCAGAATCCCACAGGTGACATCCTGAGCTGGGGATGGGGCTTTGGCACAGGGTGCCACCCCCAGGAAGGGGCTGGGGACCCACAGGGACCTTTCCCACAGCACCTTTTCCTCCCTGTCCTGGTGCTCCAGAGATCCAGAGAAGGATCCTTCACTCCACCACATCCTGGAGGTGACAATTCCCATTTTTCCCCCCCACAGCAGCTCCAGGACTTCCTTACCTTCAGTCCCTGCAGTCCCTGGGGGCCCTTGGGACCTGGGGGGCAGCTGGTGGGGCACTGGGAGGAGAGGAAGGACAAGGATGAGTTGGGAATGACTTGGAGAAGCCCGGGAAGAGAGGGAGGGACACGGGGGACACCGTGGGCACAGCAGGGGACAAGGTCATGGCAGCTCTCACCAGGAAATCAGCGCTGCCTTCCAGGCCTTGGAGGTGTCCCGGGAGGCCCTGCAGGGAAGGAAACCATCAGCATTCCAGGATTTTACATCAGGATGGTTTTACAGGAGCAGGGAGCAAGGAACGGGGTGGGAGGTGAGAGCCAGAGCCCCAATTCCAGCCCAAATCCCCAGGATGAGCCTGAGGAAGCTTCTCCCTCGTGGAGGTGACTGGGAGATACTCACGGGTTTCCCTGGAGGGCCTGGGGGACCCCTCGGGCCGTCGGGTCCAGGGTCACCCTAGCAAAAAAGGCAAGAAAAGGAGAATTTGGGATGAGGAGGGGAGGTGGAGACCCAGAGAGCCAGGATATCCCAACAGGAACAGGAACATCCCCAGGGTGATGGCACCAGAGGAACCTCCCTCCATTCCCACGTTTCAGGATCATCCCTGATCATCCAGGAGCCCTGGAGGGCAGAGAGGCAGCTCCTGGTGGAAGGAGGGGAGGTGGAGACCCGGAGAGCCAGGATATCCCAACAGGAACAGGAACATCCCCAGGGTGATGGCACCAGAGGAACCTCCCTCCATTCCCACGTTTCAGGATCATCCCTGATCATCCAGGAGCCCTGGAGGGCAGAGAGGCAGCTCCTGGTGGAAGGAGGGGAGGTTCTTCCATGTCCCCTCCTGACTCCTCACCTTGGGTCCCAGCACTCCGATCTCCCCGGGAAGCCCAACCTGGCCTGGAAGCCCCTAAAGGGAGAAGGGAGAGAAATCCATGGAATGAGAGAGGTCCCACCCTGGCTCTTCCCCTCTGGGGGTGCTGAGGTTTGACCTCCTCCCGGGCCACCCATCCCAGCCCCCCGGGCCACCCATCCCAGCCTCAGCGTGGCACTTACGGGGGGTCCTGGCAGCGAAGGACCCTGCGAGGAAAAGAAAATTACAATCGGTTCAAATTCCCCAAATCCTCCAGAATTCCTGCCCCAAGGAGGGCGATTCCCACCCCACCACCGAGGATGGAGCAGGGGGGACTTGGGGGGTGCCCACCCCACCCATGGGGGCAGGAGATACTCACAGGTAACCCTGGTGGCCCTGGGAGTCCGGGCTGGCCCTGCCAGGACACAAGGGGAGAGTCAGGAGCTGGAAAAGGAGGATCTGCCCTGGCAGCTGCTCCAGTTCCCCCTCCCGGGATGCCCTCAGGGCCAAAAACTCCAGCAGGCAGTTCCTGCATCCCTGGATCCCTTCCAGAGTGACCGGGATGGGGATGGGGATGGCCCCAGGCTGGGGCTGGGGGGAAGGGGGGAGCCTGGGAGGGGGGAAACTTGGAAAGGTGGGAAATTGGGAAAGTGGAAATTTGGGAAGGTTGGATATTTGGGAAGGTGGGATCCTGGGAAGCTTGGAAATTGGGAATGAGTGGGGCCTGGGAAGATGGGAAATTGGGAAGGTTGGAAATTGGGAAGGTGGAATCCTTGGAAAGGTGGAAATTTGGGAAGATGGGAACCTGGGAATGAGGGAGCTTGGGAAGGGGGGAATTTGGAAAGATGGGAATTTGGGAAGGTGGAAATTTGGGAACTTGGGATGCTGGAAAGATGGGAAATTGGGAATGAGAGAGCTTGGGGATTAGGGAAATTGGGAATGAGGGAGCTTGGGGATTAGGGAAATTTGGAATGTGGGAAATTGGGAACAGAGGATGCTGGGAAGGAGGGAATTTGGAAAGGTGGGAAATTGGTAAGGTGGAAATTTGGGAAGGTGGAATCCTGGGAATGAGGGAGCTTGGGAAGTTGGGAATTTGGGAAGTTGGGAATTTGGGAAGGTAGGAATTTGGTAATGGGGATCTGGGAAGGTGGGAAATTGGGAAGCTGGGAACTTGGAAAGGTGTTATCCTTGGAAGGGTGGAAATTTGGGAAGGTTGGAAATTGGAAAGGTGGTATCCTTGGAAAGGTGAAAATTTGGGAAGATTGGAAATTGGGAATGAGGGAGCTTGAGAAGGTGGGAATTTGGAAGGATGGGAATTTGGTAAGGTGGGAATTTGGGAACTTGGGATGCTGGAAAGGTGGAAAATTGGAAAGGTGGGAAATTGGGAACATGGGTTGCTGGGAAGGTGGGAACTTGGAAGGGTGGGAAATTGGTAAGATGGGAATTTGGGAAGGTGGAAATTTGGGAAGGTGGGATCCTGGGAATGAGGGATCCTGGGATTGAGGAGCCCGGGGCTGTCCCTCACTCACTTTGATTCCTGGCCTGCCAATGGGTCCTGGCTCTCCTTTGGCTCCCGTCAGGCCCTGCCAGGGAAGGGACCCAGCGAGTTATTCCCATTCCTCCTGCTCTCCAGCAGGAATTCTTGCTGGGCTGAATCCATCGGGAGGGGCCAAGGGTGGAATTTCACAGCACAGGGACACCCTACAGGGACCCTCACACACACCCTGGGCACATCCAGCCCTGGCAGGGACACGTGGGCAGCTCCACCCGTCCCTGATCCCGGTTTTATCCCTGGCATGGGGCAGGAACCCACCCAACCCCCCTCAGGCACCCACCACACACCCAGGGGACCTGGGGACAGGCAGAGTGGGGTGGCAGCTCCGTCCCCTTCCTGCCACCACCTCTGCCAGGCTGTGCCAAGGAGGGGACAGTGGCAGAGTCACCAATGCCACCTTAGTGGTGCCAAGGAAGTGGGGACAGTGGGGGACATGGAATTCAGGTTTATTCTGGAGGAAACAAGAGGAGCTCTTTTGGGATTCCCAAGGTGGGAAGGGGTGGAAGAAGCAATTCCCAAGCTCATTTGGGATGCCCAAGGTGGGCAGGAGCAGCAGAAGCTCATTTGGGATTCCCAAGGTGGGAAGGGGTTGCAGAAGTTTTTTTGGGATTCCCAAGGTGGGAATGG
>WBNO01028755.1:696493-745474 GCA_013400575.1 Peucedramus taeniatus | reverse complement strand
CGAGGGAGCCGGGCTGAGCCCCCGCGCCGCTGCCCGGCGGCCGCAGCGGCCCCCATGGACTTCTACGAGGCGCATCCCTCCGGCAAGGTGGACTTCGGCAGGTAAGGGCGGCTCCCGGCGAGCTCGGCTGCGGCGACCCCGGAGTGGCCGAAACTGGGTCCTGAAAGAGTTAAACTGAGCTCGAGGTGTGTGTTTAATGTGACTTCGTGGTGTTGAATACAAGACGTCGCCTTCAAGCGGATCCCAGGCTGTGTTTAAGGACTCGGGTGTGTTGCTGCACTTGTCACCGTGTCCATCTGCTGACAGAGGCCGTGGACACCTAAGTGCCAGAAAATGGGGTAGCTCTGAAGTGATTTGATTTCAAGAACCGATTTTACAATTTCTATACTTTGAATGATTGGTGACTCAAATGCACTCCTTTCCTAGGGAACGTGTAGGATTTTAAACCCAACTTTTTGTTCCAACGCGCTACTTTCTAGGAAGAGGACTCCCTTGCAGCAGCTCACTAGCTCGTGTCTCTGACTAGGATTTTTCATAGGTGCTTTTATTTCCAGTGCCACTTAGTAGATGAGGCCGTAGCAATTTGGGTGCGTGCACTTTGCTTTTCTGGCACGCAGGTGCCGGTGGCAGAAATGCTCGGCGCTGCCGCAGCGTTGGCGGTGCGCTCTGGGCAGGGGCAGCCCGGCGTGGCTGCGCAGCTCTGAGCGTCACAGGGACAGGGACAGGCTGGTCCTGGGTCAGTGAAGGAAAGAGGAATAGTTTCTGTGGTCTAAACACAGAACCTCGCAGGCTGGGGAGACTCTTTAGTCTCTGCTTTTTGTAGTATTTCTCTGCTTCCACTGTGGTCACGTGGAAAGTAAAATTGGGAAATTATTTGAACTGCTGTATGAAGCTTAATTTTCTGCCTCTGCTAGAGTTCTGCTACTCTGTGAGCAGATCAGCATGCCAATTATGTTATAAAACTTAGGAAAAAAAGATGTGTTTGCCTTCTCTTAACAATATGTTCGCATTTTCCTGAAGGAAGCTGTGGTTCCCCTAAAGGAGGCAGTTCCTGCCAAATGCTGTGCTTTTCTTGATAATTCTGCAGATAACTTTTTCTGTGCTTTTTTATTTGGCTGGGTTACTTTTAGGGCAATGTGCTTTGAATTTTGGTGTTTCAATGGCGAAGAAATCAGACAGAAATACACAGGTCTTGCATTTGCTAGGCTTCAGGTTAGGTGAGGCTTTTGTTCTCAGTATTTTTGGTTTACTGATGATTTTCTCTTCCCAGGTGAGTATTGTGTTGCTGGAGGGAGTCAGCATAGTGGTCTTGTGAGTTCAGCAAGGCTGACTTAGCCCTTCAGCTTGGTAGGGATGGATCAAGGGAACTGCACCCAGGTTACTTCAGTTGCCTTCTTCTCTGTGAGTTTAACTGGAGGATTTTCCCATTTGCCATGGATATTTGAGGATTCTTTTATCATACTGTAAAGGAACAGGAGCTTGTTCCATGTCCTTAAAGAAAATTCTGCTTTGTCTTCTGTGGGTTGTCTCACTTTGATGGAAGGTAGGTGTCCTCTGCATTTGGGTGTCTGTGTCAGTGTGTACACAAATACGTATGAAGTCCTAAAGAAAGGGCTTGGTGCAAGAACTTGTCTCTTTTGTAATTTTTGTTTGCTCTTCTTCCAACTACATAATACTGATTTATAGCCACAAAGTGCTCTTACAAGTCCTGGAAACTCCCACTTGCTTTCAGTGCCTTCAGCTGAGCGGAGCTGTGGATGGCAGCTCAGAGGGGTGACTTGTGTAACTGATAAAGTGCTGAATGCATAATTTGCTTTGCAATCTTTTTGGTAGAAGGTGGTGATAAATGTAGGATACTGCTAAGCTGATTATAGTGATTAGAGTATTTCACAACTTTATTTCACAACTTTTTGTATTTGTAGTGTATTTCAGTCTCTGAATGTATCTGGGTAAATAGATGAAAAGAAGGATTCCCTGCTAGGAAAAGGATGTGAAGGTGGTGGGATTTTTTTTGTGGGGTTAGGTGTTTTTAAATAATTACTTTTCTATTTTAACTATGGCAAATTCACTGAAAATGTCAAGTTTGGGATTATTAAGGAAAGTAAAAAAGCCTCCACTTCTCCCCCAGCCCATCTGCAGTAAACTAATGTTAAACTTGTACTGGAAAGAAAACTGAACTAGTTTAAAAGTCAGACTTGAAAATTAGCTTGAGCTGACTTAAAAGATGAAGCATATGTTTTACCAATAGAATAAAAAAAAAATTAAGTTGTTTAGGCTGGCAGGACTACATTTTCTACACATCTTGCTTTTGTCTGTGGACAGAATGTCCAAGTCATTTTGGAGTTTGTTGGTTCCCAGCAATCTCCAAATGTTCAGAGTAAATATAATTTTTTTTATATATACTATAGCACAAAGGGAATAACTCAGATTTTTCCTTTTTCTTCACTCATCTGAGTGTGTTTCAAACTAGTGTGCTGGATTATTTCAACAGTAATCAGGCAGTAAGTTGTGGGGTTTTTTCCCCCTTGTCAGAAAAAAACCACTGCCAAATTAATTTGAACTCCCATTTACCAATTTCCCTATGTAATCTGTAACTTATCAGTAGCTTCTAGGTGGTGTTTTTAGATATATTCTGAGAGTGAAGACACTTGAAAGCAATGGAGAAAAGAGATTTTTCGTTAATGCACGTTTTCTAGTTCCACATGGGAACTGGATCAGGTTGTAGCTTAGCAGTTTTACATGGGATGTGCTGGAGGCTTTGTAGGTAGCTGGCTAGACAGTGTGTAACTCTTTCTGGGTTGGATTCAGAGCATGAGCAGGTCAGTTGTGCTCTTACATGGCTTTGTCTTTTTGTGGAGGCTGGTGTAATCCATATGAGTTTGGTCAAATTAATCCTGATTTACTCTGAGCATGAGTGAGATCAGAATTAAGTTTCTGGGCTTTTTGTGTTGACTAATCCTTGCAGAACTCTGAATCAGAATATGAACCCCATGGAACTGGGGCAGCTAATTTTGAAGAACTTTTGGAATGTTTCTCATGTGTTCTAACAGGTGGCTTTTTTTTATTTCTTCTTTTTTTATGATTCAAGTAAAAGACCCGTGTTGGTTCTTCAGAATGACTCTCTCTACTCTCAGAGACGTCCTTACACCAATGAAGATGAGGCCTGGAAAACTTTTCTTGAAAATCCCCTCACAGCAGCCACCAAAGCTATGATGAGCATCAATGGGGATGAAGACAGTGCAGCTGCCCTCGGACTGCTCTATGATTACTACAAGGTAGATTGGCCTGGGTTTGCTCTGGTAGCCAGCAGAGCTTGTGTTCCACCTGTGGACAAAGTGTCATTTGCTAGAGGATTTTACACAAGCTGTGAACAGATCACAAGGACTTTAAACAGTGTGGATTTTAAACTGACAAAACCCTATGTCGTTCGTTCTGAAAATGTTTTATTTTTAGCTCTGTAAAATAAGATCCCCTAGATCTTGATGTAAGAGTTAAGTAGCACTTTGCTACTTTTCAGCTTGAGTAGTACTTTTTCTGTTGACCCCAGGTTCTGCAAGAGGCAATGTGTTATAGAAATAGTCATTATGATACTTTAGGACCATATCCCTGTCTGAATATAAGTATGCATGAAGAAACTCCTTCTGCTCACCTGATCCCTATTCTAGTGGACCTTTGGCTTTTGCTGGNACCCCAGGTTCTGCAAGAGGCAATGTATTTTTGCTGAGGCTTTGTTGTGTTACTTCAGGCTCAGTTGATACTAAGATACAATTACAGGTTTTTGGTGGTATGTGGGGTTGAAGTGTCCACCTGAAAGAGTTGCTGTCCGTATCCCTCTAACCCAGTGAGCTTCAACTGCTGTAATCTGCTAATCCTTTGGTAGCAGTGATTGTGGTCTTGTGCCTTCCTGGGTGTTCACAGCTGACCTGAGCAGNGCTGTCCGTATCCCTCTAACCCAGTGAGCTTCAACTGCTGTAATCTGCTAATCCTTTGGTAACAGTGATTGTCTTCCCCAGTGTTCGTGGTCTTGTGCCTTCCTGGGTGCTCACAGCTGACCTGAGCAACCAGAGAACATTCTGGTCTGCATGGGGTGCATTTTGCTGAGCTTTGTTTCCCAAATACCGAAAGTATAAGCTAGGGTAGTTATCTCTAGCCAGAGAGAGCAGCAGGCATTTCCAGGCAGGGAGGGGTCCTGCTTGTGTTGAGACGCCTGTGTTATGGTGGCCTGGCTCACCAGGTGGAGATGCCTGTTTTTGCTTTGCTGAGCAGGCAGGAAGGCCAGGAGGCTGACTTGGCTCTCCTGCCTGGCACTTTGGCTTGTGTCTTTTAACAGTAGTGAGTGCAGTTGCCAGCCTCAGTTATGTTCTTCAAACACTAGGAGAGGTTGCCTGGTGCAGACAAAACCCTTGCCTGCCCTTTTAAGAGTTGAATATGTCTTACATACGGAAATATTCTTGTAATGCTTAATATGGAGATTAACACTCCACACGCACACACGACAAAATGCCACAGACTCACTGATGTGGATGTTATTCAGCTGGTTTTGTGAGAAAACTGCCTTTCTGCTTTGTGCTTGTGCTTACTATGCTTTTGGAAAGAAAAAAAACAACACAACAACATGCTTTCACCAGAACAATTTTAATCCACAAGATCAATTTTGATTTCTAAACCTGTAGATTACAGAAAGAATGTTGATGTTGATCCTTTATGCTCGGCAAAGCAGAAGAGATTTTCTGTATATTAATGCCTAATTCAGGATTTCCTCTTATGTTTGGGTATCGGTGGATGTACAGAAAAAATTGGTGGAAGAACAGGTATGTTGCACACTTGGGTAAAGCAGAATGGCTGGAGGTTGAAAGATTTATTGAGGGCTGTTATGGAGTAATGTTATAGAGGGATGACATCGAGGCATTTCTGTCACGCCCCCTCTGCATATTAAAGGCAGCTGATGAGATCACTTTCCTATAGAAAATCAAAACAGTAAAACCAAAAAACTTTTGTTTCCTTCCATTTAACTGCTGAGCTTGCTCAACTGTGTTTAGTAAGGTCTTATAGGAAACAAGTTTTGGATAAAAATTCTTTCAGGAGTGTTGGTCAATTGCAGCTTGGAAACCCCTTCTTTTTCAGTGACTAGTTAGTGTTGGCCTCCCAGTCTCCAGCTAGAGGGTCTCCAAATTTTGTTGGTTACTGTGGAAATCTAACAGTTCTGGTGTTTCTGGGGATTCCAGGTTATCTGTAAGAATGAGGACAGTTTTCAGCTGGGGCTGTGTAGAGAAGGATGCTGTTGGTGCTGGTGTGCCCTCACCTTTGCCTTCGTGCTGAAGTGGTTCCCCACCCTGGACCCAGGCTGGCAAATGGAGGCAGGATCTGAGCAGGCTTTGGTGAAGGAGAGTGGTGGGAGTTCACTCCTCTGTGCATACACCAGAAGATGTTTGCTTTGCTCATTCAGGAGGTGTGACAAGGGTGACAAAAGTCCTGGGCCTTACGTGGGGGTTGGCAGGAGAGCTTGTGTGGACTTGCTGTGTGGCTGAGAGGACCTGAGCACCACAAGCTTGTGCCAGCAGCTGCAAGAGCTGTTTGGGTTGCTGGGGTGCTGATTATGTGCTCCGTGCAAGGAACTGAGCCACCACAGCTCCAAGAGTTCACCTTCTCCTGTGTGCCTTGGCCTTGCAGTGCAGCCAGGAAAATGGCATGTGTGTGGGCAAGGTGACTGGTTTGATGTTGTGTTCTCAGGGCAAACCCTGTCCGTGGCATAAAATACAAGAAGCAATACTGAGCTGTCATAAATCTAGAGTGCTGGTTACATTTTGTTTATTAAAGATTTAATATAGTTTGGGCCAGTGTGTTTTGTGTGGCCATGCACAAATATGAGCTGTAGTATCTCAACATGTTTATTGGACATGGTGCTCCCCAAATTCCCTGGTCACTGAGGAGAAAGGAGAGCCTCAAGTGGTCTTAGAGGGAATGGCTTAGAGAGCACGTGTCCTTGGGGAAGTGGCTGTGGAACAGCATCCTTTCACAAGCTTTGAGCTCATCCAGCAAGCTGAACTCTGCCAGCCTGCAGAGGAGAGAACCTGCACTGCCAGCAAACTTTGGGAAATCTCCTCTTGGTCCTGCTCACCCCAGGACTGATGCTCCAGCCACGGATGGATTGTTTTCTACACTGGTGTTCTCACCAGCTGGTGCTGGCAAGAGCTCAGGGCTGGCACAGTTGACTGAGTTGGCTGCATAAGGATCTGTGGGGCATCTCCTGGGGTTGGCCTGGCATCCCAAAGCCATGTGAACATGGGTTAAGCTGTAATGCAAATAATGACTGGCATCCAAAGCAAGGCTTCCTTAATTTGACCAAATTTTAAGGAGCTAATTTTTTTTGTATGGGAAGAAGAATTTAATTATAGTATGTCTTAAATTTCTCAGGTTCCAAGGGAGAGGAGATCTTCAACAGCTAAGCCTGAGGTGGAACATCCTGAACAAGACCATAACAAAAGGTTGTTTGTTTGTTTTTTATTATTGCTTCTCTATTTCCTCCCTTCCCTCCTAGACCATCAAAGCTGCTGAAAGAAAGTAACTTGCTGCCCTGTGGTGATGTGCTGGAAGAGAGAAATTGTTAGCTTTTACTCTATCCCTCAGATTCCTGTGTTGCCCCAGGAACAGGATGGGGATTGAACCATGGTGTGGAGAGTTGAGGCTCAAACTGCTGCTCAGTGCCATCTATCTGCTTTTGGTATGCTGATGTCACAGAGTCAGCCTAGCTGAAGCTGCTCTCTAACATTAGGCACCCCCCCAGCTGTGGTCACTGGTGACACTTTCCATGTCTCATGCAGTTACTTCAGTTGCTCTCTGCTGATTTTTGTTCTCAGGTACCAGCAGCATTGCTGTGTCATGCATGGGCCAGTTGGGAAGGACTTCAAAGTGCTTGTGATTTGGTTTTGTACTGTCTGGGGACTTCCTTTGTATCCTCTGGAACTCCTATCTTGCTTCCCCTACCCGCCTTCCCTCTCTTGTGCCTCCCTAGCAGATTATACTGATTAGCTGAATGTAACAAATGGGAGGTTCACTCAACCCAGGTTTCCACTCCTACCATCCTCTTCCTTTGGACAGACTAGAATGCTGTAAGGATGTGAGGTGAGGTTTTGTGGTCTGGCTGAGCTGATTGGGTGACTTGTTGTCAAGAAGAGCAGGCTGGTTCCCAGCCATGTGTTCCCACTGCTCGTCTTAAACCAGATTGGGTCTGACACTGATCCATCACCTAACAGGGAAAGAAAAGGTGGCTAGTTTTCTGCCAGCCAGGCAAGCTGAACTGGCTCACCAAGGAGGCAGGGGAATGTCTGAATTGGTGTAAAGGAGAGGGCAGGACCACTTTGTGGAGAGGGAGAAAGAGAGGGCAGGCTGACTTAGTGGTTACTAGCTATGAGGTCAGCTCAGCCACAGATCTCGGTGTTGTCCTGGCAGAAATGAGTGTGATGGGGTGGAGAGTGGCAAGCTATGCAAACCACTCCCAGGAGTCTTGGTGTAGATTTTCTTGGGGGGTTGTGCATGAAACAAGGGGTGTAATTTCCCTATTAGTGCTTCCCGGGTGGTGCACAGTCCTGGGGCAGAGGAGCAGCAACCTTGCTGTCAGTCCCTCTCCCTCTGCCAGAGAGCAGCATTGTGGAGCCTGTGTGTGCCAGTGTGGGGTGGGAAGTGCTTATTTTGGACTGCTGTTTTCCAAGCTGTGAGGATCTGGGCTGTGAACCCTCACCCTTTGCTCCAGGGTAATTAATCTCCAAAGTGGGATGATTAACAGTGGGAGAGGAGTTATGGGTTATTTTTAATGAGTTTCTCAGCTTTTCAGGTTAGGATTGAGCTGTTCTGCACAAGCAGGAGAGTTTGTGTAAGCTGTCCATGTCCAGAAGGTTGAAAAGCTTTTCTAGCTCTTGTTTAATGAGAAAATAAGCTGTATAATTTATGCCTGATTTTTTTTTTTTTTTCCCTTTTAAGGAACAGCATCCCAAACGTGACAGAACAGTCGCTCATTTCTGCTGGAGAAAACAGGGTCCAGGTTCTGAAAAATGTGCCTTTCAACATTGTACTTCCACATACCCCCCAGATGGGCATGGACAAGCGAGGCCACCTCACAACCCCTGACACAACGGTCACCGTTTCCATCGCCACGATGCCCACCCACTCCATCAAAACGGAGACGCAGCCCCATGGCTTTGCCGTGGGCATCCCGCCCAGCGTGTACCACCCCGAGCCGCCCGAGCGCGTGGTGGTCTTCGACAGGAACCTCAACCCCGACCAGTTCAGCTCCAACACCCAGCCTCAGAACTCCCAGCGGCGAACGCCAGACTCCACCTTCTCGGAGACTTTCAAGGAGGGTGTGCAAGAGGTACCAGGAGAGGCGGCTGCTCTGTGTGTGTCTGTGTGTGTCTTGATTTGGATGGAGAGATCCAGTTCTGTCTTTAACTGTTCTTGTTACATGAGCCAGAAATCTGTCCAGTGGCTTAGAAATAGAAGGCTTTCCCAGAAAGGTACATAAGTAAAACTTAGTAAATAAAACCTTCACAACATGAAATTATTATGAAAAGTGAATGACTAATCTGACTAGTGACAGAGGCTTTAGCTTGCAGAGTGTGGAAATTGTTATCTCCATCCATAGAGCCAGGTTTTGCAAGAGTTCGGCACTCTGTGGTGCCTTTGCAGGTACCAAATTGAAGTGACTCTATGTAAGCTTTCTTACTGCCAGTTTCTAGGTGTGGTGTGTCCATAGAAAACAGTTGGATTATGCAGGGCCCTTGAGTGAGAAAATCTGTGGGTTTTGTTTTATGATACCAACTGAAAATAGCAGCGTAACATGTTTTGATTTTTAAGCCAAACCTCAAGGAGCTGTGTAGCTTTTGAGATTTGGAAAAGTGTTAAAATTTTGCCTTGAGCTGACTTGGAAGGCTTACGAGATGTTGTGCTTAGTTGACACCCAAAAGCTTTGGAATAAGACACTGTTCAAGTGTTTTGTTGGTTCAAACCAAAAATCAGTTATCTGGTGAACAATTTGCCTGACAGAAGTTCTGTGGTAAGGAGTATCTATTTATTATTGACTTTTCTTGTTGCTGCAGTGTTAATTGTTGTTTTGTCTACTCCAGGTTTTCTTTCCTACTGAATTGAATCTCCGAATGGCCAATATGAATTCAGAAGATTATGTTTTTGACAGCATTTCTGGGTAATGATTTAAGGCCCCCATTTGCACATATTCTCCTGTTCCTTAGTTGTCCATGAGCAAGCAATACAACTCATGCCAATTTGCACTGAGTCACAGTTGGATTTTGGGGGGAACCTGTGGATCTCAAACCCACAATAATGTCTGCTTATTTGAATTTCACCGTTGAAAATTGTAGCTGTAAAGATACAATTGTATCTTTAAAGAAAACAAATACTTTAAGGAAAACTACTTGGAGGACTGGAAATATCACCCATCTTCAGTTATGGTCCTTGCACCAAATCTGTGCCCCATGGAAAGGGGCAGTGCTGTCTGGGAGTGGTCTGGAAGCTTGCTTCCAGCTGTGCCCCCCTTCCTGGTGTGCTTGTCTTGCTCTCAGTCTGCTGGAAATCTACAGCAAAAATAGGAGCAATAAAACTCACCTGAACTCCAGAGGAGGGGAGCAAAGTAGTTGTTTGATAGTTGCAGTTGATCAAGAGGGTGATGGCCTCTGAGTAGCTTATTAGCTTGTGAATTTAAATTGCTCATAGGTATTTTTCTGTTTGTTGAGGGCAGCTTGCTGCTCTCAGCCTGAATAGGGACCTTCCAGTCTTGCCTGCTGATGTGTCTTAGGATTTAGCTTCCAAGAACTTCTCTTAAGTGTTCATTCATGAAGGGAATGGTTGAAAAAGGGGCTCATCCTGTTTTCCAACTTCTTTGCCTGTTGATGGCTTAATGAGTCAGCTAACAACTTTGGAATTTCTCCAAATTAAATGTGGAACGTTTAATCAGCTTTCCAGGAAAATGCCTTAGCAATCACTACCCTCTTCACTCTATAGGAATAACTTTGAATACACTCTGGAAGCCTCCAAGTCCCTCCGACAGAAGCCTGGGGACAGCACAATGACTTACCTGAATAAAGGTCAATTTTACCCAATCACGCTGAAAGAAGTCAGCAGCACTGAAGGAATCCATCACCCCATCAGTAAAGTCCGAGTGAGTGGCAGCACTTGTGGTTTCTTGGGAAGGAGGGTGTGTACAATGGGAACCCTAAACTCTCTGAAGTGCAGCAATCTAGACCAGAGCATCAGCACAAAGGCCAGCTTAGCTGTGCTCTTACGTCAGTGTTCTTTCCTTTGCTGTCCACCTACTGCCAGACCAACCCATCCTGGCTCAGACTGTTAAGAAGTGGTGTCAGCACTTGTGTAAAGGTGATGCAACACCTGGAATGAGATCCTTGAATTCTAGTTAGCAGAGCAGTTCTGCTCATCTCTGTTTATGACCCAGAAAGTGCTGTTGTCTGCCTTCCTGTTTGGCAGCAGTGTGCCAGGTATACTGTAGTGCCTCAAGTGGAAAAGCCTAAAGCTTCAAACCAAATGTCCTCTCTGGCCTTTTCTCTATTTCTCTTTCATGTTTTTGTTTGTTTGGCTTTTTTTAATCTTTCCCTCTCCCCCTTCAGAGTGTCATTATGGTTGTGTTTGCTGAAGACAAAACAAGGGAAGATCAGCTCAGGCACTGGAAATACTGGCACTCAAGACAGCACACAGCCAAACAAAGATGCATTGACATAGGTAAGGAACACTCGTTGCTGATGTCAAACTTAAGACCTAATTCCTTGGCAAGGTTCAGTTTTCTGCTAAAGCTTTGTTATTTTAAGGAACTTCTGGATCCTTCTCTCTGCTCTCCATAGCTTTGTTGAAAGCCCAGAGATGGTTTGTGACTGGGGCTACTGCTGTAGTTTTTAGGACTCATTAAAGAGGCTGATTTTTTGGAGGATTTTGATGGGTGGGGTTTAGGGTTTTATACTAGGAGGTCCAACAGTCCCCTCTAGACAACAGGTTTTTTTAGAATTTCCTGGTGCTTGTAGCTAAATCACAGCTTGTTGTCCCAGTGGCTGTTCTAAATATTGTGTTTCTTCAAAGGACAAGATCCTTGTAGAAATACCTCAAGACTAATGATCCTTCTTCCCACAGCTTTGCTCACAACTTGTCTTTGGTACGTGTAAAAAAAGAAAACACTGCAAATTTCCACTTGCCTCCAGACAAGGCTGGGGCTGGCTGGGTTCCAGCCTTCTCTGGCTGAAGGCTGGGCTGTACTCCTCGTCCCTTCCTTCTGTGAATCAAAGCAGGGATTAATCACTTGGCACTTAAAGCAGACGCGCATGCAAATCTTTGTTTGTTATTGAAGGGGTTTTATTGAGGGCTTATGTCCTTGCCACACAGGGTAGAGTTTCCCGCACATAGCATAAAACATCTGATACTTAAGATTTGCCTTTCTCACTGGAGTTTCTAGTTTAGAATTTTTTGCAAGTCCCATTTTGCTCCTTCCTCCTGTTTTTTGAGGGTTTTTTTGTATGTGAGACCCATTTCCAGTCTCTTTAAAGATCTATTCCTAAGGTGCAGTTCAGCTTTTTTTTTTGCCCCCAAGGGGCTGCTGAAGACTTGCAGTTTCTGGCTGCTTCATGTGATTGAGGACTCAGGTAGTATCTCCTCTTCCTCTCCCTCATGAACCCTTCTTTCTAACAGCTGACTACAAGGAGAGCTTCAACACCATCAGCAACATTGAGGAGATTGCTTACAATGCCATATCCTTCACCTGGGACATCAACGAGGAAGCAAAGGTATGTGACCATGATCATATTTCCTGTCCTTTTAGCAGATTCAGGGGTTGGGGGAAGGGAAGGGTGTGTGGCCTACCTGGTGATTAGCGTGTAACAAGTTTGTTTACGCTCTTACATTAGGCAAAACCTTCTGGCTGTTTCTTAAGAGGGTTTGCATGTGCAACTGGGAGAGCTTTGGAACTGCTTTAGGGTTCTTGGCAGGAGTACCTGCCTGAGAGACAAGTACTGACAGAGGGAAGCACGGAGTGTTTCTGAGCAGATGAAGAGGCAGGGGAGGTGTGATGGAGCGCAGCTGGGCTTGGCACTGAGCACAGGATCCCCGCGGGAGGCAGGGGCAGCTGCTGGGGAGCTGAGGCTCTGGCCATGGGCTTGCCTTCCACCAGAGAGGGAGCAGCTGTGGCCTCTGAGCTCCCAAAGCACGCCTTGCCTAAACCACAGATCCCAACACCCAGTGACCTATTTCAAACTAGAACAACCTCCTGGTGAACTCTGGTTTGATCTCTCCTCAGAACTGTGGGTGCTATTGTAGGTGTGTAAGTACAGGAAACTTCCCTAGCTGGTAGCTAACTGCAGCTGTTTGAGCCATTCTGGCTTCTGGAAAAGGCTTGTGTATCTTCTAGGTTCAAGGAAGGAGGTCAAAGTGTGGAGCCAGCTTAGTTCTAAAGGCATTTCTCACTGGTTAGTTGCTGGAGTCAAAGTGAAGGAGTTTTCTTTTGAGAGTTTCATTACAGCCTAGGTTTTCTTTAAAAATTGAGAATGGTTTCCATCCATTTTTGGAGACTGGCTGTTTGCTTGGCAGTACTAGTAACTGGTACCAGCAAGCAGTACCAGTAGTCACCAGCATCATGGGGAGAAACACTGATGGCTGCAGAGTGCCATGTCTAGGGAGAGCCTGGCTTGGGGGGACATGGCAACTCTCAGCAAAGAACACAGCTCCTTCTCTGGAGCTCTGCAGGAGCAGCAAGGGCTGGTGCACAGAGCTTGCTGTCACCACAAGCTGTGCTCTATCTTGCACAAGGGCTGTGGAGAAAATGTTGTATGGGGACTGCTGTTAGGTTTCAGCTCTGTGGGAGAAGTTTGGGGTGCTTAGCAGACAGCAGTGAGGAGCCTGTGCTGCTGCTGAGAGTGCCGCTTTGCAGCGTGAGGGACATTACTTTTGAGGCTGGTGTTAGGTGCCAGGATTCCCTTTTCACCAGATTTGGCTTCAGTCAGGTTGAGAAGGCTGGCAGGGAGGGCCTTATCTGCTGGAGGATGCTAAAAGGCTGACATGATTTCTAAAACATGAAGCATTTCACTTTGTGATCAAACGGAAGAGCTGTCAAAAGGAGTCAGTGAGTATTATCCTGCTGCCATAGCCAGTCAAACATTTAACAAACCCAGGTAGTCAGTGTCTAGGAGGTATGCAAAGGCTTAGGATTTGCACACAGGGGTGGATCATGCAGACAGAGCAATGCAAGTCCTCAAGGAGCTGGAGCACTTTCTGCAGCTGCCTCTCTGCTGGCTGAGCCACTCTGCAGCAGTAGGATGGGCTGAGAGCTGGTGCTGAGAGCTTTGTGGCTGCCCCAAGGAGAGCCATCCCTTCCTACCAAGTGGCTATTGCCAAGCTACTCTACAGACCCTAAATGAATAGTTTGTCTATAATGAAATTGCCAATACCATCTTGAAAAGATCTCAGGACCCTCATGGTGATATTTCACCTCAGGGCTGAAATTCATGGGATGAAGTGGTGTGGGGAGCTGTGAGACAGACTGGTATTTTAGCTACAGAGGCAAATTTACCTCCAGATTCACAGTCTTAGTGTGTTAGATCTATATACTGTGAGTCCTGATTTATATGAACTTTCAGAGGGTTCTGTTGATACCAAATGTGCAAGCCTTGACTCTTGGGATCAGAATCATATTAAGACAAAAATATCCTTGATTTCAGTATTTAAAGAATTGGCATTTCTAGCAATGTGTTTTGTCAGTGACTGAATTTCTCACCAGAAGAGCTGCAGTTTTTTCTCTACTTTTGTGATCTTATCAGGAGATGTCTGAGCCAATTTCAACAATTTTTATTGCATGGTTCATTTACCTTGTATGCTCTTGCTCTCTCTTTCCCTTTCCCTTCCTGCCCCCCCCTTTAAGCAGTCTTAAAGTATATGAAGAAAGCAAGGAATAGATAGAGCTGAGTTTCTGATGTTAGAGAAATTCCTTCACAGTAATAAATACAGTGCTTATATTTAATAACAGCAGAAGTGCTGCATA
The DNA here is from genome assembly GCA_013400575.1 of Peucedramus taeniatus. Classification (NCBI taxonomy): domain Eukaryota; kingdom Metazoa; phylum Chordata; class Aves; order Passeriformes; family Fringillidae; genus Peucedramus; species Peucedramus taeniatus. The sequence continues at coordinate 731,436 of WBNO01028755.1, read as the reverse complement.
GACAGTATGTTTAACCAGCCACCAAGCCTTGATCATTAGAAATTTGCTTCCTGAGCCCTGGAGTTACCTGGACCAGAGCCAGGTGATTCTTCTGGGCTTGCTACTTCTCCCATTTCCCTCTTGCTTTTGCTTCCAGTTTGCTGTGGAAATGATTTGATCCTGTGCAGCAATGTCACATGGGAGGTGATGAGGCTCTGTGTCTGGACTTTCTGATGTAGTTACTCATGTGGACACGCAGGGTGTGTGTCAGAGTTAAGGCAGAGGTAGCATATTATCACACCCTTAGCAGCTCTGGGACCATGTACTTACCTTCTTGTGGGGATGTACAGGAATATTGCACCTCTGCCACTGTGTCTGTTCGGGAGGGTGTCACCTGCCTGAGAGTGCTTTCCCAGTGCCCTTGGGGCACTGAGGGGGTTTCCTAAACTGCACCTTTCTGGTGAAGAAACGCTCTTTTCGTACAATGCAGGTCATGAGCTCCTTCTGTAGCAAGGAAAATTCTGTGGATTTCACAGCTGTGGGTTTGTGGGATGGAAAAAGGATGTTTGAGATGTCCTCAGTAACAAGTATTTCCCATTTCCCAGTTGCATTGTACTGGGAGAGCCGAGAGCAAGGCCAGGGCTCTGGTTGCTGGACACATCGGACAAGCCTGGCTCTGCATGGCTGGAATTGTCCCACAGCCTGCATTGGTGTGCTGTTCATGAGCCCTTGGGTGTAGAAACCAGGGTTATTTCAAGCATGACAGACACTTCCCACTCTGGGACCTGGGAAGTGGGACTGTGTCCACGGATTTCAGAGCAAATGTGCTTCTCTCTGGCAGCTCCTCTCTGCCCTCTTCTGTTGTTTTGGGACATCACAGGAGCTGCTGGAAGCAGCTGCTTCACAGAAGAGGCTGGTTTAAGTATTCTCTGACCTTTGCAAGAGTGTGTTCAAGCTGGAAAAGGGCCCAGGATCCAAAGCCTCCTTGCTTTGAGAACAAGGGGTGGAGAGGAAGGCCAGACTTTGAAAGAGGCAACCTGCCCTGAAGTGGTGCTGTTGAGATTTGAAGGACGGTGAACTCAGGATTAGAAAGATTGTCAGGAGACACTGCAGTGTGGGGAAACAGTGGTTCAGGTGGGCTTTCAGATGTCTGTATTAGAGATGAGGTCTGATCCCATCACCTGACAGAGCAGGGGAAGGGAATTGTTGAACGGGGAGACAATCATGCTTTGTAAGAAGAAAAGAGAAGAGGGTGGATTAGAGAATTAGTTGATGAGCTGGTGAGTTGTTGAATGGGGTATTTGAGAGAGCCAGTGTAGCTACTCAATCAGGAGCCATCCTGCTTGAGTGGAAGCATGATCCGATGAGTCTGATGAGATGTGTAGCTGATACTCACTTGCATGCAACAGGTAATGCTGGAGTTACCCTGAGGCTTGTGGAGACTTCAAACAGGTTCCCACCCCATGATGGATGTCTGCCGTGGGCAGACAGTCAAGGTGGGGTTCTTCTCCTGCAAAGAAGCTTTTAGATGTCTGAACACAAGCTCGTCATCTTTTGTGTCTGTGACTTCATTAGGGACAGGGTGTCTAGAGCTGGGATGCAGCTTTCTCTAGAGGTGTCTGCCCCTTCTTGTTGACTGAGCAGGCTTGGCTGTCTTTGAAATGTGGGGATGTTAGAAATAGGGAATAGGAATCCTTGCAGCCCTTCTTGTGTCTTTGTCCCCCATGTCAGTCAGAATAAATGGTTGTAGGTTCAGGTCATGAGTTTTTGAGGCTGGAATCCATCTCTTCCCAGGTCTGTACAACATGCCAGGCTCTCCATTTCTTGGTTGGTACCCAATAAAGGTCTTTATTAAAGATTGCCACTATGTGTGTGGTTAAATGCACATTTCATACTGCTCTTCATAGTGTTGGCTGCTGTCCTGTTATCTCTGCTGTGTTACCCGTTAGGCTGCGAAGCAAATTCTCTCCCTTAACTCTGGCCTGGGGACATGGTCTGCTCTCAGGTCAGTGGCAGTTGAACAATCTGGACAGATTGGTTTCCCCAGGGTTAACTGGCTTTGCTGGATCCTGCTTTGCTCAAATCCTGTCTGAGCTCTTGCCCTGTGGAGCAGGAGGGTTGGGGCCTCTTGTCTGAACAGGGTGAATTATCTGCACAGTGACTGCAAGAGCCTCCCTGCCTGTTTCTGTAGCTCTGACAGGGCAGGGATCCTGTCCTTGTGCTGGGGCACCCCTTCTGTGCTTCCCAATGGGCCCCTTGTGAAAAGCAGCACTGCTTCCAGCAGCTCCCAGAGAAGGGCCCCCGTGGAGGTCTTTGGTCTGGCTTGCTATAGGCTGGGTAATGGGACTGTAGCCAAAAATGATGTCACTGCACATTAAGGGTTCTATTGTCCTCCTACTCCTTCCCTCTCAAAAAAAAAAAAAAAAGGCATTGTAAGCAGTTGCTGTGTGAAGAGACCCTTTCTACTAAAAGGGAATACATAGAGAGAGTGTAATAGGCATTTGGAGCTCAAGAATATCATGATAGAGCTTTTTGCTGCCTTTTCACCAAAGGGAAGATTCTGTGGTGTCTCTTAATTGATGCTCTGAATGACAGAGCGATTAAACACTACTTTATTACTTTTTTTTTTGTCCAAGAAGAGTGGAATGGTCCTAATATTATGGTAATTTGCATCCAATTTGGGATAGCCTTTTGAAATAGAAAATTAGGCAATAAAGGTGGTCTTCTTGGCAGATCCTCCTATATGTTGGCAAGATTATTTTCTTTAGAGGAGTTCAGTTTTTGGAGAGGGTGGATTTCTTGCTACAACTTGAAGTGAGGCTGGGTGGTACACTACTGATTTATTTTAAGAGCTTATTCTAGCATAATCCTCCCTTGGTGTTCACTATAGGAAGAATTTAAACTTTTTTGATTGATGAATATTGCATACATTTATATGGATGCCATTGTAATGAAGCAGCAGTCATATGCCTCATTAAAGAAGGTGTTGCCACCTTCAGCAGCATTGAGGAGGTACAGGTTTGACTAGTTGGAAATGAAACTATGAAATGTGATGAGTCAAACATACTTAAAGGAAAGAGACTGGTGTGAAGCCAAGGCTGCAGACCACAAATAGTTTGAGGCAGGTACACACAGCCTTTGGAGCAGTGACATAGGAAAGTCATAGCAAGTATTGCTTACCTGCCTCTTAACACTGACCTCTCCCTACTCTGTCCTGGCTTTTCTGGAAAACAAGCATATGCTATCCTTGATTTTAAGCATTGCCAACTAGAAGCAAGTTTTCAACCCAGTATTTTATCCGAAATTCATGGCCCAAGCCTCTGCCATTGTCGGGTCTTCCAAGTAGGAGCTCACAGGGTGTTTCCCAAAGCTGAGGGGAAAATCTCTTGACATTAACTTTTCTATAGAGAAAACTAGGAGGTGATTTTTTGTTTTTCTTTTCCCTTTTCTCTATAACTTTTTTGTCTGATGGCAACTTTCTTTTCAGCCATTTTTGTGCTTTTATAGACTTAATTCTCTGTTTTGTGTTTTGTTGCTCTGTTTCAGCTTTTGTCATTGTTTTTGGAGACATGTGTTGTTGTGTTGATATGGGGGGAGTGCGTTAGGGGTTTTTTGTGGTTTTTTTTTTTTTTTTTTGTTATTTATTTCTTGTTTGGGTTTTTTTCAACATGTTGTCACTGTTTTTTCCAAACTGCTGTTTTTACTTTCCTTACAACCAACCGAACAAAACCTGGCCCAGCAGCTCTATCTTATCAAAGTGTGGAGTGGGAGGAAGCATCAGTAGGACTGGGAACCATTATCCCCAGCTTTCCCAGGTGTGAGCAGAGACATTCCTATATTTCCTTGCCTCAGAACAGGTTGGAATAACAATCAGCATTGCTCTTTGCGAGCAGGAATATGTATTTTCCTTTCATTACCATTTCTTTTTGTTTTGTTGATGGAGTAAACTTGCTAGGAGGATGTTCTTTATCTGGAGGTGGATCGTGTTTCCCACTTGTCATTCCTTGACATGGTGTGGGATCCATGATGGCCTCTGTGTCAGTCGCCCAAATTGGGGTTGGTAGGTTTGAATGCAAACACACTCTCCTGGGCTGTGAGCAGGATGGTGCTGGGTCTGTCTGAGCAGAGCTGGAGCAGATGCAGCCGTCTCACCCATGTGCCAGACAAGCCTTTTTTGGAGCATCCGATCCCAAAGGCAGGAGGCGGCAGAGGAGCCCACAGGTGCATGAATTGCCCAATATTTTATCTCTCTCCTGGCTCACCTCCTGCTGATGCAAAACCTGTGGTGCGTGTGGGAGGTGAAGAAACGAATGTGAGAGCAGTAAGATTAGCCACCTCTCAGGTGATCTTACCAAAGTGTGGGTTTGGGGTTTTTTTTCTTTTAAATACAGAAGAGTCTTCCCAGCGCTGCTTTCTTAGGCTGTGCCTTCGTGGATGTGTGCAGGCAGACCTGTGCTTGCCCTGCCTGCACTCGAAGCTGCTTGGCTCTCACCCAGAGCCAATCTTGGAAGCCACGTAGCTACACTGGCACAAGGTAGTGCCCAGGCTGACAGCTCTGCCTCTCCAAAGGGCTTGGAACTCTGCTGGTGTACTTCCTAAGGCTTTTGGACAGGAGATGTTTTGCATCCAACCAGCTTGCAGCAGAGAGGAAACATATGGGGACAAATCTTTAGAAAATACTCTGGGTTTTCTTTTCTCTTTGCTGTTTATATTTGTCCAAGCTTTTAGAGAAACCATATGATTTCAGCTATCAGCATTGAAATTACAAACTTTGAGCTTCTGGTTAATTTTTCTTTATGGGAGGGGGGAGACGTTGCCTTTGTGTCAGGAAAATGGTCTCTAGACCCACTGGAATCCCTTTGCCTACTGTATTTTGGGCATAACATTGAAAATATTTGGCCAAGGCCAGGAAAAAACAGCTGCATTCCTTGGAAAGAAGCTCATTGCAGTTTAACCTGTCTCTGGCTGTTGTGTTGTAGGCTCCAAACTCTGCATTCTGTACAAAAACAGTCATCCAAGATCAAAAACATCCTGACAATTTTAACTTGAGTATAACATAGCCTGAATATAACATAGCCTGGAATGTCTCCTATGGAGACAGGCTGAAGAGTTGGGATTGTACAGCCTGAAGAAGAGATGGCTCTGGAGAGACCTTAGAACACCTTCCAGTACCGAAAGGAGGCCTAAAAGAAAGCTGGAGGGGAGCTTTTTACAGGGGCTTACAGTGATACAGAACAAGGGTGAATGGCTTCAAACTGACAGATCCAGATGAGGTATTAGAAGGAAATTCTTCACTGTGAAGGTGCGAAGGCACTGTAACAGGCTGCCCAGAGAAGCTGTGGCTGCCTTGTCCCTGGAACTGTTTAAGGCCAGGTTGGATGGGATTTTGAACCTTCTAGTCTGGTGAAATGTGTCCCTGCCCATGACATGGGGGGCTGGACTAGACGATCTTTAAGGTCCCTTCCAACCCAAACTGTTCTGTTGTTAAAATGAGAGGCTTTTGTGTACCAGTGTGAGAAAAAAGCTAAGGCTTTTATCTGAATTCTCAATAGAGAAGGAAATATCCAATGGACGTGGATTGTTGAGTAATGTCTTAATCCTTTGGACACAGAAATATAAATGATCATAAATAGGAGGAGATATTACCATTTTCCAGCCTTCTCTTGAAATGAAATAAATGTGGAGTGAGGTGATCAGCCTGGAAAAGTCCCAAGTCTGCCTGTGTAGGTCCTTATCCAGAAGGATGTGCAGGACTTTGCAGGACAGTGCTGCTCATGCCTGTGTTTGCTCTGACTGGTCAGAGTTCACTTGTGCTAGCACAAGTTGCTCCCCATTGCCTGTGGCAGCCCTGGCTACCATGGATGAGAACCTACACTGCTCCTTTCCAGCTGGGCAGATGAGCCTGCACGAGGTGACATTTCATCTAAAGCTCCTGCATGTGTAGCCTTTGGACTCCTCAGAATTGCTGGTGCTTTTTGTGTGACAAAAGAGTACAGCGTCCAAGATAAACTGAGGAGAAGAGATCTGGGTATGCAAGCCTTCATTTAAAAAAGGCATCTTTCATCTCGCTGACAGAGAGGTTCCTGCAGTGCTTTGATTGCCCTTTAATTATGTCTGTTTTTCCTGGTTTGTTTGAAAGGCAGATCTTGTTAAAAAAAGGTGCTGTGTGGAAAGAACTTGGCTGTCTCTGCTGCCCTTCCTTGAGGGCACACGGCAGAGCTGTTGGATTAATTTTTTTTTCCTGCATTATTAAATGGAAGATTGTTTCTCGTGGGTTTGAATGTAGGCACGGTGTGTTCCTCCCACCTTAGGTGAGGAGGGGCATGAGGGGTCGGATGGTTAAAGCAGACAGAGAAGTCATGAGGTCTGACTTCTTCCCACGCTAACTTCCAGCACGGTCCCAGAGGAGGTGCTTTAATCCTTCTGCCTTCAGTCTTTTGTTGTGTGCAGCTGGGCTGCCCCAAAGGCTGAAGGAAACCCAGCATGGTGTTGGGGAAAGGAGGCTCTAGAGTGTTGGGGTGAATGCCAGGTGTGGGAGGTTAGCAGTTTGTAGCAGCTCACAGTTTTCATGCTGTTTGATTTTATCTGATACGCCACAAGTGTGGAGCCATTTGCCTCAATGAGTATCTCAGCTTTTTTTTAAAAGAAGTTAGAAAAAGCTTGGAAAAAATCAACAGGAAAAAAAAAGGGAAAATAAAGCTTCCCTTGGGTTAGAGAGAAAAGCCTGGATATGTGATAACCTAGATATATGTAGTCAAATATAGACTAGAGGCTCAACTGCCAAGCAAGCTAAATAACTCAAGAACAGGTTTCTAATCCCTTTACAAATCTCAGTTTTAAAGAAAATCTGCGTAACTTTTGAGGGCTTGACTCGTGTGTGTAAGTGCCCAGGCTTGATAGTGCTCTATTTTTAAGTACTGTCTTTATGTTGAATCTTGGGAGGTGAGATGAAAATGGTTTTTTTAAAAGTAACAACAAATCTTAATATAGCTGAGAATGCGGAACTGCCCTTAGAAAAATAGGTTGGACACATGAAAAGGAATCTTGCTCAGCAGGCTGAAGATGCGGAGCAACTTCTGTGGTTACGTTTTTCTTTCTTCTGGCAATTTTGGGGTGGGGATGTAGCTGATGCAGTCACTTGGCCTTACATTTCATTTCTAATGTAAGTCAAATATTCCGGTACATTAAGAACCTGGCTGAAACTATCTTAGCCCAAACTAGAAAAGCTGTTTGCTAAAATTCTGTTTTGTGAAACTTGAGGCAACATGAAGTTGCTCAAAAATAGGAGTTACAGGATGGGTAGGGAGAAGTAGATGCTCCTTTTGAGCTGAAATGGTTTAGTACAAACAGGAGAAGACAGGCTGGCTCTCTGTTGCTTCAGAGACGTGATTAGGTTTTAGAGTCATCTCCTGCCTAGAGTCCTGAAGATTTAAATGGCATGAAAATGAAGTCAGTTGCTTAAAGCCAAAGCTAATCAAATGAGGAGACTCTAAAGTAGGAGGATAATCTTTGACATCTGACAGGCAGTCCTAAATTCCCATGGGATACCTGTGGAGCTCTGCTGTAGTAGGATGTGTCTGTTGTGCTGAGACCAACTCTTCTACCTTCAGCCCAGCAGGCTTTGTGTGGCTGGTAAGCCATAAAAACTGAAAACATGAGGTCTCAGAAGAGAAGTGACAGCATGTGCTAGAGAACTGCTGACTGATGCTGCACACTGAATCTTCTGGTGTCCGGTGGTGTGAAACTCGTTTGAGGGATTTCACAAATTTCGAGATGGTGGTGGACCTGCTGATGTGGCTGCTTGGGCATGTTTTTCTTAAAGAATGTAGTCATATTTTCATACAGAAATGAGTTGAGTGAATATTCAGTGTAGGCAAATTTAAAATTAAAATTTGAAATGTAAAAATATGCAAACACCAGAGTTGAGGGTCTTTTAAAAAAGAAACCCCTGCTCAGGGAATGCAATTATTCAGGCTGTGCATACATCTGATTACCAAGCTCCCAAGCTGGTGAGAGCAGCTCTTCAAACTCCTTGAAGCTTTCCCCCCGGGGTGTACCAGCACTGCAGGAAAAATGTCCTTGTAAAGCCAAAGGTAGCAAAAAGGGAAGCGGGGTGGATAAAAGAGACAAAGCCATCCTTTGGGGTAGTCTGGGGAAGACTGTGAACAGCTTATTTTAAAATATTTTTCCTGACTGCAATTTGTGATGTATTTAATGCTTTCACGAAAAAAGAAATGCCTTGGAACAATGTGCCTTTGGGAGGCTGGGGCACAGGCTGGAGGGTGAGCAGGCATTGAGCAGCAGCTCCTGCACGTGTTCCTGGCTTCAGTCCCAGCAGAGGCAGCAGTGCAGGTCAGGGGCTCTGCTCTTGTGCTGTGCTGGCCTGGGTTGGTTGCGTGGTGTTTTACTCATTCCACGTGCCTTGGCACAGCAGGCCTTGGTGGGGACATTGGAATTGGAATCTTTGGGATAGTGTGTGCACATGAGGGAATTGGGGGACTGTTTGCTGAGCAACTGCGCTGCCCTTTCAGGGCACAGGGGCTGCAGAAAGCAGTGAATCCCCAGTATTTAGACAGGTTATTATGAGAAAAGTCCCTCACCTGCACTATTTTTCCTCCCTGCCCTGGCTTTTTATACAGCTATTTTTATACATGGCAGGGAAAAATCAATGGTTATAAATTATCACTAGATCAGAGTTTTATGTTTTGGTCTCACATCGTTGTTAAAACTGGTAAAGGATGTTGCAAAACCTGCGCGAAGAGGACCTGGATAAGCAGCACTTGGCAAAGCCAAAGCCTGGAGCTTTCCCAAGCCTGTGTGAGCCTCTGCAGCTCCGGGAGGTGGCACCAGCTCGCTGCTCAAGTGGCGCTGGTGCAAGCGCCACACAAGTGAGTGATCGGGTTCTGGGATGCTGCTCCTGCAAAATCTCTGGGAAGGTGCTTCTGGCTCCCAAGGCTTTGATTATTTTTTAGGCAGTGAATTCCCAGCCTTTATTCTTCAGGCAGAGAGGAGAGAAGCCGTTGCAGGTCTTGGTGACTCGTAAATTCCTGGTAATTAATCCTTACGGCTTCTGAGATGTGACCCTAATGGGCATTGTGTCTGTGGAAAAGCCTGGCACGCTGCAAGCCCATTATCTAGATACAAAGTACTCTGGTCTATCTGCTCATATCCACTTAAGGACATTTCTTTATCCTGTTAAGCAGCATTGGACTTGTTCTCTGGTTGTGTGTGATTTGTGTTTTTGAGAGGGTTTTTTTGTTGGTTTTTTTCAAGCAGTTATGAAAATGAAATTAGATATGTTCCAACATGCAATTAATTTTCCCTGTAATTAATTTTTTGTAAGAATAATGGAAATGTTTCTCTTACCCTTTCCATCTGAATGTTAACAGGGTATTGCAGGTCTTACTAAGGAATATTCAAAGTAGTGCTCAACTTAGTGTAAAGTCCAGAAACCTTCACTGGAATAATGGTGTTATTTCTGTGTTTGAACATTACATATTGCCTAATATTTTTAAAAGCTTTTAATAGCTTTAGAAGAAAACCTCAACCACGTACTTTCAAGCATAAGCTGTGCTCATGTAAAACTCATGGAAAGATTTAACTTAACCAGAGTAGCATGAATTTTTTTTGAACATGGTTGTGTTCTTGCCAAGATGCTAATAAACAGTGAGGATTGATTGTAGGAGTGTTCTTTTTGCTGCAAATTTGATGGTGACATTTGAGAGTTCTTGGGTGGAAAGATGGGTGGAGTCTTCCTAAAGTTTGGAGGGTCTGTTGAAATCTGTTTGAGACAAAGTGGCTTTGTCCCCTCCAATGGCTTATGTAAAGACTTAAGAATGTTACATTGCTTCTTGGGAATTTTACCTGGTGTCTCAGAAGAAAGGAGGTGCTGCCTGTAGTGGCAAGGATCAGCATTTGGGCCTTAGCTCTCCCCGAGTGTCCCTTGCTCAGTGGTCAGGCAGGACTCTGTGTCACTACTGACAGCTGCTGCTTTCCTCTTCTGCAGGTTTTCATTTCTGTGAACTGCCTCAGCACAGATTTTTCCTCTCAGAAGGGAGTTAAAGGCCTGCCCCTGAATCTTCAGATTGACACTTACAGCTACAATAACAGGAGTAACAAACCTGTCCACAGAGCCTACTGCCAAATTAAAGTCTTCTGCGACAAGGTAAGGTTGAATCAATGTGCCAATGACTGTTTTGGAAAGGCTGCTCCACAGCTTAGCAGCTTTTTTTTTTCCTAACTGTGTCACTTGCTATTTTGACTCACTGAAAAGTCCTGTCTGTGTTTAAAAAATTTCAACCCCTTCTACTTGGCTCATAGATGTTATGATGACCTCAAATAAATTTGCTGCTCTCAAAGTATTTGAGTGCTAAGTGTTTCTGAGCATTGACTTTAGAGAAAGGTCAATCAGTGGCATACTGACACTGGGAAGAGCCTTCAGCAGGAGAAATCATTGCCATTGACTGGAGCAAGTGCAGGCTTGTCTTTTTGCCCAAGTTCTGTTGTGTTGGTCCTTTTAAGTTTCTTCATGTTTTCGTACTGCATTTGTTACAAAAAACTCCAAACCAGTAACTTGCAGAGCTTATGAACAAAAGATGTACCACCATGAGATACAGCAGCATAAAAAAGCCCATTTACAAGCTGGATGGGTGCTGTAATTTGATTGCTCTGCCTAACATATTTAGCACACAGGATTAATGCCTTTCCCAAAGCCAGTATTCAACAGAAGCTGTGAAAGAAACAGCAGAAGCTGAGCTAAAAGCAGCTGTAAAAGCTTAACTGAGTTTGCAAAGAAAGGCAATTTCCTAATTTTCAGAACCTGTTCCTGCCTGAGCAGTCTTTTAAAGGTCCAGGGCAAGTAATATGTAATGTTATTTCCAAGAGTGACCAAGATTGTTCTAGGTTATGATAAATGCTTCCTCGACTTCCCCAGTCCTTTTGATTACTGTGAACCATGTTGACTTCCTATTTTGCTTATATCCTGCTTGATTTGGGCCTCTTATTCTTTGAGTCCAGACTCCATGTTCATAGGGCAGACTCTTTCAGGTGATAGCTCAAACACCTCTCGGTGCAGCTGCAGGGCTCAGGCAGGTCTGTATCCCCCCTCTCTGGTCCTGTGCTGGCTTTGCCAGACCACTGGGTGGTCTTGCCTGGTGTTCCCTAGGACAGTGACACAAAGTTTCATCTCATGCACCATTGCTGTGTCTCCACTTACCTCCCAAAATATACAGTGCCTCTGTACTGTTCTCCTGCTGTAGCATCCCATTAACTCACCCTGTCACATTCTGTTGTCCATCTATAGGCTTTTAAATGGGTCCCTCTGCATTCCTGCACAGCTGGGAGATCTGCCTGTAGCTGTTCCTGTTGTGATGCTTTCTGCAGAGAATTTACAGGGACAAAGGCTCTCCAGAGCCATCTGAAAGACTTGCCACTAACCCACGAGGCTTGGGTCTCATGAAATTTCTTCAGGCCTTTATTTTTCCTTTTTCTGTTTTGTTTTTCATGTTTCAAGATGAGACTGAAGCAATTGTGTCATCTAAGTTTTTTTCACCAAAGTAATCTGGGAGTCTTGTGTACTATCAGCATGTTTTCTCTGCAATACAGAAAGGGCAGACTTGATACAGGGTAGGGGGGATCTTTTACTCCTAAATTGTCCAATCAATTACTGACACAATGCTAAAATGACTGACAGGCTTGTGCCACTGCTAACAAGACAAACTGGTTAATAAAAAGGCAGATGTGTAGTCAGCATATAGACTCCAATGGCTTCCTTCAAGCTATGGCAGAAATTTCAGCAAACTGAGTAATATAGTAATGCCAGTACATCTTATTTCCCTTTGGGATTTTGACTTACTCTCCTGATTTATTCCTCCAGGTACTTGTCAAATTGTACCTGAATTAAAAGAGAAGTGAAGAAAGGAAGGAGAAATGTAAATCAAAATCAGAACAGGATAATAAAATACAAAACTGGATCTTAAAGTACCTTCCTTTCACCCTTCCCTTGTTTTCAGGCTCAACTTTACTCCCTAATTCTCTCCCTTGTCCCCTGCAGCAGTGCAGGGGAATGGGGGCTGTGGTCAGTTCTTTACACATCTCTGATGTTCCTTCCTCCTCAGAGGGAGGACTCCTCACACTCTTCCCTGGCTTCAACATGGGGTGCCTCCCATGGGAGACAGTTTCCACAAACTTCTCCAACATGAGCCCTTATCAAACTTCTCCAACATGAACCCTTCTTCAACATGAGCAGGCTACAGTTCTTCACAAACAGCTTCAGCATGGGTCCCTTCCATGGGGTGCAGTTCTTCAGGAACAGGCTGCTCCTGTGTTGGTGCCCCATGGGGCCACAAGTTCTGACAGCAGACCTGCTCCAGCATGGGCTCCTTTCTCCATGGGGCCACAGGTCTTGCCAGAACCCTGCTCCAGCACACATTTCCCATGGAATCACAGCCTCCTTTGGGTATCCATCTGCTCTGGTGTGGGGTCCTGCACAGGCTGCAGGTGGATCTCTGCTCCCCCATGGACCTCCACGGGCTGCAGGGGCACAGCTGCCTCCCCATGGGCTGCACCACAACAGGGGAATCTCTGCTCCAGTGTCTGGCTTCCCCCTTCTGCACTGACCTTGGGATCTGCAGAGCTGTTTCTTTCATACATCTCACTTTGCTTCTCACTTTTCTTCGCTGCTGCTGCAGAACATTTTTTCTCTTTCTTAAATACATAAGCCTAGAGGCCCTACCACCATAGCTTAAGACAGCCATGGCCCATCAGCAAACTGGCATTGGCTCTCTTGATCATGAGGGAATCTGCTTCTTGGAATAAACATCCCCTCAGAGAATCCATCCCTGTAGCCCCTGCATGCTATCATATCATACACAAACCCCATGTACTCATGAACCCTAATGCTGCTTGCTTCAGGCTCCTGAAAGAGCATTGGCATTTCAGCAGCACCTGTTTTCTGCCCTGTATTGAATTGTATGCAATCAACCAGCTGCTTTTGAATGTTTATAGGACCATTGTTACTATAATATCCACACCTGTTACAGCCCTGAATGTGTTTGTCCTCCTGTGACCACTCTTACCTGTAGAAATTTTGTTACCCATGTATTCTTCATGGAGGGCCAAGTCTGTAGTGTGGAGGTCTGTTGGAAAAAAAACTGCAAACCAGCAGAAAATGATAATGTTGTGGCTACCTAGCACAGGTGTCTCCTGTATTCCTTTGTCAAGGCTGTGCTTGCAGTGCCTGGGATGTTTGGTTTTCATCTGCTCCTGTGTGGTTTCAGGACCTGAGTCAAGCAGTATGGGTACAATGGTGCCATCCTCTAGAATGTTATGGCACAAGCTTCCTTCAGGCTTGGCCCAGCAGTATTTGGGCTGAGCAGGGATGGGGGTGTCTTGTCCCAGGGGAAGAAGACATTATCTCTTCTGAATGGTACCTCAGCTATGCATCCATGTGAGGAGAATTAAATACAGGGTTTCACAGCCTAGAGCTCGTGTTGCCCTCTGGGATCTGCTGTTACTCTGGTGGTGATGGGCAATGCTGTGGGAAGGCTTTCATGGAATGGTAGGAGCAAATGAATGAGATGCTGCTGGGGGGAAAGAGTGGGTGCAAGGCTGCTGGAGCATTGATGTGAACGGGCAGCAACACAGAGACTGTTCTTTCAGTTGCATGATCACAGCTTTGGGTTGCAAAGCACCTTTAAAAGTCATCTAGTCTACATCTCTGCCATGGTCAGGGGTACATTCCACTAGGCCAGCTTACTCAAAGCCCCATCCAACCTGGCCTTGAACACTTCCAGGGATGGGGCATCCACAGCTTCTCTGGCCAACCTGTTCCAGTACCTCGCCACCCTCAGCAGAAAAAAATTTTTCTCCTTATGTCCAGTATAAAACTATCTTCTTTCACTTTGAAACCACTGCTCCCTGAGCTCTGCTGGCAGGGTAGAAAAGCCTGTTATCAAGACATAACTTTTTTTTTCTTTTTTTTTTTTTTTTTTTTAATGTGGGTTTTGAAACATATTTACCTGGGCCTCAGTAGGCTGTATCAAGTTGACTTTCAAGCAGGGAATGGGAAGGCAGAGGTTTTCTCAAAATGTGTGCTCTTGTTGAATCAGCATGTTCTCCACGAGGAAGCAGATGCTGTTCTGGTGCAGTGTGTTTGAGTAGCACAACTTTATTATTTCCACATGAAAGGCAGAAATCAGATCTGGAACCAAATCTAATCTTTCTCCTGTCAAGCTGAGATGTTGGGACTGCTCTGGTCAGGGATGGCACAGAGGGGTTCAGGTCCAGCTGTGCTGAGGTTTAGGTGGGATGCCTTCACTGTAGTGGGCTATATCAGCTTTATTGGGTCAAGCAAAGCTGGCAATGCCTGTTTCTTCATGTGTAATTTTTTCTCTTTTGCACCACAGCTGCCTGAAGCTGCTTTTTTTCCTCTTATTGGGTGGAAGGAAAGATGATACATGTTAATGTGTATCAAATATCTTGGCTAATTTTCCTTTTTATTGCTGGTGCAGATAAGCCCAGTGCCAGCAGCAGGCATAGGCAGCCTGGCATCTATAGAGCATTGATTTACTGGGAGGTAAGGAGGGCTGTTCCCCTTCTCCCATGCACCATTAGGCACAGATTCCCACCCCATGGCCACAGGAGTTTTGACACCTCATTTGCTGCAGCTAATCGAGTCTTCCTCCAGGACCATGCAAGAATGTGGGTGTGTTTTGGCAGCTTTGAAGGAGGGGGAATGAGAAATAATGGCTTGGTGTGGCCAGGTAACTGTTACCTTTTGGCCTGCTTTGCAGGAGGATATTGGGAGACTGGTAGAACTTGTGTATACCAGTTCTGGTGACCTGATGGTAGCACCAGGACTGAGTGTTTGGGATCTCCTGTGGGCTTATCACTTCATGCAGCTGGCAGTGTGACATTCCTGACTTAACCCACAGTCACATGTGAGGTCTGGGCAGAGCTCGAGGAATGAACACTATTCCAAGCTCCTTTCTTCCTTTTCTTTCTCCATCATAGCTGTCTGCACCTTGCATGAAAAAAGGCAATATGGCACTGTTCCCTCTGCTGCTTGGTTTGGAAGGCCAGGAACAGTTCAGGCATGAACCCAGTTAGGGAATCTGTGTATTCCACCATGGCCTGGCCATGATAAAAAGAGAAGAAATAATCCCTGCTTTAAAGCAGTGCATGTCTGTAGCTTGAGCTCAGTGAAGGCTGGTGCCACTGCTGCAGGCTCTGTGTGAAATGTGCAGAAGGTATCTTGCACTTGGTGATCTAAGTGTGGAGACTTCTGTAGATTTTAATGACAATCAAGGGATCCCCTTAACTGGGGGAAGCTGCTATTCTTTATTGTTTTAAACACCTCAACTATATTTTTATCTAATGCTTTATACAATCGTTATAGATGTGGATATCTCTTGTCACCGTATCTCCATCTGACTTGAAAGAAAGGCAAGTGTTTGTATCTTGGATATAGTTGTTGGATTTCATTAGATGATAGGACTCAAAAGTAAGCAGATCTCAAAGTTGGCACATTCTGGCAAACCTGCAGCTTGGGTACTGTGGAACTGACCTCCTCAAACAAAGCTTGGAAGGATTGGTGTTCCTGCCTCTGCAGCTGGAAAAAACCTCAAAAAATTAAAAACACCTCCTCTTACTCTCTCCCTCCCTCCCCTTCTTCTTCACTCACCCATTGCTTTCCCTTAATCTCTTGTCTCACAGGGAGCAGAGAGGAAGATCAGGGATGAAGAGCGAAAGCAAAGCAAAAGAAAAGGCAAGTGCACTGATCCCAGCTCCCAGTTGAATGCCTGTAAGTAGAATTTATTCCATCAGTATTTTAAATATTGGATTTCATTTTGGCTACAAATAGCTTGTGCAGTAGAACTCTCAAGTCAGTGTTTATCCTCTATAGACCAGTGCTTGTTTTAAGCAGTTCCTTATGGAACAGTCATTGTGTTTAGCAACACTCTGGGCCATTTAGGGCTTCATTCTGTATAGTTCTTTCTGTCCATGACAGGGTCCTGCTGTGTGTTCTATCAGGTATGGGTTGTAGCAGTTGAAGTGATGAGGTGAGGGTGGGATTTTTGGACTGGAGCCTCTCCCAGTCCAGGTGGCAGTGAGAATGATCAGTTGCAAATATTTTCAGCTTGATGCTAAACTTGAGTTTTAACTTATATTAAAAACGTGTTTGCAACTCGTCAGCAAGGCCATGGCAGCCTTGAGGCAGAGCCTCCAGGCTCTCAGCCCTCTGCTCACTCTTCTAGAGCAAAGTGGTCCTTAGCAAATGAGTTCAAAGTTTCTGCCTGTGTGAAGTATGTGGAGACCTGAGCACCACAGTAGGTAAAGGATGAGGAGTTTTTTTCTGCTGAGCATTTTCCTTTAGCTGCTGCAGATGACAGATCCTGTGTTTGGATGACTGGTTATTCACAGCAGAGCTGCTTAGAGGAAGATCTGTCTCCCTGTTCTTTGCTGGCACGGGGCAGGCGCGTGCTCTCGCTCGCTCTGCTGTAACAGCCCGGCTGGTTCAGCCAGCACGCACCTCTCACTCACCGGGCAGGATTTTCCTGACGCAGCAGGTACAGGCTGCTGGAGCAGCTTCAGAAGATAATGCTGAAGGGAACCCATTTGCTTAAGGGAGGTTGTGGAAAGGGCTGGGTTTTTGGTTTCTTTTGAGGTACGTCACAGGAGGCAGGTTTAGCGCACTGGCAGCGTTTCACAAACGCAGCAGCCCCAGCGGCTCCCAGAAGATTCCTGTGTGCAGCCCTTTGCAGCGTGGCTGGGGAGGGAGGGCAGGTTCAATACACATTTCCCAGGATCTTATGATTTGACAAAAGCTGCTTTCCAATGTTAATTTTCTAGGCTTGGGCTCAGCCCGATGTGATCCTTCTTTTCCTGGAAAGTATGACATTTGGCTTTTTAATTCTTATGTGGGAAGTTTTTGATTCCTTGAAGCCATAAGCTGTTATACTCACCTCCAGGATCAACATGAACTCTTCAACAGCAGAAACAGTTGGTGGCTTTTGGGCAAAGTTATTTTTACAAAAATTCAGCAATCTTTAAAAAAATCAGTTTTGTAAGGAGAAAACAGTGTATTTTCTACTGAGGACATGAGATATGGTTTTGTTTGAAAAAAATTTATTTTGTTTGCAATTGGTTTGACCTCAGATGGATATGTTTTCACTTGGTAAAATAAAGTCTTCAACTGTGATAGTTTGACATGAATGTGTCTGAAGTGCAGTTTAAGGCACCTTCTGCCTCTCTTTGTCCTCAGAGGGTCTTTGTGGATGAAGTCTGTCCTCTTGGTGGGTTGTGTCACATCAGCTGGTACATTGTGAGAGCCAAAGGGTTCTGTGGGAGACAGATTGTGGTGATCCTGGGTTGGCACCCTGAGGTGACCAGGATGAACAATGGGAGGAACCAGAATGTGAAACTTGGAATCAACATGTAACTAAATATAAGAATTGCACAAACCAGCATTTGTACTACCTCTGTAGTATTGTGCTACTGTGGTGCTGTCTCTTTAAGACACTCCCAATTGGGAACACACAAGTTGTCCCTTTGTCTTCTTTGTATCCTCCTGCCTTAGGAACACCAGCAAGCTTTTGTGGGAGTGAAGAAGGGAGAAGGTGGGGCAGGGACTGATTTTTACCCTCTGTTTGGAAGGCTGACTTGGTACATGGAAGACCTCGGTTCCTCTCTTGGGCTGAGTGCCAGGTTATTGTCCGTCCTAATTAATATCTAAACAAAGTTGAGCTGCTCAGTTGGAGAGGTGGAGAAATCTTTGACTACTCTGTGAAAAAAGCCCTCAGGGCCCAGGCCCTCAGTTGAGAGGGAGACAAGCAAAGTTCAAACTCCTTTAGCACAGGAGCTTTTTGCTTTGACCCTTTCTGCAGAATGCCCTTGTTCATCATCAGTGTGTGTACCTTTTAAATGATGGAGGGCCCCAGCAAGGCCTTCAGTATCCTCTATGCCAATCTTTGTCTCTGCAGTTTCTGATGTCAAAGTGCCCATGCTTCCCTCACACAAACGTACTGACATCACCATCTTCAAGCCCTTCATGGACCTGGACACTCAGCCTGTCCTGTTCATCCCTGATGTTCACTTTGCAAACCTGCAGCGTGGGGCTCACGTGAGTAAAGCTCATGGGTGTGGGGATGAAGAGGCTCTGAGATGTACTTGCAAAAGGCCTGGGATGCTGTTTGTGTACATATGAAATGTCAGACTGCATCAGTGCTGTAATCAAATACAGGCTGAGTCTCATGTGGGCAAGAAATGTTGCTCCAAGATAATTGGCTGAAGTTAAGTGGGGGTGTTTCACCGTTAAATTATTTTCCTATCAAGTCCAGTTTTTGTGAACCTGAAAGGATTTTTCCATTGCATGAACTGCACGGTGGTTTTCTCTTGTAGCATCTCTTGGGCTCCTGGTGTGCTGCTGTACAGCACAGACTCCTCCAGATGCCTGCTGCAGGGTGAAAATCTACCCTGTGCAACCAGCATGTGTGTCAGCTTTGTGATCCACTGCCAGAGTGCCCTGCCTCAGTGTTCCTGGGAAGTTCCAGCTTACAAGAAACTGGAAGGGAAAAAATTAGCATGCAACCAGGTTTCAAAATCTGTGCCAGGAGTTCTGCCATGCTCTAACATAATCTAAACCTTAATTCTTAAGAGCATTGCCTGAACTCCTAGCAAGGATGGAGAATAAACTTTTATCCATAAGGCTGACATTCCTGCATGTTTTTCTACAAAGGCCCTAGTGCTGAGTTTTGTCAGAAGATTCTACACCACTCCAGGATGAAAGCTGGTTAGCTTCTTTTTGTTTCTGTCTCTCATTTGAGAGCCTTTATTCTTTTTTATGAAAAAAGGTAAAGAATATGTTTACTGGCTTTTGGAGCCAAAGTGTCATTTGATTTAGCATTGAAATATTATAAGAGAAAATTAATTCTAGTTCTAGATGAAATACTCACAAAATCTCCCCTTTGTTTTAAAGGTCCTTCCTGTTGCTTCAGAAGAACTAGAGGGTGAAAGGTAAGAGCTGCCCTTCAACCTCTGACACCTTGCCCTCAGACAGAGGGATAAGTCCCTGTAATTCTGCCACTGCTAACTTTTTGCCCTGTCAATGACAGCTCCAACCTGAAGAGAGGAGCTTATATTGGTGAAGAGGACTTTATTGCTACTCCAAATAAGATGGCCAGAATAGAAGAGCCAAAAAGAGGTATTTTCTTCTTTCGGAGACTGAATTTTTGGAGTATTTATCCATCATGATAGAGAGATGCATCTGAGGTTAAAGAATTTTTGAATTCATATTGATGTATACTTCAGACTGGTTTTTCTGGCTCTGAGTAGTGACAGTTCATGTATCAATATATGGTTCAGCTGTGCAAATATTTTATATTGTGAGAATTTCTGGGGGTTTCTGCCAACTCAGACAGTAATGGGCTCTGAACCTATAAGCAAAAAGCCAAGATGAGGTGAGCAGCTTACCATTATTCCTAATGGACTGGGGCAGAGAATTCATCATGTAATCTGCTACAAAATACTCTCCTCCAGGACTTCAAGCAATGAACACCAAGAGCTGGTTCTGGGTATAAAACTGTTGCATCTTTCATGGTGCCAGGAAATGGGATCTTCACCTCTGAAAGCCAGGCTAAGAGAATATTCTGCTAATTTTTACCTGAGTTTCAGTCTTTGCAATTTCATGTTGCTGTGGTGTTGTGGAAGTAGATGGGAGGTCCCTTTGGGGTGTTGGAGGTGGTGTACCTGATTGATGATAGTTGTGTTTGGAAGGACCACAACAAAGCTTGAAGTATTAAACCTATGAAGAGGCAAATGCTAAGTCTAGCCAGTCTGACCAGAATGGGGCTGCACTTCTGCAGTCTGGATAAACTAGTAAGGAAGGATGAATTTTATAGAAGGAAATCAGACTTGTTGTTTTTTCATGTTGCTGCATGTTATAAAACAAGCCCCATGGGATTCTCTCTCCTTTGGCTGACTCTCATCTGACCTGTGCTGTAACTGAGAGTATGTGTCCTGTCTTCCTTTTCAAATCTAGTCCTCCCTTTCTAAAACCTCTAGCAGGCAAATTGGGAAATGCATAAAGATGCTGTGCTGTCCTGAGTTCACCTTGTTCCATTAGAAATGCCACTAATTGTTCCATGTTGCAGGTGTGTCAAAGCTGTGGCTGATGAACCCTTGCAAACAATCCAGGCTGCAATACCTGGTCATTAGAAGATGGATTAAAGACAGCAAAGCTGTTAAAGTCCAAGCTTTCTTGCTGTCCTGGCTTATTCCTCAGCCTTAATGCAGTTTTTAATGAGGCTGATGTTCCATGCAATGAGTCTGTGCTAGCTTGAGAACGCTAGGGATGCTCACCTAATTGGGGTTCTTGCTCTTTCATTCCCCTCCTAGCAGGAGACCAAGCCTGCATTGTATGTCAGCCCTGGTGGTGAGAGTATTACTGAAACACAGCAAGGGGCAGGAAGAAAGATGAGACAGCGTAGGAGGAGCACAGAACTGTACAAATAAATTATTTAAAAATTAGGAGGTGGCCAGGATGGCTTCACCTGCTGTGATAGCATCTGTCAAATCATTTGATTATGAAAAGTCTTATGGCAAATGGCTGTAAGATATGGAGGAACCCAAGAGTCTCAAAGATTTGTGTTTTGTGTTTCTCCTTTATTTGTTTCAAACATGACCTTTTTTTCTAATAATAGAGAAAATAAAGAAAATACAGAAGTATTTTGACAATAAAAATGCTTGAGCATACAGTGGCTTTATGTGCTAGGAGTTGTGAGCTAACCTAGCAGAGTGTGTTTGTGCTGCAGTCTGAAGTGTATTTTGGATCTATGTATGTCTGTTTCTTCATAAGATCCTCAGAGGATGTCCCCTGTGCTTAGTCACTGTGGGATACAGATTTTTCCTGAGGAGCAATTGCACAGTTAATTCCTCTCCAAATTGCTTTCCAGTGTTGCTGTATGTCCGAAAAGAGTCAGAGGAAGTGTTTGATGCTCTGATGTTGAAGACACCATCTCTGAAAGGCCTAATGGAAGCGGTAAGTAACGAGGCTGGTTTGTAATCCTTGAGGAAAAGCCCTGGCTACCCAGTCCTTACACACTGGCCAGTCACAGGAGTCAGACTTTCAGTCACAGCTTGTGTCCACACATTTCTGCTCTTCTGGATAAGAATAAGGAAGATTTCCTTTCAATAACATGGAAATTAATGCAAATAATGCTTTAATTTATTATTAAGGGAATTCAGGAAGCTTGTCTTTTAAGTACCTTACCCCACATCTGTGGGGTTTGGGTGTAAGAAGCCTTCCTGAAGATCCAAGTCTGTCAAACTTGATGATTGGATGTTCTTCTTGTCAGAGAGGGCACTTTTGTTAGGAGATGGAGTGATTTTCAGAATGTATCCAGTGGCTTGGATTTGTTTCAGCCTTTCAGAGCCACATTTGGGGCCCTCCACTGCCCTTTCACAAGCTGGTAATGCAGAGCTCCAAGTCCCAGCTTCTGTGTGTTGCTGAACACTTTTATGTATCTGTGCACACATGTGTGAAATTGCTCTCTGCTGCTTGACTTCCAAAATAGCCTTCCACTATTCTGCTGCTGCAGAGCAAGGGAAGTACAGAGCTTAAATCCAAGGAATGGTGTAATGTTTGGCATGAGCTCAGAACTGACATTTCTGTCTGTCTCTTTCTGTGACTAATGCCTCTGCTCAGGGAACAGGGGCTTTGGGGATGTACAGGCAGGTCTGGCCACTAACTTTTGGTTGTAGAAATGGTTCTGCAACCAGAGTCTTTATCTCTTCCTGGCTGTGAGGCTTTACCAGCTGGAGGGTGGGGATTAATTGAGAGGGGGATTGAAGGCTGTGAAGTCCTCCCTTACCCCATGGTCCTGAAGTGAAGCTGCACCTTTGTTGTTTGGATTTCTTAAAGCAAGGAACCAAGTGCTCACAGCTGTAGCTTGGGGGAAGCTCCCTGTACATTTGCATGTCAAAGCAGTGTTTTGATTTGGTACTTAGTGTCAGTGTGGTGGAGCAGTTTGCCAAAATAAACCAGGCTTAGGTTACTGACTTCACAACTTTCTGGAGGTTGTGCAGTGAAGTGCCATGGTCAGTGGCTGTGGCTCCACACTGATGTCACCCTGCTGGGGAAGGAGAATATTTCTGATCACCTTACCTGAGGTCCTCTCTCTGTTGATATTTTCTTCTTTCAGCCACTGTCATGATTAGTTTTCACTTGATCCCTCTGACACTAAATTTAAAAATGGTTTTCAGTATGGTAAGAGAACAGAGAGCTAAGAGAGAATGAGAGTCAGGGTGTGGGGTGGGCTTTTTTGAGTGTAGGGGCAGGAGGTTGCTGTATGAGAAGTAAATATCCAGATTTAAAACATTATTAAATTTTTTGCACAGAAGTTAGCTAAATGCAGAGAAAGGGTTCTGATCCATGGATTTATGCTATAGTTTGGGATTTAGTGTTGCCTTTATAGGGCAGAGCAGTTGTCCTCATTGCAGGCTTTTTGTTGTGATTGTTCCTTTCTGTAAAATAGGAAGTGAAAGACAATGACAGTAGTGTCCTTCCTTCACCAATCATTGCTTTCTTTTGTTCTAGATATCTGACAAGTATGATGTTCCTTTTGATAAAATAGGAAAAATCTTCAAAAAATGTAAAAAAGGGTGAGTATGTACCTGTGCAGTGACTGCCTAAGAATATGAGCACCTTTTTCAAGCCTGTAGGCAGACCTGCTGTAGAATTCCTCCATGCACTGCAGATATGTGAATGCCATTTGCTGTTATGTGTGTGTGCACACAGGTACACACATTCCAACACCATGCACAGAGCTGAAGGCTATAGGAAGGGTCCTATAGAAATATGTAGTCTGGCTTCCTGGGTAAATAGAAGTCACTGAACCTCTCTGAGCTAATTGCTATTTGAACCAGAGATGATCATGTTAGAGGAGGAGTTCAGTTTGCTAAAAGACTCCCAGTGATGAAGAACCTCCTTCAACTCATGTTAAATTGTTCCAGTGGTGACTGGGCTTACTATATCTGCATTAGGCTACAATTACTGAACCCTGGTTGTATTTTTGTGGGCTAAATTGAAGAGAACTTAGTTGTGAAGTGTCTGTTTCTCCCACAGGCCATACTACTTCATCTTTTTATTTTGTAGCATAAGTAATTGAATTTCTGAACATTGTCCGGCTTTATATTTTAATTTCTCAGTAATTTTCTTGTGTTGTCTATAAGTGGTTGTCAGTTTGGTGTCTCAGCCCCTTCTCCTTCTAGCCAGAAAAGTACACCCTTCCAGGGTTGTGCTTTCATAGCAGAATTACCCCACCAGAACAACTGCAAAAAGCTTAAAATCTGTGATATCTAAACCACTGCTAAGCACAGCTGTGTGTGCACACAAACAAACAGATATTGACCTTTCTGACAAATGAAAGAAGTGGCCAAGCATAGGTGGTTTCTTCTCTGCAAGCTCTGTAGGAGTTTGTGCTGATAGTTTATAACTGACAAGCAAACCCATTCAGAGCCCCAGGTGCCTGCAGCTTCAGAAGGATTCTGCCAGTTCCAAGATCTCTCTCCCTTCCTGGTCCAGGAGCCAGATTTAATCCTTCCATTCAGACCCTGAGAAGTGTGGCTGGCAGGTTTGGATCAGAACAGCCAGACCTGCTATGGGAAGCAATGAGTTAGAGAGAGATGAGCAGGATCTTGTGTTACCCTTGGGTAGTCCAGGCTTTTTTAGGTTTGAGAGTGCCTTTGGCATTTAGAACTGTAAAATACCTGATCTATTTTGTTTTTCCAGAATTCTGGTCAACATGGACGATAACATTGTGAAACACTATTCTAATGAAGATACCTTCCAGCTGCAGATTGAAGAGGTTGGAGGATCTTACAAGCTCACTTTGACTGAGATCTAAGATCACGGATCACTGTGGATTTTAAACAAAGGTCTCAAGTGAACATTTTCCCAATATTCAGTATGTTGGGCAAAACACTAATCACCTCCAGAAGAAAGCCAGATGTTTGACTTGTTCTGGGGAGCAGAGCAGTGGTTTTGCTTAATACATTTATGTTTGTGTTCTTGCTCATGACCTTATTTGCACTTGAAATGGGCAAGCAAAGATTGGCAATTAAATGGAGAGCATGTATATATTTTTACTAGTGTATAAACCACTAGTAGGTATGGGAGGGGAAATCTCCTGGAAGGTGGCCTTTTAGACTGGTGATGTCTTATTTATCTATTCAGTAACCATGTTTGAGCCTGTTGTCAGCTAATACCATTTTACTGGACTGTTTTCTGCTAGGGAGAGCTGCAAAACTACTAATTGATACTAGTAGGAGTTGCATGCAGGTTGGAGAAAAGTCTATAATGTTTACTTGTGACCAGGGCAGACTGTTGAAATCACTTGTGTCATTTGAGGGGAATGTAAAACTGCCTTGCTTATGAAGAACTCGCCTTAGTAACTGTGTGAACTCTCATCAGATGAAGCTATATTGTATATAAGTGCAATATATTTTTGAAGGTTTGTAAATGTGTACATATAAGCAATATATAATATATATAAAATATGGTGTTCTGTATATACCGTGAATATATGCAATGAAGCCCATCTAAAAGGATGCCATATACAGAAAAAAACATATTTAACATAGATATTTAAAAATGGACAAACCCTTATCATGCACCAAAGGTGAGCACACATTTGTACATTCATAGAAGGCACAAGAGACCTGCTTGTTAAACATGGATCTTCCTATGCAGAAGGAAAAAGATACCAGCTCTCTCTTAAATCCTCATACACAGGCAGGTGATGGGAGTCCTAGTTTCTGTCATGAACTGCCACCAAGTCCTGAAACAGCTGGGTACTGCTGTCCTGGAGGTGATTTGGGCCAAGTCTGAGCTGGTTCACAGGAGGAGCTGGGCAGATGCAGTTCTCTTGAAGTCTTGTGTTTGGGGGTCAGGAAGAAGGTCTCCTGGAGGGTGGATTTTTTCTGTAGCAGTGTACTTAAGGCTCAGCTGGATGCTGCCCACACCAGCAGCTCAGGCTGGATGAACCCATGGGCTAGAGGAGCCAGCTTGCAAGGCCTAGGATGTCAACAATTGGAAGTGCACAGGCAAGGCTTTGGAGAGAGGAAGGTGCCTAAATGGCTCAGCAGGCCAAGTGTTAGCAGGGAGTAGGGCCTCCAAGTAGGTTATGCATTCTTGGTGTCTGTACATACCATGGACCTGCTGCTGAGCTGGAGAGACCCAATGGGCACAGCAGGCATCCTGAGCCCCAGCTGGGAGTGCCAGACCAGACACCTCCAAAAAGTGCTGCCCTGTGCTATTTACTCATCATGTGCATGTGCTTATGAAGGAAAGGCACTCTTTGGTTAATAGCAAATGAAAGAGGAGCACTTAGAGGGCAGCACTAAGGCAAAAACCTCAGTTACATAGTGAGCAGATGAACGTGAGTGCCAGGTCCCGTGTCAGAGCTCTAGTTAGGGATCTGGGTAATGAAAGAGGTTTGTAGTATTTTCAGACTGTACAAAGCTGTACATACCTCACCTAGGACATGAAGGTCAACCTGGAAAGACTGGAGAAATAGTCCAGAAAAGTAGCATATGATTTTACTCAATAATTAATTATTCTACTTAATGGTTAACAAATTGTAGCCTACTATTGTTTAGCTCTGTCATGGTGCTGTTTGGAAGAGGGAGGCCACTGCCACGTTGAGTTGATCAACAGCATCATGACCTGCAAGAAATGGGAGATCTCTCCCCTTTGGCTCTGCTTGGCACTGCTGAGGCCTCCAGTGGAGCACGGACCACGTGGTCCTTC
Organism: Peucedramus taeniatus; assembly: GCA_013400575.1. Lineage (NCBI taxonomy): Eukaryota > Metazoa > Chordata > Aves > Passeriformes > Fringillidae > Peucedramus > Peucedramus taeniatus. The sequence continues at coordinate 705,650 of WBNO01028755.1, read as the reverse complement.
AGCCAAAGCTCATGGCTTCTGAGCTGGAAGGCCTGCATGATCTGGCTGAGGGGTCATGTTCAGATGGGATGACTGATGGGAGCAGCCTCCCAACCCATGGCCATGTCCTCCCTATCCATGGCACGCACAGGCAGTAAGTGGGTGTAAATCACAGAATTTCAGGCTGGGTGTTGAGGCAGTTTTCTCTAGTGAGAAGAGCAGGTTGCCCATAGAGGCAGTGGTTTGGCATCAAAGGTCTTCAGAGCCAGGCTGAGTAAAGTTATCTTTGGACTGTCACAGGTGTAATTGATTCTTCCTTGGTGGTGAGTCCAGGTGGCCACTTGAAGTCCCTCCCCACATTCTTTTTTAATGATTTATATAAAACACAGTATTTTGGAATGTGTATTTGGATCAATCCTGAGCTGGTTCATTCCACCCCCCATTTCCCCCTCCTTCCTTCTCCTCTTTGTTGATGGGCTCCAGCAGAGGGTTGGTGATGCTCTGGGCACTGCATGCTGCCCTGGAGCAAACTGCACAGATGCATCTGTGACCGTGGGCATGTGGCCAGAACACACCATGGGCTCGAGGCCAAAGGAGAGAGGCTGATGTGCAGCACGATGCTGAAGAGACTTGGCCAACACCTGCCCCTGTTCAGGAATCACCTCTGGCAGAGCAGCCACGGGACTCGTACCCAGCCAACCCCAGCCTCCTGCTTGGGCTTCCCTTCAGCAGTCATGGGAATCATTTTACTATGGCAAGGGAATTTTTTTTAAAAACCTGATCTATAGAATACATATATATATTTACACATTTTTATTGAAAGTGGAAGTTTTATTACGGAAACTTGGTCTAGGGTCAGGGAAGTAGATTTAGAGTCTGCATAGAGGTAAGATTGACATGAATGTTATTTCTTTTTACTGCTTAATGAAGTATGTGAACTAAATCTGACGATTGTTTTCCATTTTAAAATATTCTGGGACACGGGTCTTATAACAGTAGCAGCAATGTCATGTATGTTTTATGAAACTTTTTTTTTGTTTTGCCTGCTGTTTTTTAAATTGAAAATGTATTTTAAACCAAGCTATTAAATTTTATATGTTCATTTCTAATGATGAGTCTTCTATATAACAAATGCATCTGCTCTTATCCCTTTAATTTTCCTCTGACACGGAATCTATAAAACCCTGGTGATTGTTTCTTCTTACAAAAGAAAATAATCCCAGTGCCAGCCTTGCTGTTGTTATTCCCACATAAGATATGGCCAGCCCCACTCTCATTCCCTGCTTAATTCCAGCTGATCTTGTTCAGTTCAGTGTGTGGGGAAGCTGCAGCATTTGCTTCCATAGGATCTTTTCCTTTGACAGGAGAGCAGAAAATCCATCAGGTAAGATCAGGTGTTAGGGGGACCACTAGTGAAATGCTGCAGGCATTGATTTGCCCAAGCTGAAAACAAAATTCATGCTAACATCTCCAGAATAATCCTAGTGCCATGGTATCTGGAGTGGTGTTCACCTCTTCTTTTTCACTGTCAGAAAATGTCTCAACAAGCTTTTGCTGTGGCTGACTCCCAGCCCCTGCAGCAGTTGCTGTCCTGGAGCAGCTCCTGTGCCAACATCTTCCCAATCACCAGGCTTGTGTCAACATGCTGGGGCTGAGTGGGGAGCAGCTTGGGTGGCAGAAGATTTCTGGGCTAGGAGAAGGCCAGGAAAACTTTTGCTTATTTCCTTATTTATTTGTAGTTCTTGTGCAGGCTCTGCTGGCAGGGTTTGTCCCAGGTGCAGGAAGGTGCTGCAGTGTGTCATGACTGGGGGATGCCCTGTGTCATTCCCACCTGAGTCTGTGCTTGCTGGAGGACTGGGCAGGGTTCTGCCCCTGCACTGTTGGTGTGTGGCCACCTCACAGCAAACCTCAGCACGATACAGAATCTGCTGCAGCTGCTCCCCCTCTTCCCTGGCTGTGTGGTACCATTTTCCTCAGCCTTCAGTGGGGTGTGTGTGTGGATGTCTGTGCCAGCACTCCCTCCTCCTCCTGACACCCCTCAGCCCTTGTCTATCCAAGTGAATTTAGAGGAAATGAAGGTGAACCCCCAAAGATGCAGCTGAGCTCCCAAGGCAGGGAGCCTTATGTGGAACTCTGTGCTTCTTCCTGAGGCATGACTCGGGGCTCTAATACTGAAAACATTTAGTTAGGCTTTTAAGATATGACCTCTTTTTGTATGGGAAAGCTGAATTCTGCATCAGTCTTCAGCTTCTTGATGGAACTTTGTCGAACAAGGGTTTGCAAGAGCATGGAGCTTCGATGCTCCTCTACTTGGTTTGTATTTTAAATCACTGGAGCCATTATTGCAATTGAATTATTCAATATTAGACAATATTTAGATGACACCTCAACTGGATGAATTTATCTGAATTCTCAGAACTTGTTTAGCTGCTTGTCCTTGGACTGTCCTGCCATACCACTGGAAACCTTTGCATAGTTCACAATGCTGCAGCAGGAATATTTGGCTTTTTCCCCCCCTTGGCTAGTGTCAGTTGTGGCTGGGGCAGTTGCAGGGCTTTTGGCACATCCTGCAGGTTCTTATTCCTGCAGAGCAGTGCTGCCCTGCCCCATCCATCCGTGGGCCTGTGCATGCAGCTCGTGGATGGCTGGTGTGCCCTCTGGCTCAGGCAGGATTTATTTTGTCATGCCTCCAGCACAGCCACCCTGCAGGCTGCAGATGCAGGTGCCAATAGCAGCTGGTGGCCAGTGTCAACAGCACTGAATTTGTGTGTCCCTGCTGCAGAACTGGTCACCTCTGGTGGCATCCCAAGCCTACAGCTGGCCTGCAGGTCACTCACCACCCCTGCAGTTTGGGAAGCAAGCAGCAGGGAGAGGAAGCCTGGCAGCAGCTCTGATGAGTGGGAAGACAATGGAAAAGTGTTTTGGTGTCTTGGGGATTTGATAGCTGGAGGAGAGGCAGCCCTGGGCTCAAGGGTTACAGCAGTGAGGGATGATGGAGCATGCTGTGCAGGTGGCTGCTGCCACCAGGCTGAAAAAGACAAATTGGAGTGAATTTGGAGAGGGTGAAGTGCCATGGGGAAAAGCGAATGGAGTCCTGCGGTTCCTCAGCACCAGGTAAATCAAGTCCCTGAATTCCTCAGTGTCCAGCAGCAGAGGAGAGCTGGATGGAGCCCCAGCCAGGCAGTGCTGGCCCTGCCAACTTCAGAGCTCACTGGTTTGGGTTGAGCAGGGCACTGTCCTGCTGCCACTGCCCAGGAGCTTGGATTGAACCAACCTGCCTGCTCCAGCCATGGGACCGTGCCCAGACAGAGCCCAGTCCTGGCCTGGAGAGACAGGGCTGGAGCAGCAATGCTGAGCCCTGCTCTGGGGGCACAAGTGTCTGGGACAAGGGCACAGAGTGCAGGGATTGGCACTGGCTCTGCCAGGCAGTGGTGCCAGTGGCATAGGAAGGGGTTGTTGCCAGTGCTTGGTTTGATGATGCTTCTAATCTTGCCGTGATAAGGCTTGCCTGATTTTTTTTTTCCTAAATAATTATGTGAGCTATTAATAAATAAATAAAAGAAAAATGATCACACAGTGGTCAGCTTTGCAGGTCGTGTCCCCAGAGCTCCTTCTCACTTGAAATGCTTTGAGTCTGTCAGCCAGTGGTGCCCAAGGGCTTTTGGGGAGCAGCAGTGCTGGGTCCCCCATCGTGTGGATATCCTAAAGGGCCCTAAACCAGCCCTTACCCTCCCTCTTGCCTCTGCTTTGTGTGCTTAAAAAAAGAGCCCAGGCTGCAGGCAAAGGTTGAGACTTGCTGTCTACAAAGCTTTAGGTCAGGGTAATGCCTGAGACAGAAGGAGACAGTTATAAAATCAGTGATGGCAAGCTAAAAAAAAAATCCATTGCTGCCTGAATCACCCCCTGCTGTGCTATGTGGCCATTCCTAAAAAAGCTGGCATCTCATGGCAGTTCTGTCCAGAGCTTTGCCCCCAGCCCAGCCTTGGGGACCAGCTGAGCTCTGCCTGTGGGGCTGCTGCAATGCCTTGGGCTGCCCAGCCCCAGCAGGGGTGAGGGTTTTGATGAGAGAAGGGTCCAAATCCACCTCATCTCTGAGAGGCACAGCTTGTCCCCACTCCTCTGTGCATGCTGCAGAGCAAGAGACCACAATGCTGCCCCATTAGAGGCCAGCAGCACCCCCAAGACCCCATTCTGACCTGTTTTTTTCAAAGGAAAATTTTGAACCCTCCTCCAGGACTGAAAAGAAAATCTGAAAGATATCTCAAGATAAAGAAAAATGAAAATTATTGGTTTTGACCCTAAATTACTCTCCTTCATGCTTTTTTTTTTTTTTCATTAGGTCCTATCTTTCAGTTCTTAAGTGCTGGGGGTTAATAATGCTCTTCAACACCATCAAATTGTGCAATATTTAATTTCTTGGAGGAATTTCCCCCCATCACCCTGCTGTGAAAACCCTCTCTCTCTGATCCTCAAGGTTTTTTTCACGCTGCATTACATCTACCCATTACCCCGCTGTTATTTTGCTCTAAAGGTACATCTTGAGGCTTTTATGAACCATATTTGAGCTCCCTGACGTGGGCAGATGCAATCCAGCGTGACAGAGCCCGTGAATGCCATGCAGTGCAGGGGTAGCAGGTGCAAATCTGGCCAGCAGGGACCTGGCTGGCTGCAGCAGCACTGGGATTTCATGCCCTGATGAAGGGAGAAGGAGGACTTGACCTGAGCTGGGGCAAAAAATAAGCTGCCAGCCAGGCAAATCTGTGTTTGGCCCTGAATGGAAGCCCAAACCCTCGGGTTAAGGTATTCAGGCAGGGAATTCACAGCTCAGCTCACCTGGGTCAATCACCCAGGAGAAAAGGAGGGGTGGTGCTTGTGGAGCAGAAGGAGCTGTGGCCACGGCTCAGCTTGGCTGTAAGGCTGGAAGTTACTGGGTGTGTGGGGAAGGTTTTGGGGCAAAAGCATTGTTTCTCCAGTCCAGGGCCTTTCCATCCAGCAGGACTGTGAACTGTGAATGTTCAGCCTCAGACTGTTCTTCACAGGTCACTGCATGGTCATGGCTGAAAGGGATGTCTGGGGGCACCTGGTCCCACTCCTGTGCTCCAGCAGGGCCACCCCCAGTCAGCTGCCCAGGGCTGTCCAGAGGGCTTTCCAATATCCCTGGGGACAGAGACTCCAGAGCCTTTCTGGGCAGCCCATTACAGGGTCACCCTCACAGTGAAGCATTTCCTGATGTTTGGGTTTGCACCTTTTGTCTTGTGAAGGTATGTGCTGGCTCTCCTGGAGGAAATAACACACAGAGATCAGAGAAGAAGTGGTGATTTGGGACTGCTTCAGGTGAGCTGCAGCCATGGGGAAGAGAATTGCAGCAGCCCAGAGTGGGGTGTGCAGCTGGGGGCATCCCTGGACAACATCCACCCCTTGGAAAAGCTCTGCAAGACGTGGTGCTGGCTCAGTTCTCTGCTCTGCTGGCACTGGGGAAGGATGCCCAAGGGGAAAGAAACTGAGTGCAAACAGAGTTGCCTGTACTCAGGAAGGGAAAACAGCATGGTTGTGCACCAGAAGAGCTGTAGCACAGAATGGGAACCTGAGTTTATTTCACATTAGTCATCCTGTTGCACCTCTTAACATCCTGAAGCAGTGCAGTAGTGAAGGGGAAGTGCACACCCTAGGCTGATGTAAGGATTTACCCATGCTGGGAAAAAAATAGGGACTCCTTGTCCTTTTTAAGTAATAGTGTAAAACTAAGTGGGGAAGTGCTTTTGAAGGGAGGTGTTAGGTCTCCACTGCGCAAGGGGAGTTGCAGTGAGTAAGTCCAGGCAAGCACTGGTTATGAGAAAAAGCATCAAGCTGGCTGGATACTTGATCCAGACAACAGGCAGGGTCTGTTCTGCAGCTGAGCAAGTGAATGGAGCTGAATGAGTCATGTATGACCAGCAGTGCTGCCAAGGAAGTATCACAACAACAGGAATTGCAGTTTTCCAGCTCCTCAGCTGGGGCAGTGATGGGATGTGGCCATTGCTGGGGTGAGATACCTCCCTTTAGACACTAGAACAGGGATTTAAACTATTAAGCAACCAAATTTCCACTGACCTTTCCCCCCCAAAACAGCTTGGAAGGTGGCTTTTTAATTTATTTAACTATTAATGGAAAAAGTATTTTTCAGCAGTAAAGTCCTATACTTGACTGTGTCCTTCAATATATAGTTAATTCAGCATTTTATGTAGAAGGTTGCTCAGGGTATAAAATCATTGATGGCTTAGTTTGAGTGCAAGCAGTGTGGGGGGAAATTACCCTTACAGGCAATCTCCTCAGCTCATGCTCTCCTTTGCTTTGGCTGTCATTTACCAGGGACGTGTCCTTGTCCCTGGATTTGGTGTCTGTCCTGCCAGCTGCAGCTTTTCTCTGGCCCCCCAGCATTTGGCATTGTGACACCCAATGAGACAAATGTGGCACTGGAGAGGGAAACAAACCCTGTCACCCATGAGGAGCACGGGCTGGCTCAGCTGGAGATGAGGTGTCTGTAAGGACAGAGCAGCTCTGCCCACTGCGAGGGCTGGGGGGCAAAGGAAGGTGTCAGGAGAGCAGGATGCAGATCCTGCAGCCAGGAGCAGAGATGGGAGTGGGCACAGCACAGCCCAAGGAAACTGGGAGAAGGTGATGGTGCACCAGAATGGCTGGTGAGGAGTTTATTTATAAACTTGCTGATGGGTGAGCAGTCACATCTCTGCCTGTGTGTGGTGTGACAGCTGGCTGACACGGGGAGCCCCTTATACAGCAAAATTCACAGTGAGCTCTCTCTGAGGATTTCATGTGTGTGTGCTGCTGTAGGAAGCAGCAGGCAAAGCTGAGCATGCAGAGCAGGGGCACCTCAGCCTCTGTCTCTTGCTCATCTACTGCAGGCCCTGTGCATCTGTGAGCAGCAAGCAGGGGCAGACACGCTCCCACTGCACTGCTGGCCCCACAGGCAGGTTCCTCACCCCTGCCCACACCCAGGGGCAAGCAGGGCTGAGCCTGGGTGTCCATGAGGACACCCATGTGCAGGAGAGCAGCAGTAGAGGCGTGTTTGGTGCCAAGGACAGTAGTTTGAAAGTGGCCTTCTCATCTGTCTCATTCTCTTCCACACAAGCTTTGTGTTTATTTCTGTTCAGGGTAGCCCTGGCTGGTCTCCTGCCTCTGCTCAGTCCCCTCATTTGTCTGACTTTCAGTGATGGTCAATAACTGCAACCCCTGACAGTGACATTTTTACAAGGATATTCCTTATTCTTAATATTTTACCAGAAGGCCAAGAAGGGAGAGGGAGAGGCTTGTTCTGCAGGGCTGGGGAAGGAAAGCATAGGAGATGCAGCTCCAGGGAAGAGGAGATGGAAAACCTGCAGAGTGGATGATGTGGAGCAGGGATATGTGAGTGTTAATTCCCCAGGAAGTGCAGGGTCAGGAGTCACCCTGGAAGTGGGTGAGGGGGTGGCAGCAGGGATACAGATAAGGCACTAGACCAGAAGTAACATGGACTCTTATTTTAGGGTCTGCTTAGAGACGTGACCTCAAGCAGCAGCAAGCTTTCCTCAGACAACCAGGTCTGGGATGTCTCTGCCATTCCCAGGCACATAAGAAGGGCCCACTCCTAGAAAGGGGTGTTGGGGGAAGCTTTTGAAGGTGTTCAGTAGTGTCTCACATTATCAAACAAGAGGGAGGACAGAGACTGTACATCTGAGCCATGCAGAGAGCCCCTCTGATATCAGCTGGGTAATCCAGAGCCAGAGTGGAGAACGGGAACAAGCAGGATCTTAAACAAGCCCCATCTGGTGTCAAAAAAGGTGGCACACATGACCAGCCATCAGGACACCTGAGACCAGCCACAATCCCCACCACCACCCAGAGCCCTGCCTGGGGCTTGGCACATTCTGTGCTTGGTGCTGCACAACCCTTGGGTGCCCGTGGACCATGTCCCAGGGGAGTGCCAGTGCTGGCACTGGGGAGCCATTGCCAGTGCCAGGCCACTGCTGCCCCCCCAGTGCCAACCCCCCACCAGGAGCCATGCCCAGTGGTCCAGAAGTCAGTCTCTGGTCTCTGCTCACACAGGATGTCTTCCAGCACCTGAGTGCTGCTTGAAAACACTGCAGGGCTGCTAACACGTGGAAGACAACTCAGGATGAAGCACATGTTTGCATATAGGCTTGATAGCTGCCCCAGCAAGTCCTGAGATGACCAAAAGAGGGGAACATCCACCAGCACTGCTAATGCTTTAATGTGCTGTGTGTCAGAAAATATGTGTAGGCTTAACTAACAGTGATGCTGAGGTCAAGGGAACAGTGAAAACAATTAAGACATCTTCTTAAGCAGAACAATAAAAAAATAGCATGTAGTTTTAATTTTTGCTGTTTTTTTAATCCATCTCCTGGTGCCACTAAAATAGGATCAGGGCACAAATAGCAGCAGTAGAAAAGCCAGATGGTGCACTTGAGCAAGCAGATGGTGCACTAGCGTGTCACACTTATCACTGTCACTTTTTTATCTCTATTACAGTGGACCTGTGGACAGTCCACACCTGTAATCAATATTTGTGGATTGGATTCTTTCAGTTCAGTAAACACTATGTTTCACATACTCATAACAAATCTGTTTGAGAGGTGATTTCTCCCTGCAGTACTGCCAGGGCTCACAAAGTCTTTGATGCAGTTAATACTTTTTTTTTGCGTAGAAACATATTTTTGGGAGTGAAGAAAAAAAATTGGCAGCGTGTGTTTATTCTATCAGCACACTGGGTCTAAAATAGAGCAGGAAACAATTTCTGTGGCTCTTCTCTTACAGCCTTTCCTTTTGTTGTAACCTGGCTGTGCTTCCTTACGCTGAGCCGGCTGCTCCCCCACTCCTCGGATGCTTCCCCACGCACCAAAAGCTCAATTTGCCTCTGAAAGCCGATAGGAGAGATGCAGGCGAGGGAGAATTTGACTTTTGAGCAAACCGGCTGGGGACAGCAGGTGAGGGCCGCGGTTTTGCGCTGCCTTGGGGCTCAGGCTGCTGTCGCGGGCTGTCCCTCCCTGCCGGCAGGCACGTAGGCAGCGGCGGGGCTCGCTGCGCCCTCCTCACCGGGCCCCGAACGAGATGTGCCACGAATGAGATGTGCCACGAATGAGATGTGCCACGAACGAGATGTGCCACGAACGAGATGTGCCACGAA
>WBNO01028755.1:656721-692058 GCA_013400575.1 Peucedramus taeniatus | reverse complement strand
CCCTGCCCGTTCCCATCCTGCCCGCAGCCCGCGCTCCCCGCCCGTCCCTGCCCGTTCCCATCCTGCCCGCAGCCCGCGCTCCCCGCCCGTCCCTGCCCGTTCCCATCCTGCCCGCAGCCCGCGCTCCCCGCCCGTCCCTGCCCGTTCCCATCCTGCCCGCAGCCCGCGCTCCCCGCCCGTCCCTGCCCGTTCCCATCCTGCCCGCAGCCCGCGCTCCCCGCCCGTCCCTGCCCGTTCCCATCCTGCCCGCAGCCCGCGCTCCCCGCCCGTCCCTGCCCGTTCCCATCCTGCCCGCAGCCCGCGCTCCCCGCCCGTCCCTGCCCGTTCCCATCCTGCCCGCAGCCCGCGCTCCCCGCCCGTCCCTGCCCGTTCCCATCCTGCCCGCAGCCCGCGCTCCCCGCCCGTCCCTGCCCGTTCCCATCCTGCCCGCAGCCCGCGCTCCCCGCCCGTCCCTGCCCGTTCCCATCCTGCCCGCAGCCCGCGCTCCCCGCCCGTCCCTGCCCGTTCCCATCCTGCCCGCAGCCCGCGCTCCCCGCCCGTCCCTGCCCGTTCCCATCCTGCCCGCAGCCCGCGCTCCCCGCCCGTCCCTGCCCGTTCCCATCCTGCCCGCAGCCCGCGCTCCCCGCCCGTCCCTGCCCGTTCCCATCCTGCCCGCAGCCCGCGCACGTAGTTCCCGGCGGGGTGATGTGAGGACAGGCGCCCGGCGCGCTTGGCCATTTCCCTGGCAGCAGCCGGGGAGCCCGCGCTGCAGCGCTCGTCTGCAGAAAGAGCTTTTTTCGTCAGGTTTTTTTGGGGGATTTCGGGCTGTTTTTTGAGGAAGCGAGGCACGTTTTTTTTTTTCGTCTTTCTTTAGGAAAGGCTGCTCTCCTGAAACGTAAGGTTGGAAAAAATAAACCTGTGTGCTTGGCTGCTTGCAGGCGCGCTTTGAGGAACACTGGCAGACTGTCTGCTCAGGGCAGAGCCTCGCCTGGCGGGGCCCCGGTCTGACAGGAGGTTGAGGTCCAGGCTTGTAGGCACACATTGCGTTTTCCTCTCATTTTTTTTTCAGTGGAAATTCTTAGAAGTCTCTCTCCAAGGTGTTAATCGCTTTTACCCCTTCCAGCCCCCGAATCATGACATCTCCATGCCTGGTACCTCATGTTTTAGGTGAAAGTCCTCTGTGAGTGCAGTACTAATATTTTTGATCCATTATGTTTAGCATGTTTGCCTGCACATCCCTAGAGCGTAAACAGAGCTTTACATCTTTGTGACACTGTTGAACAAGGATCATCCCACATTACTTAACTCAATAACAAAACCCATTGACTCAGTGAATGTGCTGTCACCCCATGAGCAGAATTCCTTTTAGGGCCTGAGGCCATGCTAATTGTGTGGTGTTGCCTTTTGAGTTAAACCTTTTTCCTCGCAGTACATAAACGCTCTGTGTGACAGCAGGAGGCTCAAGGGGCTTGGTCCACGCTTCTGAATCCCAGCTACAAGTTAGTTGGTGTGTCTAAAGACTGGAGGAGCCTGGATGCCTAGTTGAGACTGAACTGGCATGTGAGGAATAATCCATCAGCCTAGCATAGCTTTTGGAGCCATTGCCAAGCACTGTGAGAGCTTTGTGAAGTTTGGATGTCCTTGTGCAGAGAAGTCAAGTGTTTTGCATGCTTACACGTGCACACACAAATGTTCTGTGATGCTTGTAACTGGAAAGAAATCAGTATGATTACATTTGTCTTCGTTTTACTCTGAGTGTGTTTCAGATACCTAGCACCTAAGTAGCATCAGGCTTTTCTAAAGTACAATGCAGACAGTTCCCACTGCACTTGGAAGACTGTTTTCCTTCCATCTTTTACTCATCCTGGCTTCCCTATTAAAATAAGATTAAAAATCTTTTGTGATGTGCAGTACCCCAAGTCAATGATCATACCTTAAAGCATCTTACTGGCGGCTGAAATTTATCTTCTAAATATTTCCAGAATGAGATTAGTGCTGAATAGTCTTTTGGATTCAGGAAACAGCTTTGTCTAAACAAGGTTCAAAGTCAGGATTTTCCTCTTTTATGCTTGTACGCAAGCATGGGATGTGTTTGTTCAGAGCAGTGTGATCCAGGAAAGTAAGCTTGGAAATGTGAGCCACACACATATCTGTTCTTTTCCTGGAAAATCACACATCTTCTTCTTTTTTTTTCTTTTTTTTTTTTTTTTTTTTCCTCAAGAGAAGGGAATGTAGAGACGAGCTGCTGGGGGGAGAGTGAGAGATGAGACAGTTGGTAAAAGTCTTTCCACAGGCATGGGATCTGTTTCAGTTGACCTTCATTGTGAGCAGACAGTGTGTGGGTGGTGTCAGCTTTGTATTCTGACTTGTCCTAATAGCCAGTAATCCGATTACCCTCAGGTTGACATTGTGGACATCTATGAGTCGATCCGAGAACGGCAGCGTCATGACAGTGAAAGGTCCACCTGCAGCACCTTGGAGCAGAACGACATTGAAGCTGTTGAAGCCCTTGTTTGCATGAGCTCCTGGGGTCAAAGATCACAGAAAGGTGACATATTAAAGATAAGGCCCCTCACGCCCTTCTCGGATTCTGGGGATTTCACAATGCACGCCGAGGCTGCGGCTGAACTACCAAAGGACTGTCTGTCGACACTGGTAAGAAAAGCATGAACACAAAATAAGTGTGCCCAACACGTGGATGTCACATCCCTGCAGTGCTTTAACTTGGCTGGAAAAGACGGGTGTGCTCAGGTGTCCCTTTGTCACAGCCTGTGCTGTGTGTGTGCACAGAGTAGTGAGGTGGGCATGTTGAGTTTATGGTTTTTTGCTGTCTCTGGTTTAGCAAATGTAGAGGCTTTTGTTAAATTTAGGTGTGAAAGCCCTTGGTGACAGGTTATTGGATTTGACAGGGATGTCGAGATGGCTGTTGTAGGTTTCTTGGAGCACTTTGAGTAAGAATGGCAGAGTGAGCCTTGCTGATTTGGCATCAACATATCTGCAAGCACTGTATAAAAAAAGGCCCTTGACGACGTTGTGCTTCACTGGTCATTATAAGAGAAAGTACACAATACCATTATGAAATAGGCAATTTAATTGGTTTCTGTACTATGTGTTTGTACATGTAGTCTTATTTCTCCAGACATTGGTCTACTCCAGCTGACTAATGTTGGCTGGATCCGAATTTTTTTCCTTTTGTTTCAATTTATGTTGCAACAAAAGTAGGTATTAAAAAGGGCTTGGTGCCATTAAGGTTTTAGATGGTTAAGGCCCATTTCAACCAGTAGTCTAGCATGCAGTTGCCAGGAAAAAGGGGAATAATAGAGGAAAGAGGCTGAGATAAGAGCAGCCTGATAAGCAGCTGCCATAATATCTCCTGCTGCTCAGTGCTGACATTGTCTCTTGAGCAGCACAGGAGATGCCTTTCAGTGGTAAAGGAGGAAGAAGAGGTGATGCAGGAAGACAGCATAGAGAGAAATGGATGAATAAGAAGGGACAGAGCAGTTTCATTTGTCTTTATGTAAAAGGTAGCCATGAGACGATGAGGTAATCACTGAGAAAAGAGCTAGGGCTTGCTGGGAGCTTTGAAATAGAAAAGTAGAGTATTGCTATCTATTGTTGGTCTGTTTATTCTGCTCATAAACTCTTACAGCTGTGCCCATTGCTGAGGAGAAAGGAATGAAAGACTTTTTTGTGGTGCAGTCAGTATACTTGCAGTGTTTTATGCAGGTTTACAGCTGCCTCATTGCCTTCCTTTTATTAATATGCTTTTGAGCATAATGAGAATGGCCATGAGATAAGGCAATGTAGTGTCCTGGTGTTGGCTAGGATAATTTTCTTCCTAGTAGCTGGCACAGTGCTGTGTTTGTGATTTAGAATGAGAATAATGCTGGTAACACACTGATATTCTAGTTGTTGCTGAGCAGTGCTTACCCCAGGTCAAGGATTTTTCAGATTCCCATGCTCTGCCAGTGAGGAGGTGCACAGGAAGCTGGGAGGTAGCGTGGCCAGGGCAGGTGATCCAAACTGGCCAGAGGGATATTCCATACCATAGAGTGTCATGCCCAGCATAAAAACTGGGCTGAGCAGTGATGCTGGGAAGCACCTGGGCATTGGTCAGTGGGTGGTGAGCAATTGTACTGTGTACCACTTGTTTCTCTTGGGTTTTATTGCTCTCTCTTTTTTGTATCTTCCTGTAACAATAATTACAATTGTTGTTATTATATTATACTTTATTTCAATTATTAGCTTGTTTTTGTGTCAACACATGAGTTTTATCTTTCTGATTTTCCTCCATGACAGATCTGACCAGACTGTGTTGAAACAAATTTGTTATCAGGATTAATCTTACTAGTTTATTAGTTGTTGATCACACATTTGAATTATTTGCTGTCAGAGTTGTTGTGTTATGTAACAATTTACTTGCTGTGTATGTTCCTCCTAGAGCTGTGGTATCATCTCTGGGGGCTGGGCTAAGGTTATCAATTTATTGTACTTCTGAACACTGGATTATGTGATAGCACAGAACTGCTGGCCTTGAAACTAATCTGGTTTTCATACTCAGCTCCTCATCATCACCTCTGCACTTGGGGAACCATCTATTAGAAACTGCTAATACTGACACCATTTGCCTTTTTGCCTCAGAGACCTAACCTGCGTAGAAAACACACACAATCTTCCCCTTCTTCTCCAGGCTTAGGAATTTTGGAAATTTTGGATATCCTTGGGATGCTGAAACCATGGTCTGTGAATGACCAGGAACTGTGAATGTGGTTCAGCTCTTGTTTAGGGTTAAGCATCTGTTTGTGGCTGCTCAGACCCTGGCATCATGCAGCGTGACTACTCAGAGCCAGCAAGGGATGATGCAGCTGAGCCAGAGGATGAGCTTGTGCCATTATCAGTTGTCCTTGTACACAAGAAGAAACAGACACCAAAGTCAGCTCATTTAGTAAAGGAGGATGAAGCAGGGCCATCACAAAAACTGGATGGAGGAAGAGACAGAACAAGAGGTAACCACTCAGTCCCTGTCATTGAGGGATCTGAGGGATATGTGAAGAGGTTTCAGCTGCTGTCCAGGTGTGCACATGATCACCTGGCTGCTCCAGTGGGGCTAGTAGCCTGGAATTGGGAGATAGGGAAGCCAAGCAGTTGGGATGACTTCCTAGGGAAGAGAGCATTGACGAGGTGATTGGAAAAATGGCACAAGGCTTCAGCCTGTGGAGGCAACTCGGTCAAGTGGGAAGGAAAGGTATCCCTTCAGGAAAGAGGTAATGTCACCTGGGCAGGTGGGCTGCTGTGGGGAGAGATACCTGGTGCCTGAGGGAATTGGCTGTACCAGAGGGGGTTTATTATGACATGGGCAAGGCACAGATCAGATGAAGTCAGTGTGCCCAACCCATGCAGCAAAGATTTGAACCCTTTGCCATGGACTGATCCAGTTCCAGAACACTTGCAATATATTGATGGTACCATTGTGGGCAATACAGCAGCAGAAGTTTTTGAGGAAGGGAAGAAAATAGCCCAAATTTCTCTGAAAGCTGCCATAAAACAAAGTAAGGTCCAGGAACTTGCACAGGAGATCCAGTTTTTAAGAATAAAATAGCAAGGTGGATGTCATTAGATCCCAATGGATTTGATTAGCAAAATAACAGCTTTGTTTCTACCAACTAGTAAGAAAAACACAAGCTTTCTTAGGCATTGTGGGTTTTTGGAGAATGCACATTCCAAATTACAGTCTGATTGTCAGCCTTCTCTGTCCAGTGACCCAGAAGAAGAATGATTTCAGAAGGGGCCCTGAACAACAACAAGCCTTTGAACAAATTAAACAGGAGATAATTCATGCAGAAAATTAACTCTGCCCCAGCCCTTGGGCCAGTCCAGGCAGGACAAGATACAAAAAATGTGCTCTACACTGCAGCCAAGGAAAATGGCCCTACCTGGAACCTCTGGTAGAAAGCACAGGGGAGAATTGGATCAACCTCTAGGGTTCTGGAGTTGGGGGTACAGAGGATCTGAAGCCCACTGTATTCCAGCTGTAAAAGAGATACTGGCAGCTTACAGAGAGGTTCCAGCTGCTTTGGAAGTGATTGGTACTGAAGCACAGCTCCCTGGCATCCTTATTCCCAGGGCTGGGCTGGATGTGCAAAGGATGGGTCCCCTACACATCACGTAGCTGATGCTGTGTGGAATAAGTGGGTCTTGCTGGGTGCTTAAATGGGAAACCTCAGTCACAGTGGGTGCTCAAATGGGAAACCTCAATCATTGTGATTACTTTCAAGGCTCCTGGGACTGGCAAGAGGGCAGATTCCTGGATGCCACCTGATGAGGAGATGACGTGTGCTGAAGAGACTGTTGTATAATAAGTTACCAAAAAATGAGAAATAATATGCTGTGTTTGATGATTACTGCTGTATTGTAGGAAAGCACTGAAGATGGAAAGTGGCTGTATGGCATATCCTACAAAAAATTACAGAAACTGCTGAAGGAGAAGGTGAATTGAGTTACTTTGCAGAGGTGAACATTGGCTTTAGACACTGCTGAACAAGAAACAGCCAGTGTTTTATCTCTGTCCTGATTCACGGGTGGTGGCAAATGCCCTGTGGTGGTGGTTGCAGTGATGGAAGCAGAGCAGAGGTAAACCCATCTGGGCTGCTGCCTTGTGGCAGGATACTGATGCCTGGGTGGAGACCCTGGCTGTCACGTGGATGCTCATGTACCCAAGAGTTGGGCCACCAAGGAACATCTAAACAACCAACAGGTGGATCAGGCTTCTAAGATTGAAGTGGCTCAGGTGGATCTGGATTGGCAAGATTCACAAGAGTGAATTATTTATTGCTTGGTGAGCCCATGATATCTGAGGCCATCAAGGAAGAAATGCAACATGTAGATGGGGTGATGATCGAGGGACGGACTTGACCATGGACAGTACTGTAGGGCTATCCATAATTGTGAAACATACACTTCAGTTATTCAAGCTGAGCAGTTAAAGCCTCTTTGGTGTGGAGGACAATGGCTGAAATATAAATATGGGGACACCTGGCAGAGGGACTCTGTCAGACTCCCACAAACCCACCAAGGCAAGCACCATATGCTTACGATGGTGGAAGCAGCCACCAGATAACTGGAAACCTATTCCGTGCCCCATGCCACAGCCTGGAACACTCTCCTGAGCCTTGGAAAACAAGTCTTATGGCAACATGGCATCCCAGAAAGAACTGAGCCAGACAGGGGGACTCATTTCCAAAACAACCTCACAGACACCTGGGTTGAAGAGCATGGCATTGGGTGGGTTTATCACATGCCCTATCATGTGCCAGTCTCCAGGAAAATTTAATGATAGAACAGACTGTTACTGAGAGCAGTGGGTGCTGGGGCCTTCTAACAATGGGATATACATTTAGCAAAGGCCACCTGGGCAGTCAGCACTGGAGGATCTGCCAGCTGTGCTCAAGCAAAACTTCTGCATAGTGTAGAAGAAAAGCTTCTGGGGAAAACAGTTGGAGTTATTCCTGCATCAGGCAATGACAAATCCATCCATGGGATTGCTTTTGCTTAAGGACCTGGGTGCACTTGGTGGGTAATGTGGGAGGATAGGGAAGTGCAAAGTTTTGTTCCAGGGCACCTGGTTCTGTGTGAGAACAGCCAGTGATTTGGACTGTAGGATGTTAATTGCCATACAACACTCATGTCACCACTGCTGAGATGGCTACACACAACATCAAGGGTATTACAGCAGGAATCACCCAGATTAATGAAGAACAATTCAGTAGGCAGCAATCCAACATAACACACCATCTTTCCTGCCCTGAAGAACTGCTATGAATTGGAGCCCAAAGCGATCCATGAATGAACTCAACAGATGTTTTAGAGGGATGGCCTACAGACTAAGGCAATGATACCTGTATCAAAAGATACAAAAAATAATGGTGGTTAATTGGGATGTATTGGAAAATGTGGGCATGATGTAAATGGCACAGACTATGGCATTTAGGGGTGGATATTGTTCTGTTTTCATCTGGGATAGAGTTAATTTTCATCCTAGTAGCTGGTACAGTACTGTTTGGGATTTTAAGATGAAATAACTTTGATAGCACAGTGATGTTTTAGAGTAAGCACTGCTCAGCAACATTTAAGCCAAGGACTTCTCAGTGTCTCCTGCTCTGCCAGTGAGGAGGATAAGCCTTGTGAGAGAGCATGGCTAGAACACTACTGACCAAACTGGCCAAAGAGATGTTCCATACCATAGAGCGTTGTGTTCAGTGTATAAACTGGAGGGAGTTGGCCAGAAGGAGCCAGTTAGTGTTTGGGATCAAGCCAGGTGGGTGGTGAGCAGTTGTACTGTGCATCATTTGTTTCTCTTGGGCTTTATTTCTCTCTCTCTTTTTATGTGCCTTTTTATTACAATTAATATTTTTATTATTGTATTTTCCTGTATTTGATTTATTAACTTGTTCTTATCTCAACCCATAGGTTTTACTTTTTTCCCCTTCCCATCCGTCTGGGGGTGGAGGATGAGTGAGCTTCATGGGACTTGGTTGCCAGCTGGGATTAAACCACAGCAGTATACTTTATTCAGTTTGTCCTAAGAGGCACATTCTGAGATGCTGGGAGAGGGCATGTAATTTTATTTTTCAGAGTAAAGCTAGGGGAAAACTGTGCTATGGAATGACACTGATCCATTCTGGTGTGGGTTTTTTTTGCAGTGCATGACCCCTCCGCACAGCCCTGACTTCGTTGAGATGTCGGCAGCTACGCTCCTGACCTCACAAGTGACTTACTCCAAACCAAGGACTGTCATGGCAAGCACAGCTGCCTGCTCAGTCACGTCAGCGACCGGTGCCTCTCCCATAGCCAAGCCATCTGTTCCCAGCGTGGGCCAACAGTGCAGTCAGAAGCCAGTGACCTCTGAGTTCTCTGCACCTCAGCCCTGCAGGGCCATGGCAACAAGTGTCATACGTCACACAGGTGATAGTTCTGCTTACCATCACATTCCTGCTGTGCAAGAGAAAACAAAGGTAACTTCAGGCTACAGCGCTTCCAGAGACTGGTGCGGCGCGGATGACCGAAAACATTCCAGACTGCCACAGGACACGTGGGCTGCGGATGATTTAATCAACAAAACCTCTCCAGCACATCAGCCTTATGCACATGACTCCAGTGATATTGTGACCAATAAAGGGCAGCCACCGGTCCGGCCTGTTTCGCCGCAAACCCACTTACCAAAGAATTGTGAGAATGACTTGCAAAAAAGAGCTACCCCAGTGACACCTGCCCCTGTCTCAAGCCCCCAGGTTCTCTGTCAAATGATCCCTTTCAATGGACAAAGCAGCATGATTAATGCCTATGTCAAGCCTTCAACTCCAGCACTCTCAACTCCCATGAAACCTATTTTACCGCAGACAGCCCCTCTCTCCCAGCCTGTGCTCATGGGCCCTTCTGTGCCTCAGGGGACTGTCATGTTGGTTCTTCCGCAGCCCGCTGTCACGCAGACCCCGCAGTGCCCGCAGGCCGTGGTGACTGTTGGCAGCACCAAGCTACTGCCCCTCGCCCCTGCTCCTGTGTTCATCGCGTCTGGTCAGACCTGTGCCCCCCAGATGGACTTCTCCAGGAGGAGGAATTACGTTTGCGATTTCCCTGGGTGCAAGAAAACCTATTTCAAAAGTTCCCACCTCAAAGCCCACCTTCGCACCCACACCGGTGCGTAGGAGAGGGCGCTGGCTTGTGTTGGGGTGCTGAAATGCGTTTTTGGCATGGAGGGGGGTGGGAAAGGGAAGAAGCAGTGATGGGGAAGCTTTTGCTCATCTTGGGGATGGAAGGAATGTTCATTTTCCATGGATAAGCAAAACAAGACATGCTTTGTTCTGAGACCTCAGCTGACCCTGTAGTGTTAGTTGAGTTTCACAGGCTTCAGTTGGAGTGAAGCTTTGCCGTCTGTGTGCATGTGTTTAGGTCTAAGTGGAATCCTGCCATCTGGACTAGATTGAAATGAATTGTGCAAGTCCCCTGTTTTGGAGCGTGGGGAGGTCTGGTGTAAGCAAAAGACAGTACAGGTAGTTGGTCTTAATTGTTACATGAGTAAAAGAAAAGAGAAACTCAGAAATGGCCTTTTTTGTTTGGGTTTTTTTTGTTCCCCCAGGGTTTTGTGTAGGCTAAGTGGGAATGCATTGATATTTTGGGCTGCTGTGTTTGGAAGTAGAGCTTCTACAGGAATGTAACAGTTTATTCAGTTGCAGAAGGGGAATTTTAGAGGTAAATGAAAATAAATTGTAATTAATATGAACTGATTTGCTCCATAAATTAGGTCAGTGTGGAAACAGTCTACGTGTGTTTTACTTAACCTTTTTTGTTTCCAGGATCTTGTTAAATTAAAACTAACTTTGAGTTCTCAGGGATTATTTTTGATGTTGAAGGATAGTCATAGTGGGAGATTGGTATAGAATAGTTGTGTCTATTTTTGGTTTTCCTTGACTTTTTCCCCTACCTGCTGTTACCCCACAGTTACTGGGGTATTGGATATCAGCTTGCGTGATTGGATTTGCATTAGTTTGGCAGCTTGTCTTTACGGCTCCTTTGGGGAAAGAGCTTAACCTCTACATGAAGCTGATAATTCTTGTAAACCATAGTTCAGAGGTAGAATGATCCTTCTGCTTCTGGCTTGAGGGGCTGCTGGATTAAACCCGGTGCTCCAGGATAAACAGACTCAGCAAGTGCCTGGCTTTGTGCATGTGGCTGCTGATCCATAGGGAGCCTGTGTGTGTGTCCCTGTATCGTGGTTAAGACATGAATGGCAGTGAAACACACTGACCCTTCACTAAAGCAGTTCCCATTACAGGATCAGGAGGAAGAGTAGTTCAGTTTTTTTTTCCTGCCTTTTCCCTGCACGCTGAGCAGCTCTAGATCATAGCACATCTGGAAGACACAGACCTTACTCTCAATACCTGAAGTGAGAACACTCCTGTGGGGCTTCCTTTCTGCTTGGGCCCCTTCTCTTCTGCTCCGAAGTGTCCCCATAATTTTGGGCCATGTGGTAGATGTTGATCTGGAGCTCTGTGGGAGTTGCAGGCAGTAGTTGCAGTTGTGGTTGTTCAGGAGAGGTGGGATGTTCAGCAGTGGCCCGGGATGAGCAGCAGCTGCTGTGGGCAGCCTTGCTGATTGCTGCCATTCCTGGTCTGTGGGGGCTGGCAGGACAGGCTTTGCCTCGGGAGTGCTTGCCCATGTGTTTGTGTGTGGGACTGGATCACTGGAGCAGCAGGACCCCCAGGCTCCATTCCAGGCTTCCTGTTTGCCCACAGTGTTTGTGGATGACATGCTGCATCCAGAGAGAGATGGATACACAGGGATGGGGGCAGGGGCTTGCTTCTAGTTCAATCAGCATATAGGGCAGCTTTATAAAGGCTCTATTTCTTTAAACTGAGACTTTGGACAACTGAAAAACCAGACTTGATTAAAGAACACTGAAAGAGAGATACAAGGAAATAAGTAGAAATGATACCTATTATTTTTCTCTGGAACAGAACTTTGCTTAGTCTTACGTTCAGTGCACAGATGAGCAGTTCTGTGGAACTGACTGGTTTTTGCGAGGCAGATTTTTAAGTTAGCCCTTCGATAAGACTGCAGCACAGCTTCTCAAAAGTAACAAATGCTTCCTTTATGTCCTGCAGGAGAAAAACCTTTCAGCTGCAACTGGGACGGCTGTGACAAGAAGTTTGCCCGCTCGGATGAACTGTCGCGGCACCGCCGCACGCACACGGGGGAGAAGAAGTTCTCGTGTCCGGTGTGCGAGCGCCGCTTCATGCGCAGCGACCACCTGACAAAGCACACCCGCCGCCACATGACCACCAAGAAGACCCCCAGCTGGCAGACAGAGGTTGGCAAACTCAGCAGGATCGCCACAGCGGAGAAGCCCAAGGGCGGCGGCGCTCTGAGTATGCTCATCCCCGTGCCATCGCCTGTCTGCCAGGGCTAGAGGCAGGAAGCACCTTCTGCGAACTTTCTGAAGATCAGGAAGAGCTCCGGTGGCAACAGCAGAATGGGCGATGGCTTTTGTTCTCCCCGTGTTTGTGTGTACTTTAGTTTCCTGCAGTTTAGGTCCTCTGTTGATAGTGCTATGTGAGAAATCTATCACATTTCCTCATCCCTTCCCTGTTGGTTTTTTTCAGTACTTGGGCAATTGCAATCACCAGCACTTCAGGAAAGTAGAACTCCTTGGGAATGATTTTGGCAATAGGTTAAAAAAAGTTGTAATGCTTGCTGTTAATATTTTGATGGACAGCAAAACAGGGTGGTTTTTAATTTTTATAGTACTATTTTCTATACCAAATATATTTTGTATTTGTTCATTTTGGTCTTGTTATGCAGGCAAATTACTTGCATTAGTAGGGCTGTGCTGGATGAGACCCAGAGTTTTGGAAACTCTTTGCAGTAAACCTAAACTACTACATTCAGAGTAATTTTTTAAACACATACCATTTGATAACTCATACTGATTGGTGTTTTCACACTTGCAAATCCTGATCCTGCAATGGGCTAGTGCTCTTACACTTTCCTTATGCAGGTACATTGGAGATCAAAGTGAGTCAGTAATTTTTAAAACAAACCAAACCAGAATGACCTTATTTGAGAATACAAGTGCTGAAATCCTCAACATGCTATGGATTCATACCCTTTGCCAGTAGAAGCTGATGTGGCTGTTGGTAGAAGCAGTCTCGAATCCACATTCCACTAGAGCAAAGTTTGGAGAAGCCAGACTGCTCTGATGGAGGTAGAAGCACAAACACTGTTTAGAAATTTTGACACTAAAAATTATGCTTTATTTTTCGTCCTACTAAACCAACATATCAAAATAAACTGAAAAATGCAAAAAATGGCAAGATAGCCCATGAAAAATTAGTGGGTCTCTCTTTATATTTTTTTGAGTAGAGGAGAAATAAAAAATTAAAGGGTTTTTTTTGTATTGTGGATGCTTGTGCACCTTATAGGAAATTGTTCAAGGCTTTCTTTTACCTGTATCAATGCACCAGAGGAAGTACTAATTGTGTCTTGAGTTAAGAAATAGCCACCATGTCAACTTGATGATGCTCTTCATGTGGCCTTATACTTCTCCACAGTACTTTGTATAAAATCACCCTTTTCTATTAAACAATACACTCTCCCTGTTGAATGGATTTTCTTTTACACAAAGTGTAATGATAGCTAAGAAGTGGAACCAATGGCTGCAGGAGTGCTGTGTTGTAATAGCAAGGTGTGAGTAACAAACGCCCGTAGCACAATCGACCGCTCCGCTCCCCAGGCGTGGAAGGAGTGTGTGTGTACTGTAGCAGAGCTGACAGTACAGCAAAGCACCTAAGGTGTTTTGCTGGGAGACAGCTTCCCCCCCCAAATGAAATACTTCAGGAGTGCTTATTCCTTCTGGACTCTTCTCCCTTCAGCCACTCCTGCACTGAAGCTTAGTTGAGCACTGAGGAGGATTGTTCTTCCTACATGCATCAACTGTGGATAACTAGGAATGCACTCTCTCTTTTACTGCTTTGTTCTGAAATCCTGGTCTTGCTTCCCAGTGTGGGCAAAGCACGGATCTCATCTGTGGAAGTGCTGACTTGCCGACCTCAACTGGCACTCCCCTGAAATTGGCAGAGACCTGTTTCAGTTAAAGCAGACCATGTCATTATTTTTTACACTAAAATCTATAGTTATAACTAACAGTAGTAACTTTTCAAACTGCACTAAATTGGAGTATTGTGCTAGGTGTACTGAAGTTTTTGTGCCTGACCTTGTAGAGGCCCACACCCTGCTCCCTGGCACGTGCTGTAATCCCAGTGTTTGTGCCAGTGGGTGTGTGTGTGGACCTTGCTTTGGACTCTCCAAAGGGCTCAGCTGGAACCTCTTTGCCTGGTGAAGTGGATCCTTGTGGTGTTGCTGTTCTCTGTTGCTACCTAGTTTTACAAGTTTCTGTGGTGAACAAAGAGATGTTGCTGCTCTTACTTTTTTGTTGGTTTTTTTTTTTTTTTAATTTTTCCTCAGAAATCCCTTAGAACAAGAAGTCTGGCTTTTGGATGCTGTTTTTGCATGCTTTTAACCAGGGGAAGCATGTCCTGTCTCAGTTTAGTAGCCAGTTTAGCACTTCATTTTTTTACAGACTGACTATTTATGGTGCTCACCTGAGAAAACAATTTGGAAACTCTTGTCATAATTATATAAATTGTCATGTTTTTTGCATTATGGGGCGGGGGGGAAACGGACTTGGAGAATACAGACTTTTAAAAAGTGTGTCATGTATGTGTGTCACGATGTGGAAAAGCAACTGCTCCCTCCTCGTTTGGGTGTACCTGGCCTGCAATTCCTGGCAGCCTGTTCTGGGACGTGTGGATTGTTCTCTTGTGGATGTGTGTGAATAGCTGTGGCTGCTCTCTCTGTTCCTTCCTGCTCTGTAAGGGTTATTTATGGATTAAGCATGACTGGCATAGCTGCTGTCTTTGCACTTTACTGCCTGAACTCTACTGTTCAGTCTTTTTATTTTGAGCCTATATTTTACGGAAATGGAACTGCATTTTTGTACGTGTTTTTAACTTTTATTAAATAAAATGTATGTAACGTGACTGGTTTTAAGTCATAAAAAAGAATAATGGATTTTCAGGTTTCATAGATGTCCATTCCAGAACTATGTAAATCCTTCAGGATTAGGTTGTGTGTCTAGGCCAGTGGGAGACTTTGGGGCTTGCTAATTCACTTAATTACCTCTAAAGGCAGGATTTTTTGGATCCTGTTGTAAATTGACCAGTGCTCACTTGTTTATGATTTTACACCGCTCGTGTTGTGTTTTTGGTAGGAGGTGCACACCCCCACCAGGCCTTGGGGCTTCTCTCTGCTCTCTGGGAATGAGAGTTCCCAGCTCCACGCCGCTTCCAGCCCGGCCTCCAGCAGCTGTCAGCAGAAGGGATGTGCTGGTGCAGCTCTGTTAGTGTCACAAGCTGTGCGTGGAGTGACTGCTGGAAATAAGGCAGAGACGAGAATTTAACTCAAAAGGTGGCTGTGCTAGCCCCAGTTCTTCCTGCTCTGGTGGGGACGTGGCTCTGGCAGGCTGGGTGTTACCTCCCAGTCTCAGCTGGGAAAGAGGTGTCTAGTGATGGTGACAGCAGCAGCAACTACCTACATTTTTATGCTGTTCCCCTCTGCTGTTTCCCTCTGACCAGTTCCTGAACTACAGAAATGTTTATTTCCAGCAGAAAGGCAGAAGGTGTAATGATTCCAGCTTTTTGTCACAGCCTTGCACTGCAAAGTGGCTCAGGCTCTGCAGGCAGAGCCCTCAGGGAGTGACCTGGGAGCAGTGACTCAAGGCTCTGTCCACAGAAAAGCACATTGTTCTTGCAAGTGTGAGGAAGGTGAAAAGAGATCTCATGGATGGTTCTGCTTCCCGCTCAGGAGAACAACTGGGAATGAAAGTTTAGGTGCAGGTTTAATGCTCTGGCAGAACAGCACAAACTTCAGCCCCTGGGCTCTGCAGTTTGCCACAATGCTTATGTCTCCCAGGGAAAGAGGTTTTACCTACTATTTTTCAAGGAAGATTTTTCTGACCATCCAATTATATCCCTAAGAGTATTTGTTTTGGGGTTTTTTTCCTGATTTTTTTGTTTCCCTGGCTTTGTTTCCGTGAAACACGGCTATGGATTTCAGTCTGTGCTCACCTTTCTGCTTTTCCTTAGACCCAAGATGTGGTCTGAGCTGTTCTGTGCAGCCAGGAGGTGCAGTCAGTCCTCATCCTAATGGGGCTGGAGTCTGGAACAGCTTCATCCAGTGAGAGAAAACAGCCTGCATGCAAGGAAACCTTCCCACCTTCCCTTCCCAGCCTACCCCTTTGCTGACACAAGCATTGTTGAGGGCAAGTCTTTCTGTCTTGTAGCCATTCTAAATCCATGGAAAGGAATCATTTTCTGAAGGGAGTGGATTTGTGCTCAAAGATGTCTATTGGCTTAATGCTTCATCTTGCAGTCACAGTGGCACTGCTTGTTGCACTCACCACTCTGTGTGGTTGTACAGCCAAACCCCGGGCTGAGCAGCAGCTTGAGCTGTCTTGCAAACCAATGAGCACTGATCCTCTTGAAGTCTGGACACTGGAAGAGGGAATCCACTGTGATGCTGCAGAGCTGCCCGTGCTGCAGGGTGGTTGCATGCTTGGTGTGATCCTCCAGCTCTGCCTGATTCTCCCTCTCCCCCTGTGAAAGCTGTACTCAACATCCTTCCTTTGTCATTTCATGAGCTGAGTCCTGCCCCAGGGTTGCCTCTGGCTTGAGTTCATCTGCAGGGATAAAACTTCTGACTGGTTTTGAAGTTTAACCTGTGAACCCATCTGCCTGTTTACCTTCCATTCACATCTGGCAAGGCAGCTGCAGGCAGGCTGGCTCTGGCTGTGAGAAGGCAAATTGCTCCATGTCTGCAGCAAGAGTAAATCATGACTCAAAACCCAGCAACCTGCAGGCTGAGGAAATGGTGAGATGGGCCAGGAGGAAGCTGCAAAGCCTCAGCCACATCTCACAGTCCAGCCTCTGTCAAATGCAGCCTTCCTCATTTTCTGCTTCAGTCCTCAGGTCTAGAAGAAAATTGATGATGACTTTTCTGTGCTGATGTGTGCAGAAAGCAATGGGCACATCTTAAAATATGCAGAAAACCTGAGGAAGCTGGAGCATACCCTTTCCTGGGAGAGTTTGTCCCAGATGGGAAGAATACCTTAGGTTTAATTGTTTCTCTTGTAGCATCACTTGAGTTGAGTGACTTCTTTTCTGTTGGTTATCACTGCCCAGACAAATCCACTTCACCCTCTGCAAATAATTGCCGTGACCTGTGCCCAGAGTGAGGTGAGGGGAAGCCCTGCTGTGGATGTGGTCTGTGCCAGGCAGCTGGCCATGGTGGTGGGCAGCTCCATGAGGCTCCTGTGGCACAGCTCCAGGCCTGTGGGCCCCTGTGCCCCCCTTGCTGGGGCAGAGGCTCTGTTTCAGCAAGGCTCTCTTGCTCCTTCTGGACTAGGGCAAAATGCAGCATGTAACATTTGTCTTTGTTAGATGAATAATGTTGTGATTTGGTTAAAAATAATAGCCTTTTGCTGGTTTATTACTGGAGATGAATAGTTTCAGCTCAAAAGCCGTGGTCAGCTATCCTGTCTTATGCTATGGGTATTGAACAGGAGGGTAGTTTCCAAAATTATGAATAAGAGACTCTCCAGAACCCTGCTTAATTCCAGCAAACTGTTTGAGGGGCAGGAAATATTGGCAAGCCAAATAATTTTTTGTCCTGCAAGCAGTTGTGATTTGATGGTGGTTATAGAGAAATACCATGAAAAGAAAACAAACTTTCCAATAGTTCAGCTGGTTGGATATCAGCATTCACTCCCTGAGATGTGGCAGTGATCTCTATAGTGCAATTGTCCTCTTTTTGAAAAACCCATTAATTCAAGAAGTTTCTCTTGAAGTCTGTCGTAGGCACAGCTACTGCTTTCACACTGTTATTTACCTACAAATGATCTAGTGTCCTGTTTTCTGTGAGCAAAGGATGGACCAAAAGCAGAGTTACACTGACACCAAGTAATTAAACTGTAGTTTTGGCTTCCTGGGCACCAGCCCCACTGCCACTGTCCCTTTCTGGCATGCTGCTGAGTGCAGGTTTGACACAGAGGGAGGAGCACAGTCCCCATCAATTCTTGGGCAGACTGGGAACCTGGTTGGGTCCCACCATCCTGTTCTGCATGGGGTAAGAGCAAGACAGATGGCTGGGAGCTGTCTGTGCTGGCTGGCTCTGGCCTGAGCTCAGTGCTGAGCACACATCATCCTATGGCACAGAGAAAGCCTGCAAGACCACACCACAGTTTGAGGTCCCTCCTTGCATCCCCAAACTTCTTTCCTGCACCTTTTCCCTGGTGCAGTGACTGTCCCAGCTGTATCACTCCTTTCTGGACCATCCTGTGTTTCTGCAGCTCCTCCTTTTCTGTTGGTGATGCTGAAAAGGTTATCTGTGACACCCACTGCACCTTTGTTCCAGCTACAGAAATGTGCTTGCCTCTTGGTTATTTTAGAAGCTCATTTTATAAAGCAGCTCAGTGCTTTGCTGTGGTCAGTAGAAAGATTTTTTTTTTTTTTTACAGCCTAACAGTATGTTCTGCTTAGGTGTTCTTTTTATTCAATTTCTGTAATTGTGAATACTTAGGCTTTCCTTTAGGACAGTCTGAAATGGGTTGTAGAGCTGTTACCTGGGCCAGTCACCAAATGCAGCCTCAGAGAGAGAAGCCCTGTGAGCAGGCAGGGCACATGCAGAGTGACCTGGGGGGAGGCAGAGCCCTGGTCCCTGCTGCTCCTGTCACAGCATGGTCTGACAGCAGCGTGGCTTTCCTGGGTTTGCTGTGTCATTGGAGGCCATCCAAAAAGGCAGCAATCCACTGGCCCTGGGCTCACAAAGGGGGAGCTGTGACTGAGCTCAGAAAATATCTCCCCACATGTGCCAGAGACTCTGGGGACCTTGACAGAAGGAAGGTCTTAGTTGAAAGAATGAAATCCAAGTCCAGAGAAAATCTAAACCACTACAGAGATTACAAAAGAATATAGAGTACTGTGGTCCCCTGTGGTGCTGGGGTCACTGTGTTTTTTCTGCTCTCCACAGGCAGATTCTGTTCCTCCCAATAGGTCTTTGAGAGCTGCTGAAAACTAACACAAGCTCTGGGAGATCTGGCGAGTGGACTCTTGCAGAGAAACTGTATTCCTGCCACAGATCAGTGACATTAATAGGTCTAAAAATGACTGTTCCTGTAGAAGTGCTATTGTTCAAAATTGGATTTTTTCCAGGAGTGTTAGAGAGCCATTGCTCCAGAGGGCCCACCCAACTTCTCCCAACAAAGCAGGGACATCTGCTCTCTACTCCAGCTATCTCTGGGCCACCAAGGTATCACAGAATCATGGGGTTGGGTTGGAAGGGTCCTTAAAGATCATCTAGTCCCATCCCCCTGCCATGGGCAGGGACATCTTCCTCTAGACCAGGTTGCTCAGAGCACCATCCACCCTGGCTTTGAACACTTCCAGGGATGGGGCACTCACAACCTGTTCCAGTGCCTCAACACCCCCCCAGTGAACAATTTCTTCATTACGCTCAACCCAAATCTAGCCTCTTCCAGTTTCAAACCATTATCCCTGGTCCTGCTGACACACCCCAGCTGTGTGCTGGGAGCAAAGCATGCACAGCTTTGTGGGAGCTTGGCTCCCTTCCCACTGCCCACCCCGGGCTGCCTGGGGGCTCCCCAGCTCCAGGCAGAGCACAGTGCCCAGCCTTGCTGAAGGCTGCTGCAGGGAGGACAGCTGGGGTGTGAGGCTGTGTGCCAGGGGTGTGCCCTAATGCCCCCCTCGAGGCATCCCAGCTGCCCTCCTCCAGGGGTGCCTCCTGCTCAGCCTCTGCAAGAACCAGAGCATGATTTTTCATGTGAGCCACAGAGTCTTTTTCAGAACATTTGATGCCTTCACTGAGGGCTTCAGAGTATAGATGCATTTATTTGTGTTTCACAGGTCCCAGGAATCATAAAGTACTTAAAATACAGCATGTTAGGAGGTGTCCTGAAGTTTTTTCTTGCATTTAAATGTAGTGAAAATTTCATCTGATGCCTTTTATGCTTCAGCTGAAGATAGAAATAAAGTATTTTTCTACTTCTGATATAAGCAGATACTCATAATATATTAAGATGCAGGTATAATAAAAGCAGAAACCCAAAATACCAGGCTTCCCTGTCTGGGTGCACTGAAAATACTATTTCCTTAGGAGAGAGAACTTTCTGGTTTACTTTGCAGTCAGCTAATGGTAAAATGCAGTGATTTTTCTTGTAGGACAAGAAATACAAGGGAAAGGCCAGGAGTAGCAATTCTGAAAACTGATCCCAAACAGCTGCTCTACAAGAGCATGCAAGTACCTCTCGAGGAGGATGACTGAAATGGGGATGTGCCTCCTGCTTTCACTCCCATCACTGGGATGGATCCACGCCCAGGCAGGACTCCTGTACTGGGATCCTGCCCCAAAGGATCAAACAAATCCTCTGTTCCCTGATGGCTCCCAGGAGCCTAACTTGGCAGTGTGGTGGGATTTGAACTCTGGGATTACACTGCCTATGCCCTGGATGGTGGGCTCAATCCCCTTTTCCTCTTATCTCCCATACTGGGGACCAGATTGAAAGAGACAGTGCCAAATTCATACCTGGACCTGAGGCTTGCACAAGTGCAATTTGGCACATTTTAAGTGGCAGAAACATGAATTTCATTCAACATCCCCTTAAGTTCTGGATCAGATTTGAACTTAGTAAAAAATTGCTGCAATTTTTTACTAAGTTCCAAGCAAGATCTTCCTTCAAAGCACCACATTTCCGCACCTCTAGTATGACACTTAATTCTAGAACATATTCATTTAAAAACAGCATTTAGAAATGAGTTTCTAAATATTGATTCTTAAGATGAATTTGTCCCTCTTCCAGTGGCACCAATCAGAAACCAGCAGCTGGTGAGGATCTTCCTGCTCTCACTGGGAGCTGACCAGGTGAACTTTCTCCTCTGTGCTTCCCAAGCAGCTCCTCATGCTCCAGTGTTCTCCCCCAGCCATCTCTCCCGAGCGGTCTCAGGCAGTGAGATGCTGTGGGTGGTGTCAGCAGCAGTTCTGCTCCCTGGGCTCCAGGAGCCCGCCTGACAGGGCGGTGGTGGGGGCTGGACTCAGCGGCAGTACTCGCGCTCGATGCTGGCCATGAGCTCCTCCTCCGAGTAATCATACAACATTGCCGACCCCCCCAAAGGCTTCTTGTTGCTTTCTGGGCACCTGTCGTGGAAGGGAATGAATTACTGGTGTTAGGAGAGAGAAGCAGGCTCTGAAGATACAAGAAGATTCCTTGCTTTTTTTTTTTTTTTTTTTTTTTTTTTTTTTTTTTTTTTGTGAATGGAAAGATCGAGCTGCATGTGGCTCCCTGAGACATTGATACTCTGTCATGTCTGGTTCCCATACCCCACTGGCACATTGCCTGCTGACATTTGCTATCACTTGGCACCAGTTTAGTCTGTGAGCTCATCACACTACAACCCTTACAGTGCTCCAGGACCAAGCTCCCAGAACCTTTCGAGTTAGGCTCCAGGCCCAGCTAAAGGGCAGTGTAATCTTTATGGTACTTTTAAGGTTTTATGCAAAAAAAGAGATTATTTTGTTTATAAGGAATCTGAGTTTCAACCAAAATACGAATGCAGCTCCCTCAAACTGCTCTTATGGCTTTTGTTTCCACATCAGCACAGCCCTCCCATGAGTGGGAACTGATGTATGACTCACAGGGAACTGGTATAGGGTTTATTGGTGTTATCAGAGGTGGTTTATGCTGGGTACAAGAGAAATTTGTCCCTATGTGCAGAAGGGAGAACAGTGACAAGTCTTGTGCAGGCTTTGACCACTGTACCTCATGCTACCAATTAAGCCTACTTGATCCTGCCCTCCAGGACTCAAGAGAGGAGCCACAGCTGACAAGTGAGTGCTCCTCCTCGGCCTTGTAGAGATCTGGGAGGTGAGCAAGCCGGGCTGTCAGGCTTGGAACACATGGCTCCTTGGAATGGAGGTCATGGTGAGCTGCAGAGCTAAGTGGAGAATTGAGCTGGTAAATCCAAACTGTGAAGTGCTCTGCCATGCCATGTCAACCAAGACTTTGTGACCATCCACTAGTGAAGAACGAGTAAACAAGAAAGAAATGTTTTGGTTTTGTGTGTCAGTTCATTGCCAAAGAGGAGAGATTTTCATATCCACTGGCACAGCTCCTGATCTGTCCCAGACTCATTACCTATTGAATTCCTCTAAGGATGAGATCTATCTCAACCATTGTTCTCCCAGCTGGGATGAATAAAATTCATCCATTAGCATCCTTAAATGAAAAAAACTGAGGACCTGTTTAGTAGACAAAATCACAGAAACTGCCCCAAAGCAGGTATGTAAGTGTAGAATTGGAATTGAAGAAAAGAACCCTGAAATGCTTTTCTAAGGACACTTTCTCCTACAGAGGAGGCTTCCATACTGCTCTCCTTGGGCCAGGCAGCATCCTCAGGCTCCTGCCCAGCCCAGCTGCTCTGACTGAGCCGTGTTCATGCCATGCCCCCCGTGTGTCAGAAATAGCCTGGTGTTTTTCCTGGAGTCACCTGATGGCCAGCTGGTGCCACTGGGCAGTGTAGGTATTCTACAGTTACTTACACTGCACTATGCCCTTGATGGCAAGTTCTACTAGCAGCAAGTAGGATTTAGCAGCTGGACTCTTCTGCTCATTCCTCTTATTCATTTCCTGCTGAGGGCTGCAGGGTATCTGATTTCCACTGCACTAGGTAAGACCTGAGAAGAAAGCTACAAGTCCAAGAGCTCAAACCATACGGCAGCATTTACAAAGCAATAATGGGAAAAGGAAGTGCAGAAATCTGAGCTAAAACACACATTTTACTGATTTAAACTCCTCATTGTGACAATCCTTGAACTAATTTTATGTTACGTGATGAGTAAGAGGCAGAGCTCCTGGCAGCTTGCTTGCAGGCCCACAGAAGAGCCATTGTCTCTCTTAGCAGTTACATAATTTCCCAGTGTTAATTATTCTCGATGCTTTGGTTTGCATAGAGAAAATCTCCAGGTAAAACTCGTTCAGACACAGATGTGCTTTTGAAAAAACAAAAGCAGACTCCACTTCCTATGCACGCCCCAGAAATGAGAGGAAAAGAGAGGGCTGCATTTCTTTCAAGAGCAAAGGAAAAGCAAGGTGCTGTTCATTCTATTTCTATATTTGTGGCAAAGTTCTGTATCATTTAATACAGGAAAACTGAAATAAAATAAAAAATGAGAGCTTTAACCTGGATAAAAGGAGAAACTTCTGCACCCTGAGGACAGCAAGCAGATGAACAGACTGTGTGGTTACATAGGCTCTATCCTTGGAGGCTTTCAACACCTGATGGGACAAAGCCTGGAGCATTCTGCTCTGACTTCACAGCTGATCCAGCTTGGAGTTGGAGCTAGGAGATTGGACTAGAGAGCTCCTGAGGCCATCCCCACCTAAACCTCCATCTCAAAGGCACGCTGGTGCAGCCATTTCTGCTGATCCTAGAATTCAGTGAGCAGCTGTGCCAGGGAAATCCCAAGCTCAGGATGTGCACAGGACAAAAGCTGGTGGACCACAGGCCTGTTCCTGTGCTCCTTCAGCTGCTCCAGCAGCAGAGGAGGCACCTTGCTCCTCTTGTCACCATGTGCCAGGGCTGCAGAGCCTGGCTTCAAACACACTGAGTCCACCTGAGGGCTGTTAGACCTTCCAGCCAGGAAAATAACAGGTCAGTACCTTGAGTGGAAAGATTTTCAAACCCCAGGTGTTCTGGGGAAGGAGAGAAATCTGCGAAGGAGCAAAGCTGAGAGAGAAGGAGTTAGCTGAAAAGCATACAAGAAGGGAATTTGCAGTATGATAGAACATCAAGGAAAAAGAAGGCCAGTGCAGCTCCATCAGGATTACTGGGCAGGCTTCTGGGCGCCACTGCTAAAATGTTCTCAACAGCTTGGAGGGAGTTTAGAAAGCAGCAATAAAAGTGATTTAAGAGGCTGGAGCAGAGCAATTTAGGAAAGAGGAAAGCAAGAAATGTGCTCCATTTAAGCGACAGGCTTCTCAGCATTTATAGTTTCTTAAGGGAAGCAGGAATTATGGGTGGGTTTTATGTTCAGTGTAAAGACAATGAACTATGCAATGTGAAGAAGGAAATGCAAAGGACAGACTATTGGACTATTAGACCAATAGTGAGCAAGATGCCAGCTGTGGGGATGGCTGTCAGTGCCACATCCCTGGTGTCAGGCAGGTGCCTGGTGTGGGGGAGAGCTGCCTGCAGGCTCCTGTGACAATGGCCCTGAGGGGTGACTAGGGTGACAAGCTCCAGGCACAAACCTGAGTTAAGGAGCTGAAAACTAGGTTGGGGTGAATCTAGGCCAGTGTTTTTTATCATTTTGCTGAGGATGGGCAAGTCCAGGGTTAATCATTAAAATGCCTTCTGCAAGACCTAGCAGCTGAAAAATGGGTCAGAACAACGCCCTGGTAACTCTGCAGTGACACGAGCCTTGGCAGCGACTGTAAAATCATTACTGTGTGCCTGGGCTGTGTCATCCACCCGTGAGCTACCAGACGCTGGAGAGCAGCTCCCAAAAGATTTTGGGGAAGGGAGGATGAGAGGTAACACAGCCCAACCAGGAGCACATCCAGAGTATTTACCAGGGGCTGGTTTAGGTGCTCACGTGGTGTCACACGGGCAGGTTCTAGGACAGGAGTGCACGCCCGCCTCCATCTCGCGTGACTGCTCTCTTGACAGACACCATTAAGTCTCCATATCTGGTTCTTCTTCTCCTTCCTTGACATTTGCTTCTACTTTAATTGGCTTTATGTGAATTTCTTCAGTCAGCAACTCTATCAAGACAAGGCTGACTTTTGCTGTTTGTAAAGTGTTTACCTAGAATGATTCCAGCCACAGAAATGCGAAGGATGAGACACCTACGCATGCACATTAACCTCTGTTTCCGTGGCTTGATTTGATTCTATTTGATTTGATGTCTTCAAAAATTTGTTGTGTGCTGGGCCATTTCCAAAAAATGTTTGCATAGTTCTTGCCAGCAGAAATTGCATTATCTAAGGCAAGACAGGCACTTCACACATGAGCTGTGCTATGGGACTCTGCAGTGGGTATAAAGTAAATGTTATCCAAATGAAAATAATCTCCTGCTCTGTCATCCCAGATCAGAAAACATTTTTTGCTGTCTCAAACCTTCCCTTCACACATCAAAAAAGGTGGGAGAAGGAAAGCCTTGGCAGGGTGTGAGGGGCCAGTGGGTGCCTGGGCCAGGGAGATGCACAGGGGCCTGGCAGGGCTGGCTGTGCACCCCAGGAAGAGACTGCTCAGCTGCCATCACAGCCCAAAGCCCACCGAGGATGCTGGGAAGCACTGGAGAGGTTCAAGTCCCTGCAAGAGCACCAAGCCTTGCCAGGTGAGCTCCCTGCCAGCTGGGAGGGAGGGCAGGAGAGGGAGGGCAGGAGAGGGAGGGCAGGCAGCAGCAGTGCCTGGGCTCTGCTGACACACCCAGAGCACTGCTGGTTGTTAGTAGGTCACACAGCCCATGACCAGGATCTGCAGATCAGTCTGCTCCCGAGTGCTGCAGGAGCAGAGGGGCTGGATGACAGTCAGAGCTTAATGCTGAAGAGAGTTGCTCTTTAATGTAAGCAGGTGATATTTTAAGATGGTTTTTCAAGCCTGTTCATTTCACCCATTATTTTTTTTTAGCATGTGTTAAATTGTCCCCATTCCTGGTGCAGGCAGAGGAGGCTCACTCTGCTGGGCAGCTTGTGCTTGTGGAGAATTTCAGATTTCTTTTGTTTGGCAACCAGAGCAGCAGGTCCCCACCATTCCCCCATCCCTGAGGGGGAAATTAGAGACTCATGTCTCTAACTGGTGTAGCACTGGAGCATCTGATGGCCTTTCTCTTAAGATTACTGGGGAGCAAAGAGATGTTATTCTCCTTTTCCACAAGCTGCAGAGCCCACAGGTGAATCAGGGCCTGAGCTCTTTACTGGAGTAATTCTCCACAGCTTTGCACCAACTACTCCAAGGTGCCTCTCTGACATGTGGACAACGAAATTTCTGATTGCTCACGACCTCTATACTACACTTGAGCTGGAGCCTGGATCTTTTCAAGCAGCGCCTGATTTTTTTTGAATTTGCAAATAATTAAAAGGGCAGAATATTTAGGGCTATAAACCATTTCACACCAATCCCAGCTCTTTTGCACAGTGCGAGGAATGCAGAAATAGCATAAAGGTCCCCTGTTTCCACATGCTTTCCCCCCCTGAAGATGCCATGAAAGCAGGGGATACTCACTGCTGGTCAAGGTTGTTGTTCTCTGGGCCTGGTGGGCTTCTGGTTGACAAAGCCTAGGATAGAAGACAAGACAGTTACAACACTTTAAAATCAAGGAAGGTGATTCTCCACCTCTACTCTACTCATGTGAGACCCCATCTGCAGTGCTGCATCCAGGTCTGGCATTCCCAGCACAGGAAGGACATGGATGTGCTGGAATGGGTCCAGAGGGGGGCCATGAAAATGGTCAGAGACATGGAGCACCTTTCCTGTGAGGACAGGCTGAGGTAGTTGGGGTTGATCAGCCTGGAGGAGAGAAGGCTCTGGGGAAACCTTATTGCAACCTTTCAGTACTTAAAGGAGGCCTATGAGAAAGATGGAGAGGGGCTGTTTACAGGACCTGTAGTGACAGGACAAGGGGCAGTGGTTTTAAACTGAAAGAGGGAGATTTAGATTAGATCTTAGGAAGAAATTTTTTACCATGAGAGTTGTGAGGCACTGGAACAGAGACCAGAAAAGCTGTGGCTGCCCCATCCCCGGCAGTGTGCAAGGCCAGGCTGAATGGAGTTTTGAGCAATCTGGTCTAGTTGAAGATGTCCTTGCCCATGATGGGGAGGTTGAAACTAGCTGATATTCAAAGCTCCCTCTCAACCCAGGCCATTATTTTCTATGAAACCTATTTCTGTCTACAGTGAGCAACATGTCCTGGTTTAAACCCCCTGTTTTGGTTCAAACCTCCTAACAACCGCTGTGGAGATAATACAGGTACAAGAGAATCTCCTTTACTAGCCCTGTTCTGCCAGTTCTGTTTCAGCATTCAGGGCAGCTGGGTGGCTGCTGGCTACAGAACCAAAATCCCTGAGCACTGACCTGTTAAACCTCCCCGTATTCCACAAATGCCAACGGTGCCACCAGCTGCAGGTAACAGCATGAAAATACCTCCTAAGGGAGGAAGTCACAGCAACATCAACCCAATTTTCACCTGACAAAGATGTTTCCTGGAAAAATTATCCATCTGGAATGAAACATCTACCTTCCCTATGCTGGAATACCCAGGCTTTTAATGGGATACCTGGGGAGCAACCAAAGTCGAACCTAATGGTTTTTAAAATGGGGGCAGGGATGGGACTGTTCATCCCAAGCTGGGCCAGTAATAAAATGAAGCCTCTGTAGGCAGATCCTACTGAGAATATCTATGATCTTTTTTACCTTTTCACTGTATTCTCACAGGGAAAGGGATTGGGACAGGGACTTTGCATCTTGGCTTGTCATTATCTTTTCTGAGGTGCAGTGCTGAAGCTGGTGGGCCTCCTTCATACAAGCTACCCTGAATCTCACATCAACATTAAAAAGTTACACAGGCAGCACCAAACCAGGGCAATCCATAAAACAGAAATAAAAAGCTGTTCCATCAGTGTGGAAAAGAGGAAAATATTTTCTGTACAAGAAAAAAGGGAAGTGTCTTGGTTTGAAAGACAGGTGTCTGCTAAAGAAGACAGGAGCCTCCCTTGGAACGGAAAATGTAAACCCCTTCCCTCTGAATTATTGTAACTTTGAAATTAAGGGGCTCTCAGGCAAAGATATGAGAATAGGAATAACAGTTCTTTACTAGTATGTATGACAAAGCAAACAACCAACCAACCAACCCTGGCACTGACAGCAAACACAGCACGGAGCCAGGCCCGGCCTCGGCCGCCGCACGCTCCCCGTGGTGCAGTTCCGGGCACGGCCAGCAGGGGCGCTGCTGGCTCCCGGCGGGCGGGGCAGGTGCGGTGATTCCCCCGCGGCTGTAGGGGGCGCTGTGGTGCGAGCTCAGGGAGCGCGCGGTGATGGCGGCTCGGCCCAGATGGGAAGGGGTGGCAGAGAGGCCTTGCTTCACAGTCCCTGGGGCAGCCGATCCCGGTCCCCCAGCAGGACTCTCAGAAGCAGCAAGCTGGGCTGGCAAGATGTCTCAGCAGGCAGGGGGTGCTGAGCTACAGTGCAGCGAAAGCTCGCGGCAGCGCCGAAGAGACAGCGGGGCAGGGCAGTGGCGGCCTGGCGCCCAGCAGGGCAGGGAGAGGCGAGCTCAGGATCCTGGGCACCCGAGCAGATGGGGACAGGTCCCTCTTTTAGTGAGGTGGGTGTTGACAAGGTCCCAGTTCACAAGCAGAGGGTCACCCCATGGCAGAAGCAGCAGCTCTGCTGGGCTCCGGAGGAATTCCTTCCCCAAGCAGCAGCACGGACCATTCTCCTCCGAGGCCGAGAGAGAGCGAGAGCGAGCCAGCAGCTGCTCCAGCCCTGTCCTTCACCTCTCCAATTCCTGCAGTATCTCTGCCCCTCCGAGAGAAACTCCCAGATGACAGAAGTGCAAACAGATGTCCTCCTCCCCAGAGCTTGGCCACTTTCTTTGTTTTTCTCAAGTACCCAGTTGTTAGTGTTTCCTTATGGGGGAAAAATTATGGGGGGAAAAAATCCCACAGTAAAAAGGAACAAAAGGAAAGAAACCTAACCCCCAACAGGAGGCAAAGGAACCAGGGAGAGGTGTGGAAAAGCTTGTAATGCAGAGCCCTTGCCTGTTCCTCTGCTGTGTTTCTGCAGGGCTGGAGGGGATGGAGCAATTCCTCAGTAAGATCATGTATATGCTCTTAGAATAGCTCAAACCTGTGCTGCCTCAAGGTCATGCACAGGACTGATGCTGGAAAGTGTGGGAGCTATGGAGGGGCAATGCCCCACTATGGGCACTGCTGGTACAACAGTGATAGCTTCACACACAGTTTTGTGCCAATTAAAATCTGTTGGTATTGGTCAGGCTTTGTGTGTGCCATCCACTGGGTAGAAATGCCCACCTGGGTGTCTGCAGGTATTGTGTGACACCTGATTTTAATTCGCAAGGATAGTTTTTCACTACACTCCTTCCTCAGCTGCTTCTCATGGGGGATGGGCAGGAGTTGAGGTTTAAACACCGTGGTCTCAGACACTGTGAGGCAGACAGAGGTGTTTGGCACCAAACTGCTCAGTTCATCCCTGCCTCTTGCAAGGGCTTTGTGCTGCTGTGGTCACCTTTGGCTCCCATGCTTCAGCAGGTGAGGAGAGATGCAGCAAGGACACCTCTCTATGGCTCTGGGTGAACATCTCTTCCAGGTGAGCCCTTAGTAGCTTCCATTTCAGGAGCCAGGAAAAGTATCTGATAGACACTGTATTTCACATCCCAGCTGCTTTTGTCAAAAAATGAAAAAAGATGTTGCCAGTGTTTCATAGAGTTTTAGTGCAATACCTGTCAAAAGGCGTTCCACATCCTTTCAGAAGAGTCCCTGCTCTTTGTTTTCTCTGGAAGAGGCTGAACTACTCTAGAAAAAGCTTCTGGGTCCAAGCAGAGACAAGGGTATGAGAGAAAGCTGACAGTGAGGTAAGACAGTTCTCTCCTGGTTATTTATGATTGTTTCTTGGCAATCTCCCACATGCAACAAGAGCAAGAAGCAGTGCCAGGAGAACAGCATGCTGAGCTCTGATGGCTGACTTCTCCTGGGACTGCATCCCACAATACAGCTCCTCATCCATCATCCACTGGACTACTGTTACGGCCCGAGTTTCCTTTCACCAGGTGAAGATCATTATTCATCCTCAGCACTAAGGGAAATACAGTTCTTTAGGAGTGCTTTGATGATGTTTTTCCCACAGTGAGAACCCAGCTTCCAATACTTCTGTGCAGAGGATGGGTTTGGATCATTTTAGGGAGGGGTTTGGACTGTACAGTAGGTTGTCTCTTTTTTCTTCCCTTGTGGCTGACTCCTCCATATTACGAGCTGTACGTGTTGTGTGGGTGGAAGACAGAATTAATTCGTCATCAGGATAGTGCAGCTCTGGTTAGCAAAATCTGCTTCTCTGTGCAAAACCTGCTCCCACCTTTTCCAAGGGATCTGTCAGCAGCAATATTTATTTCCCAAGAGAATTTGGAATTGGCACATGTAGATTTCTACCAACATTTAATTCAGCGCATGAATCAAAAATGGTGGCAAGTAAAAACAAAAGGCACCTCCAGCCTCGGCCTTTTCCCTGACATAAGAGTCTCCATGGTTTGGGAGCTGCTCCCAAATCCTGCGGGCAAAGGCCACCTGGCTCGGCGGTGCCCGGGTGACACCGTGTGCCGGGCAGCAGGCAGGGTGCCATGGGCTGAGACACAAGGAAAACTGACCCCACCCAGCCGGCTGGGATTGCTGTAATGGGGATCTTGCCAGTTCAGCAGATTATTAGTATTAGCCCTTAATGTGGGTTAGGATGATGTGCATGTCAGGACACTTTAATATTATGGGTTCCTATCCTAAAGCTAAATAAGTAATTGCTGGCCTGGTTGGCCTGTGTCCTGCTAAGAGTTAAATGAAGTCAGCTTCTCCTTTCTGCAGCTTGCAGTCATCTTTTTATTACTCATCTAGACCGTGGCGTGTCTCCTCGTTTTCCACCTCGTTCTCAGAACACGCATCGTGTGCTGACGTCTGCTGTGCCACAAAGCCCCACATCACCCCCTCCTCCAAGTTTAAAGGCTTGGATATTAAGCTCACCCAGCATGTATCCACATTTAATTTAATGTCATGACGTGGGGTGGAATGGTTTGACAGTCATTGCTCACACAGTTCAGCCATCCTTTAGGGCAGCAGCTCCTGGGAGCAAGGCAGAGCTGAGAGCTGGAAGCAAGAGCTATTTCTCTCTGCTGCATGCATAAATCAGCACTCCTGGGGTGCAGCTTCCCACTCCTCCCAATTCAGTGCAAGTTCCTCATGGCCCTGCCAGCCCTTAACCCCCTACTTCCTCTGTCAGCTCCAGGAGCTGTGAATGAGCTGGGTGAGAACACCCTTTCCTGGAACCTTCCACAGGGTGATCTGGAGCCGTGTACCTTTGGAGGCTCTAGAGCTGCTCCCAAGCCGCACTGAAACCAGCCAGCTACAGTCTTGACTACTAACATTGTCTCCAAAACTGAGAGGCCAAATTCAAGCTCTCTTTGAGATGGTCCCTGTGCTGGTCCCTAAGCAATGCCCAGGCATTATTTGGGAGACTACAAGCTGGTTCCTAACCAAATATCATGTCAGCTCAGTGGCGCAGACCATCACGGTCCAGTGCTACAGTACTGTTTACCAGTATGGATACAGCCCAGGGATGCAGCAGAAATACAGACCCTGAGTGCAGTTCAGGTGCAACTCACATCCAAGGAGTGACTCAGCCATGAAAAGTATCTACACGGGAGCACTGCCAGCGCTGGTCCACTGGGTGTGCAGAGTTTCTGAAAAACGTACACCAGTGTCTCTTTCCCTGCCTCTACTCCTCCCAAATCCCTCTTCACAAACACTCCATGAAGCGGACCAGCAGACCAGCCTGAGCTGAAATGCCAGCCCGCAGGGAGGGAGGGTATCAGCGGCAGAGCCCTGCAGGCGCAGTCTGCAGCGGAGCGCGGAGGGCTGGGCTGGTGCCGCAGCAGGGCAGCACCTCCAGCGACAGCGGCACAGGACTGGGGCTGAGACAGGCAGCACTGCTGGAATCGGCCTCTCCAACCCGCAGCCAGTTACTGCTGGCTAACAAATGTGCCTTACCTTGGGTGCCAGTAGGTACCAAATGTGACGCACGGCCCAAGCTGCAGCCCAGGTAAAGCATTCCCAGGCACAGCACTCCCAGCTTTGCTTTGGTCTGCAGCAACATCCTCTGGCCAGCGAAGGAATTAGAGCAGGCGGCGGACAGGAAGTGGGCAGAGATGCAAGGAGTTCCCACGCTTCTCCTCTCCTGCCAACTAAAACAGCAGCTCCCAGCTATTCTGTACATGCCCTGGGATTACTTCTTAGATCATGAATAGTTTCCAGGGCAAAAGCAGCCCTTGCTCTGCCAAGCGAAAGGGGGGAGTTGTGGAAAATACCTAGACAGCAGTTTTCCAAGTCCAGGTGCAACACAGCTGTGCTGGCTGAGGGGACAGCACAGCTCACTGCTTCTGGGCTCTGGTGAAGTTTCAGGTGCTTTGAACAAGACAAGAAATATAATAGGATAGAGAGGGAGACCTTTAACTCAGCAACTGCCAGATCTACAACTGGACATTAACTGCAGAATCTGAAATAATCTGACTTTGGGAAGTTCAGGGAGTCACAGATATTCAGCTGGAGATGACATTTTTTAAAGGCCCCATGCTCCCTATGACAGTGTAGCACAATGTCTCGATTCGAGGGCATTTTTGACTATTAACACAACCAGGAAGAAAATGTTGAAATGAACTGCTCACAACGTGGAATTAGGAAGACCAAATGTCTGTTTGAGGGAAGCACATTTTAACAAGAGTAGAAAAAGGAACCTGAGTTCCTGTAAGAAACTAATGGGGCATGACATTTAATGTCCCTTCAGGACCCCTTTATGTTTGCAGCTGGGACCAGTCAGCCACAAGGTGCCGCTGTGCCACATCAGTATGCAGAAAAAAATATCTGGCTGAAAAAATCAGGCAAAGCTTTGAACACTTGGGTGTTTTAAAATTATATGACAGTCCCTCTAAAAGTTGGTGAATACACTCTCTATCTGTGTTACTCCTGTGCTGCAGCTGGGGTGATTTGCTTCATGGAATCACATCCTGTCTCCAGTCAGGGGGAGCGATGGTGCCATGGATTAAGGTGTTAAAACCAAAACCCTAACATGTCTGTATTATTCCTCCATTTCAGGAAACCAGTGGGGACATGCCTGAGGCCACGGCCTCTGCCCTGGTTTCCATCAAGAGCTGCCACCCCTGCTCTGTGCTGCAACAGCACCTGCAAAACCTCAACTACATTTTTCTGTCTTGAGCAAAGAAACAAGGAAAAGCACATACAACCATCTGGAATTGAAAGCAAAGCTGAAAATGGATGTTTGATGCTGACAAGAGGTATTGGGGTCTGCTCTGAGGCATGTGCAGGTTTCCCATCAGGATTTCATTCCCAGTCTGCTGCTGTGATATGCTTACATCCTTTTTGCTCCCAAGCACTATTTGAATATAATAAAGGTGGCTCAAGTCTTTACAGGCAGCTGCATGCCTCTCCACCAGCCCTTGTCACCTGGCCTGACTGCCCATCAGTGCTGCCAGCTTGCTGCTGGATGGCAGATTGTGCTCAGCTGTGAAACACAACATTGATGCACATCAAGTCCAGGAGATACCCTGGAGCCATGACGGCAGAATGATGAGTCCTGTTTGCAATTTTGCTCTCTTCTGACTGGTGTCAAAGGTCTCTTGTCCTTCCACTGGCCAGAACCTGCTCCTCCAGGGGCTATTTCTCATCAGACTTTCTTACTGTGATATCTCCTTGTTGCCTTTCCCCTTCCTGCCTCCTCTTTCCATTAACTCAGTTGAATTAACTCAGCCTTTCTTCTCTGAAATTTCTTTCCTTATTCTCCAATTTGGACAACTGAACAGGGCAAAGCAAGCAAGTTCTTACCACAAGACAGAAACTACAGATGACTTGAGAAGCTGGTAAGACTGAGAGAAATTGCCCTCAATTATTAGCGATGCAATGAAGCTGGTATCCCTTTCCACAAACCTCCTCCCCCAGCCTCCTGGGAAGGGTGGGACTGCAGTTTGCACAACAACCTAAAAGACTAAACTGCACCAGTAAACAACCAAAACCTGGTGCTCTTGAGCAGTTTCCTCCCTCCTTTTCACCGGCCAGTAACTTTTTAGGCCTCAAGGAGTCAGAATATTAAGCCCATGACTGCTGTCTCTGCCATCTCAGGTTCAGGAAAATAAAGCGCTACTAAGAAAAGCTTCAAGTTTGCCCTTAAACTACCTGAGACTTCTCTTGTATGTCTTTATTATCTTTGAAAAATACTGGTAGCTCTTTGCTGTGTTTGTCTGGGTGCAACCAGAGCTGTGAGCTTCCTCCCAAAAAAAGAAGCAGCAGTAACAGCTGGACAAGGAGACACACAAGATGCTCAGCATCACTGCTGCCTCACTGTGGCACTGCAGTGTGCTGCAGACACTTGGCCTCACTGGATGACCAAGGCCCTACATGCTTGCTCCAGGCTGTTTTGAGGACCCTCATGGACATCTCTGTGCTGCAAAGCTTGACAGCATTCCCACCCTGGGTCTGCACCACAACCTGGGCTGGCCAAGGTGATGCTACAGGTTCCTCACCATCATTTCTGCCAGAGAGAGAAGTCTGAAGTAGGGAGCGGGGCATGGTTACTCCCACACTACCCCAAGAGCCACATCTTAAATTCCTCAGCCTCTATAGTCTGCTCCTTGTCATTAGTTCACTGGTATCTACTGTTGTAGTGAAATGTCTCTACTGGTGTTAGAAAAGAAAGACAAGGGCAGCTCCATTGCCTTTCTGATGTTATTACCCAGAATATACATCACTTCAGAACAGGGCTAAGATACTGACTTCTGCACAGGAAAACTCACAGCTTACTGGAATTATTAAAGATACAGCCATAATAGTCACATGTGGAAAAAGAGGGAAAATGAATACCAGCAGCCTCTACTCCCGTACGTAAAGATAAATGGGAGAAGTGAGGAGGATTGCTCATAAACGAGAGGGCCTCAGAGGAGAAAGTAGTGCTGGAGTAAGCTCCATTCATTCTGCAGGAGGGTTTGGAGTTTAAAGAGCAAGGAAAAAAATATGTCAGTACAAAATCTCTATTTTTTTTTTCAATTTCCAAACCTTACTTCGAGGTTTTTCTTTAAAACCTGTCTAAATAAAGGGTTCTCATATGGAATCCTGCCAAGGTTCCTAATGGAAAATTTAGTTTGTATTAAAGTAATCCTTAACCCACAGATTCAGTGGTGCAGTTCAGTGATGGAAAAGATACCTTTCTAAAGAGCAAAACCGAGGCATGCAATACAGAATGTTCCTGAGTCCCAAATATTTCTTTCAATTTTTGAATTTATTACTTTATTCTGACAACTTCTGTGTATCTGTGGAGACCACTGTTTATCTAACAAAACACACAGCTTCCAAAGCCAAGCTAAGATGAAAGATGTCGGTTATTTTTGACCTCATCACCAGCTGATATATATGCTGCTGTTATTCTTGGATTGGAAAAAAAGCCCGAAAAATAAATCTCACCTCCCTCGGAAGCAAATCCATTATTTGTTAAAGAGACTGAAATGTGCCTTTAGGAAGAGCCAGACTGCAATTGCAGCGGATTGGCAAACATTAAAGGGCAGCTTTATAAAACTTCTGTTTACAAGCCTGACCCAGGAAAAAGCAGGAGCCGAACTTTATAAAGTCGAGCTATTTCTACAAGTCACGAAAAGAAACTTCCAGTAGCACCGGGAGACCGAAAAACAGGCTGGCCCCTCTCGGGACCGTGCTTCCCTTGCACCGGAGACTGAAAACGCAAAGAGAGCAGCAAAGAGAAAACGCAAAGAGAGCATCGAGCCTGGCTCGCAGCGAAGTTCAAAAGAATTCAACGCCGCTGATGTTCGGAGGAAGCCGCGGCCGCGGCGGGTGGCGCCGGCTGCGGCAGGGCTGCCGGGGCGGCGGGGCCACCCGGGCTGGGCTGC
>WBNO01028755.1:634200-656572 GCA_013400575.1 Peucedramus taeniatus | reverse complement strand
TCCGGGCCCCCGCCTCTCCCGGCCGGGGCGGGAGCGGCGCTCGGCGGTCCGGGAGCCTTTCGGGGGGAGAATCCCACCCCGGAGCGCCCCAGGGCCGGGGGAGGGAGCCGGCGGCGCAGGGGAGGGGTGCGCGGTTTTGGGCAGGCTGCCGCGCTCCCCTGGTCCCTTCCAAAACTTTCCAGCCCAGCCCGTTAGCTCGGGCCTCCCAAGCACCAGATCCTTACGTACATCTCCCGGAGCTGGGGGAGGACATTGTCATTTTCGGGGACCGTGCAGCGGGAGCAGCACTCCTGGG
This sequence comes from Peucedramus taeniatus, assembly GCA_013400575.1. Lineage (NCBI taxonomy): Eukaryota > Metazoa > Chordata > Aves > Passeriformes > Fringillidae > Peucedramus > Peucedramus taeniatus. The sequence continues at coordinate 656,277 of WBNO01028755.1, read as the reverse complement.
CTACTACATTTAAGCGCCGCTCTCAGAGACGGGTCTTGCAGACCTGTGGAGAACAGCCCAGCCCGGGGGATGCCCCGTCGGGCGGGTTTGCGGCGCTGAGTGCGGTTCCGGCCGTGTTCCTGGAGTTCCAGGGAAGCCCCCGGGCAAAGGATGGGCCAGCCGGGCACGCCTTTGCCCGATGCCCACAAACAGAGTCACTCTGACAGCCTGTCAAGGCCGTGGAGCTGATCCCCCCAACCATCCTCGGCTGCTCTTTGCTTCCAGCAGTGTGATATTTGCACATTGTTCGACAGTGGAAGAATATAGATATTAAAGGCAAGACTGTCATTCCCTGCTTGGTGTCCAGGCCGTTCTGCCTCCCTCCCTTCCAGACCAGAGGCTGATAAAGGCAGGAGGCACAGAGCTGTAATTCCTCTTGCTGCTCCTCGGCACTGACTGCAATGATTGCATCTCCCAGTAAGTCATTCTGCTGGTTCTTCCCAAACCACTGAGCTAAAGCCCAAGGGTTTGTAATGGAGGGGCTGGAGGAAAAAAGGCAAGGAGAGGTCAGATCATTGCCAGAAAGATGAGCTCATAGCCATGGGGACTTACAAGAAAGATGGGGACAGACTTTCTACCAGAGCATGTATCAATAGGACAAGGAGTAAGGTTTTAAACTGAAAGAGGGCAGATTTAGACTAGATGTAAGGAAGAGATTTTTTTACAATGAGGGTGGTGAAACACTGGCACAGGTTGCCCTGAGAGGTGGTAGATGCCCCATCCCTAGAAACATTCAAGGTCAGAGTGATGGGGCTCTGAGAGACTGGGTGTAGTGGAATGGCAGGGGGTTGAACCAGATGACCTTTACAGGTCCCTTCCCACACAAACTGAGTGAGAAGGATGTTCTGTCAGAAGAGTAGATCATCTGGGAGTGTGGGGGTGTGCTGCCACATGCAGAGCCCTGGGTCCGGAGCCAGGCCAGTCACAAAGTTGTTTTAGATCTGAGGCAGGTCTTGGAGAAAGGAGAAATGATGAGGCCTGGTTGCTGAGGAGGAGATGGTGGAGCTGAATATGGGATTAAATAGCCCCAAACAAAATGTCCCAAGGGAACAGGCTCTGCAAGCATCAGAGAAAAAATTCTTCCCAACAAGAAGTGAGCAAATTCCTCCTCCTCCTCCATTCCTGCTGGCTGTCTCTGAGGGAGTGGAGCCTCCTGGAAAGTTTCCTGGCTGCCCCCATGGAAACAGTTCATTCCAGGACAGTTCCCCAGATTCACTTGGAAGCAATGCTGGCTCCATAAACCAGCTGTCAAAACGAGCCAAATGTCTTGTGTTTTGAAGCAGATCACTGCTGGAGCCAGGAAAGTGTTTGAGCAGCAGTGATCTCAAATGCTGCTGTGGTTTAGTAGTGACACTGAAGGACTCTGAGGCCATTCAGTGATATTTCTCTGCCCCTAAAGGACTTGTGAGAATTAAAGAGAAAATTTCCCAAAAGCTAAAGGCCTAATAAGCACATGACTCCTCAGAAAAATCAATTAAAATTGGCAAATTCCCTTTTATGATGGCCTGGTGCCTTTTAAGACTGTTTCCCAGCAGGGCCAGTGGATAATGTTTTGGCTGATCTTCAAGAGCAAGGGTGGAAGTGTGTAGTACAAGTGCCAAATATGGCATGTGGATCAATTTTGCATGGCACCCAGCCAGACCAGCAAGGAGCCAAAATCCTTCACATCAAAAGCACAGTGCTGAGGGAGTCAGCAGTGCTAACTGGAATGCTGGGCTTCTCCCAAATCCTGTGGGAGCCCAGGAGCTCTTCTGGACAATGATGCTGGAGTTCCATGGTAGATGGCCTCTTCTGACTCCTGCTGTGCTGGCACTCTCAGCCTCTGCTTTGGGAAAGAAAAGGATGTATGCTATGGAGGCCCCCTGTTAGCACTCTTCAATCATGCCTTCTAATAAAATATTTAATTATAGAGAGATAAATGTATACATGCATATACACACACATTTATACTTGTACATATTTGCATCTAAGTCTTTCTAAACCATCACTTTTTTTTGAGGAGTGTGGGATTATTTTAAGATTACCATTATCCATTGAAGCCACTAGCACTTATTTATCCTGCTGTAGAATTTGACTGGACTTTTATGAGCAAAGGCCAGAGTGGAGTTGAGGCATGCAATTGCCTGGACAAAATGTGTCTTTCAGATCTTATTTTCAGATTGCTCAGTCCCCAAGTATGAGACTAAACTGTACTGTTAACTCATACCTGATTCTACCTCATGTCATGTCTCATCCTATCCCCAGACTACAGGCAGGAGTGTCACTCCTCTTTCCTGACAGTCTTCCATCTGTCAAGAAAAAGGCCATGTGAAAAATTGCAGCCAGCTCCAGCAGCAGTTTTTGTTCCCTGCCTTCTCCCCAGTCCATGGTTGCTGCAGGATGATCTCACAGACCCTATCCTACACCTCACTTTAACCTCAAAGGGTTACCCTGCCCCTCTGCTTCAGACTTGTTCTTTGTTAAAGCCAAGGAATTGTTCTTCTCTGATGCAGAGCCTGAGCTTTTTGCTTCCTCAGGTCTTTGCTCTCTTGTCTTCAACTCCTGGAGCAACCAACTCTCTGGCCACAGGACAGATCTCCATGGCTGTACCCAGTGCAAGCCCAGCCCAGCCCAGCCCAACCTGGCCCTTGCACATGGCAGTGCTGGTGCAAGGCAGGGATGGGGAAGATGGAAGAACATTCCCTGTGCCTCACAGACACATTCCCCTGGCAGGGAAAACACCCTGAGAAGGTCCCAGCAGCATTTGGGAGGGGGGTTGTGCTGGGCTGTGCTGCTGTTCACCCTGACGAGGTGTGATGGGCAGCTGCAGCACTACCAGGAGTCACAATGGGAGCACCAGAGAGCCAAACACAAGGAGTTTCCTTGCTGGGTAAAATAACAGGCTCCCTCCAAATACAATAATCAAAACAGAACCTAGGGAGCTGGGTTTTTGCAGGTTTTTGTTCCCAGCAGAAATTTTCTAAGCTATTTGCAGTTAGTTCACTGAAGGAGCTGATCTTGTAACAATGAATATCACAGCACATGTGTTTAGATTTAGTTTTCTTTCCTAATACTTGCTGTGTTTTCAGCAATGCTTCAACAGAGATAGATGCAGTCCTTTGTCATAACAGTTCTGGAAAATTATGAGGGTTTTTCGTGGTCGCCTGTATTAACCACAAAAAGGATTGAAATTCAAAAGTTAAATACATAATGCCAGAATGGATCTCTTACTCTTGTTTGCTGACTGAAAGGCTGATTTCTCCCATGCTTCCCAGGCATCCTTCACAGGATATCCACTTCCCTGGAATGTAGCATGGGGAGATGCTGCCTCTTCCTGGCTGTCCTCCACTATGGCACAGATGCTGGCTGACCACTGCCAGGACCTGGACACTCCTGCCTTGCACCATGAGGACACCATGGCACGTTTGGAGAGAGCCTGGAGATCTTGGTACATATTTTCACTGTGGCACAAAAAGGATTGAAATTCAATCCTGGTTGTTTAGATTTCAAACTTAGAATAATAAGGTTGTTTAGATTTCAAACTTAGACAGCTTTTGCCATGCTCTGAGAAGAAAACAGTAAGATTTAGTCTCTATGGAACAAGCAGGAAAACCTTCATTTCCCCACTGCAAATTGCTGGATTTGTGTTTCCCTTCAGTGAACAAGTTTATATATTAATCTGCCTTTCTAACATTAACTTGTGTGTAGCAAAGGCAGTGTGTACCTTGCTCAAAGCAGAGCCAGCATCCATCACTTGGCTTTCCAAATGTTTACCCAGATAACATCTTCACTTGGGTTTTTCTACAGTTCTGACCTAAAACCTTCTGAAAATTTATTTCTAATGTTGACAGTTCTTCAGGTATTTGCTTTGATGCAGAGACCCTATATCTGGTGGGTCTGTGCCATGTCCTGAGGTGATGTGCTGTGAAATTCAGTGGATGGAAAAAACTGGACTTGAGAAAGAGCACAGAGCCAGTGTTGTCTGCCTGGGGACCCAAACAGGGAGTGGGAGGAAGAAATTTGCTTTACCTCCACAAGTTCCCCAGAGAAAAATAACTGTGAGAGAGAGGCCACTGAGATGCAGAGGAGAAGAAGGGTCCAAGAGGCTGAGTTGGAAGGTGAGGGTTAGGGGTTAATGTTCCTGTTTCATCTCTTCTCCTCACGGTGCTTCCCAGCTGAGATGAGCTGGAAAGGTGGGTGCTTTATAGCAGGGGAAACCAATTCCCTGACTGAAGAACCATCCTTCAGCAGCTTTGGGCCAGGATGCAGCGGGGAGGCCACAGCTGGAGGAAGGAGGGAGGTTGCCCCTGTGTAATTAATGGAGCTGGGCTTTGGCCCAGGGCTGGAGTTTGACTCATCTAATTCACAAAAAAACCTGCTGAGAACAGATGTTTAATATAAAAGCATAATTTTTAGGAGTGTCCTTTGAACACATCTTGGATTTTACTGCCACCTAAGCATTGCCAGTAAATACTTCTTTTCTCCTTGCTTCCCACATTTCAAGGGATGGGCTCTGCTTTATTCAAAAACACAAGAATAAAGACCCAGCCCAGCAAAGAGTTGTCTTTTGTGTCTCCCACCATGCTGTCTTCCTGCTGTCTTTGCTTTGGGAGCGTGGAGGGCTCAGGCCATGGGAGCGCTTCCAGCAGCGGCAGCTGCAGCCGGCTCCTGCCCGAGCGCCTCCGCACGCCGGAGAGGCAGCTGTGCCACAGCTGGAGGGGGAGGTGCATCCCGTGTGAGCAGCCTGCGTGCTCATGAGACAGCCCTTCCTTTGAGTCCCTCTATGAGTCTCAGACTATGGCCAGATGAGGAAACAGGCCAAAATCACTGTCACCTGCAGTAGAGGGGGGGGAGGCTCCACAGCAGGTGAGACACAGCACAATGCAGATGAGCTGGTGTCCACCTGGTAGTGCTGTGTTCCCACCAGTGACTTAAAATTCAATCTGCAAATTCCAGTCAGTGGCCACGGGATGGATGCCTTTACTAAAGTGGGGAAGACTCAAGCTGTCTGTGTGGTGTTCTCACATCATCAGTAGCAGAAATGCTGCCCCTGACTCCACTCAGCACCTCTGAGTTTTTCACAGCTTGCTTGATTCAATTCTGACTTCCCCCTGTCCTTTCCCACTGTGACTCCAAACCCCAACATATCTCTGAACAGGGATGCCCTGTGGATTCCACTCCCTGCTCCATCCCCAGCAGGCTGCTCTCCTGCAGAGAGCCCTGCTGAGTGTCCTGCTGAGGTTCCCCAGCCACATCCTTCTCCTCTTTTGTCCTGGTATTCACGGTGGGACTTTGTGGGTGGCCCTTAGAGATGGCTGCCTCACTCTGTTGGGTAAACACAAGAGTGTAAAGAAGCAGGAGAGCTCTGCAGAGATCCTGTGGGTGTGTGAATCTAATCAGCAAGGGATGAACCTCCCCTTCCTGCAGAAACTTTGTTCTTGTTCCAGGTCTGTGAAGATTTTTTTCTCATCCTCAGGGAGGACAGGGTTGAGGTTTCTGAAAACTGGCTGATCTTGGACAGGCTGCCATTCCCAGTGTTTGGCAGGCTACATGATTTCAGCTACAGCACTAAATCCCAGACTTCAGTGGAGTTACAGCTGCTGCTGGGCTTGGACCTCAGCAGACCTGCACAAGCCTGGGGTGACACCAGGCAGGGTGTAGGGAAGCAGGCAGGTGACAGGCCTGGCTTTGTACAGCAAAACTGCTTTGCTGCCTGGACAGCACCAGTTCTCCTGTGGCTTTTGCCTTGTCCCAGCCTGGAAGAAGGCAAGGGGCTACAGGAGCACTTCCCCAGCTGCTGCCCAGCACAGATGTGCTGCAGCCTCGGTAGAGTTTGATCAGAGAGCAAAAGGCAGCACTGACATCTGGCATTGCTTTTGGTCCACTTTGCCAAGTTGAGCCTTGCAGATGTCCGTGAGCAGGAACCTCTTCTCTGACACCCACACCTTTGCTTTCTGTTCCAGCCTGAGAGCCTGGAGCCCTGCAAGAGAGCCAGTGGGGGTCAAGGACAAATGTAAACTCCTGTGATTTGAGACACTGCTAGGTTGGTTGACCTCCAGCTCTGCAGCCTTTATCATCACCAAACTGGGACTCCTGCTGTTAACTAAAGACTCAGCTCTGTGGAGCCAGGCCAAGCTCTGGTTATGCAGGGAAGCCTGATAGAGAGGGACCACCAAATACAGATGCAATCAAACTGGTTTAACTTGCACAGAGGAAGAAAATAGCTGAGGTTAATGCCTTACCAGCAAGTAATAACACTCACCTGGTATTCAGACACATATCTGAGTTATGGGAGCTGTCAGGGTTGTCCCCTGACAGCTAGGTTGTGCTGGCAGTCCCTCTGCCCTTAGCCCACTTCAGACCTGAGCTACATCCTCACAGATGACCTGGGATAAAGACTTGCATTTGGGTAATGCTGGATTTTATGGCACAGGCCACGGAATAACTTCCTGATGGCTGTGCTGGGATTCTGCCCATGGTATGCATGACCTGTCCTGGTGCCAGCAAACCTGTGTGTCCTAACCAGCCCTGGAGACAAGGTGGGTTTGTTACAAACATTTCTGAAGCTGGCCTGTGATAGAGCATATCCATCTCCGGGATGGAGGGGAGGTAGGACCAGAGCTGGGTGGCCTGAGGGAGAGGCAGGGCAGGACCTCCCAGGGTTTTATCTGAGAAGGGTGGAGTCAACAGGATGAGATCACTTGTGAAGGGACCTTCCTTTCATCTACCCTGTCTTTAATGTGCAAAATTGTGTGCTTTTACCTCAGAGGAAGACTTAGCATTCTTCTAGTTGAAAGAATTTGTACACTTTTTGGTATTTCCCATCTGAAGGGATTAATGGCAAGGAAGTGTTTCAAAGCATTTCCTTTATAAAAACGTTCACCTGTGCAGACTGTAGCCAATGTACAATGTACCTTTCAGCATGTAGCTAAAAATGTCAAGCTGTGCTTTTCCAGAAGGCAGGCCTGAGGTGTGGGAGCTCAAGGATTGGCATTGCTTTCATCTTTGTGCTGCTGGGAATTAAAAGGGAAGGAGGAGACAGAGGATTGTTCCCTTGAACTCCCCAGAAATATGGGTCACAGATCCAAGGGTTTGGGTTTAGTAAACTCAGTGACTGCATCTCTTCTGACAGCTGCAAACACAGAGTAGCTTCACTAGGATTGGAGATGGGCAAATTGGTGCTGCTGGCAAGGAAGATTTTTTCTTTTCCAGCTCATGGAGGAGCAGAGACTCCAGCAAACTGAATCTCCTCATGGGAAAACAGAACCATTTGAGATGTCCTAGAGGTGTCACCCCTGGAAGGTCTCTAGTCCAACCCTCTGCTTAATGCAGGGCCAGCCAGATTGAGCTGCTCAGGGTCTTGTCCACTTTTAAGTATCTCCAAAGATGGAGACTCCACATCCTCTCTGGGAAGCTTGCTCCAGTGCCTGACCACATTCACAGCAAAAACTCATTTCCCTTGCTCCAGTGTGTGGCTCTTGTCCTGTTGCTGAGCTCCTCTGAGAAGTCATGAATGTTGTGATTGAGTAGAGCACTGACACCAGCCCATGACTGCAGTCAGAATCACAGGATATCCTGAGCTGGATGGGATCAATGAGGACCACAAGTCCAGCTCTGGGATTGCTTGGGCAATCACATTCCATGTGGAGAGGAGGGTGTATTTTTGCTAATGTGCATGCAGCCTGTCTGCACAGGGATAAAACAACACACAGCCCAGCTGCTGAGGTTTAGAAACAACTGAGCTCAATGGTGATGCTGCCTTTTTCACCTTTCACACAGAGGCCACTGAAATGCACAGGTTCTTTGCCCAGAATTACTCCCAATACTCATTTGTGTGACCAGATCCATCAGTTATTATTCTCTCAAAATGTCCATCTTTTCCTTGGCCTCCACAGGTGCTGGGGAGGTCAGCTTTACACCCTTAACTCTCAGACTGGAGACTGGTGTGAAGAGAACAGAGCTGTAGAGAGGTGGCCAGGCTGTGTCAGGTGGCCCCTGCTTGTAGACAAGCCCTGTCCAGCCTTATTTACTGCATAGATGGACCCTCTGCATCTCCTCTGGAGCTGATGGAAAGCTGGAGGTAGATACACATGTGAGTAAATGATAAACTTAGCAGATTTGTCACCTATGTGTGGCTGAAGATTGAAAACCCAAGCAGAACAGGGGAGATCAGGGTATTTTATGGGGGCAGACTCCAGGGAGCAGAGATGCTCTCCATAGAAAAATAATTTCAAACAAAATTATGGAATCTGTCACATGATGTACTCATTACCTTTAATCTCATATGTGAGTTTCTTCTGCCATTACTCTGATTTTCTATAGGCTGAACAGTTTATCATTGTGACCCCATATATGACCTTAAATAACCCTTTATGCCCTTGATTTTAAATATCTGTGTACAATACCACCAGGACAGCATCTCTGCAAAATCTTTCCTTTTCTTCCTCTAGGGCTCTTGTCTCTGTTTAGCCAGCTCCAGGATGTCATGAAATGTCAGCAGCACTTCAGCAGGACATGCAGTCAGGTCTGTGCGTTCAAAACAGGGTGAAATTCCCAGAACAGGGAGGTCAAGTGCCTCAGGTATTTCTAGGTTTTAGCACTCAAATACCATCTGACAGTGATCAAGGAAACATGGTTTTGTCCAAGAGATAACAAAACATGTATCTGCTGAGGGCCTTTAGTGACCTTCATTAACAGACCATATGGAAGCTCATTGTCACATCTGCTCAGGTGCCTCGGGCCCAGGAGAGTCCAGTGCCTCACCCTGGGGTCAGTGACACATTGCAGCCAAGTCACAGCTCAGGTCACACAATGCACAGCACAGCTTTGTTACCTCTGTTGACCAGTCCTGAAAAATATATTTGGTTTAGCCCAGAAGACACCAATCCATCTGCCTTTCCTCCATTCTTGTGCTTACCTAGCCACCAGAACCAGTCTTGTTTTCAATGAAGGCAAACAATTTTTAATTTTTTTTTTTTTTTTAGCAGTGGGGTAAATAGTGCTCCATGCATCAGAGATTTAGTTACAGCAAATTTTTTGCCTACTACCTGCTTCTTCTGAGACATGTCAGGGCATCTGTAAGCCACGAGTGTACTTATGTGGGAATAATAGGTTGCTTAATAGCAAGGATTTTTTTTGCTGAGTTTTGTGAAATGCCCCTTACACAAATTGGGTATTAAAGTCCTGGAGACACTGCCTTAGTATGTGACCCTAATTATGACAAAATTAAACTGTAAACACGTGGCTTCCCTGTGAAAGTGTTGTGTAACCATCAGTTAATGAAACTTTCCAGCCCCTCTTGGGTGGATGTGGTTACCTCCTCTCTGTAAGGGCAAAGCAGAGAGCACTGAGATGCTTTGTTGGCTGGCATAAACACTTCCCTCATCCCCAGAAGAACTTAATGCAAAATCTCCTGCTAATGTGGGTAGGTCTTGGTTTTGAAGTAACTTATTTAATTAAAAGTTTTGTGTGGGTTTGTTTTTTCTTTTTTCTTTTACAACTGCAATTACAAAGGCTGTGGAAGAGGCTGCCTTCACTTTCTTTTGTGGCAATGGCTGCACAAGTGACTGAAGAGACATCACACAGTGCCTTTTGGAGGTGACTGTGAGTGAGTGTCCCAGGTGTTGCTGCAGGGTCACTCACGGAGGTGCAGTTACAGGCAGAGTAACTGTGTCTCCTCAAAATGCACGTGGTTAATGGATTTCACTGCAAAGCTTCCAAAGCCTGTGTGTAACAGAGCAGTGCCAGTGTGGGTTTTGTGCTATCATGAAATGGCTTTCCACAGAGCAAGGTAAGGGCTTATGAATCACTGGCCCTCAATATCCAAGTGTCCCCAGTCTGCTGGAATAATAAAGATGTGAGAAAAGTGGGAAGCCAGGCATGGCTGCACTATTTCTAGCAAGGCAGTGCTCCAAGCAAGAGATGGAAAGGTGTGGAATTAATTGCAAAGTGCTAACACCAAGGCAGGCTGCAATTTTTTTCCCAGTCTGAGTGGTTTGTAGGATGCTGAAAATGAGTGTAGCCATTAGCATGCTAACTGCTGCCACTGCATCTTCAGGATCTTGTTTGACACCTTGGTGTAATAAGGATGGAAATATTGGGTGCTGTAAAACCTTGTGCTGGAGTCCCTTTGTGCTGACAGTGGCTCATTTCCCATAAGGCAGTGTAATGCCATGCTGCCTTCAGCTGAGTCAGTCCACAGCATCACAAAGAGCCTTTGCTCGACAGCTGGCAGTGATTCAGGAGCTGCTGGGTTGATGCAGCAGATCTTTGTGTTCTCTTTTGAGGTGAGGGGTCCCCAAAGGATGCTTATCTAGAGGTGTGAGCCTCAGCCTGTTGTGACAATAGGTTTAGTTGATTTTTGAAGATCTGTTAAAACAGTATGAAGGCTCTTGGGCTCTGTGGAAAACATAGAGTGGGAACCACTGGCAATGGGTCTCTGCCTTGGAGTGAGATCAGACTTTATTCTTCATTCTGCTGTTAACTGGCTCTGTGACTGAATTTATCTTTCTTTTTTTCAGGTATGTGCTCCTAGTACCTAAACTCAGCACCCAGCAGAATGGGTCCTGCTGTGCCCACTGAAGACAGGGTTTAAGCTGTGCTTAACTGGCCACTCAGTGGTCTGAGAAATGTCCACGCCCCAACACTGGTGTTTGGGGGATGCACCCACATGCTAGACCACACTACAAGGTACAGGCAGAACTGCCAAGCACCAGGCCCTCCTGTGCACTTGTGTCTGTCCCTCTGTGCCCGAGTGGTGATGCCTCCTGCACCCCACCAAGAGGAACTTGCTCATCCCTGGTCACTCTGTGGTGTGATTGGCATGGAGTGCCCTCCCCAAGCATGGCAGCTGGACACTGGAGCTGAGAGAAGCAGCCTCAGTCACTGTCTCTGCCTGCTTTTTGCAGTGTTCCTAGCTCTCCATGGCAAGGGCAATCCAATCCAAACAGGCTGGATCTGAATGATCTCACCTGCTGAGATGGAGGAGTCCTGGACTGAAACCCGCAGGTGGGGGCAGGGGAACACCACCACATTCCTGCAGTGCTTTGGATGCCTCTGCAGCAGGACTGCTTAAAACCCTGTAATCCATTAACACTGACTGCTTTAATGTTGTACCAGGGCTACCGTGCTTTATTAGCCAGAAGAGTCATGCAATGACTTTTAGAGTGTGCTGCTTTTACAGATGTATCCTTAAATTGTCATTTGAGACATAAGGGGAACAAAGACCTTTTTAAAGTTGGACTCAACAACTTCTTATAAAGGAGAATTAAATTTATATCACCTGGTGAGACATGAGAAATTCACAGTCCTTCGATTTTTTATTTAGCTTTCTTAAGCTTTTTTGGTAATATTCAGGTTTCTATATGAATTTCTGATGTGGCTATTTCATTGACTTTATTTAAAAAACTATTTATCATGCTGAACCAACATCTTAGTAATCTACATTATATTACAAACACAAGCTGGCATTGACAGGAATTTTACTGAATATTTCAATTGCTTTTCATCTAGTTTCATTAAAAAATGGGAAAAAGGAAATGTCTGGTCTTTTAAAATAGCTGTATGATGGCTGTTAGTTTTGACTACTGAGTACAGGCATTTCTAAGCAAGCTGTTGCTCTTTTGCAATCTCAATGTACTTAATTTTAATCTTATCATAAGTGAGCCTTTTAACCCTTAAATGCCTGAGCCTGTTAATAAATGCATGTAGAACTGGGATTTACATGGTCTGAGCTAAGGGGGATCACAAAGGAGGACTCTTCACAACACAGAGGGTAACTCTAGTAACAGAGGTCTGATTTGAGAAGAAGGAAGATATGATTTCTTCTCTTTCCTTTTTTTCCCCACCAATGTTTGTTTTATACTTTTTCCAGAAGAGCTTCCTGTAAAGAAATTATTTGAGTTTGAAACAAAGCTTCTGTTATCTCACCAGAGAAAGGTTGATCCCAGCTCTTGTTTAACTTAGATTAGACACAAAAGCAGACATTGGAAGGCATTTTAAGTAGAATAAGAATCATCTTATTGTGAGGGAAAAACCCTCTACCATCCTCCTGGTGAATAAATTAGCCATTTAATGCTTAATAGGGACCAGGGAACTTTTCTGGATTAGAAACATGGGGTTTTTTCTAGCTCACTGCCTAGAGGCTAATGTGGCTTTAGGTCCAGGAAACCCAACAAAACCCCCCAACTTCACCATGTTTTTTCTTTTGCTAAAGCCAAACTAAATGTAAAACAATCCTAACTGGCTGTACAAGGTTATAAGAAATCAAACTGGCTCGAGCTAACAATGAGAAGGTGTCTGAAAATATGCTCATAAAATGGCACTGATTTTGCAGTTTGGTGGCAAATTTACAATTTGGTGACAGAAGTCACTGTTTTCTGTTACCTCAGTAGATGGTGATTTCTATGAGCACCTCTCAAGCACGAGCATCTGATGTGTCACCTTCTGGAGTTCTGAGCAGACCCCAGGGGTGCAGCCAGCAGTGCTTTCATCTCTGACACTGCACATTCAAAACCCTGATGTACACAGTGGAAACGTCCTACTGCCTCAGCCAATGCCGGGCACTGAGGGAGGATGAAACCTGACAGTGGCCGTGACACTGTTTGCCGCCAGGCCATGTCACTGATGGTACCAGGATGTCCCTTGTCCAGCCCTGTCCCCGACACACGGCCTGGATTACATCCGAGAGCTCAAACGAGGGGATGGAGAGGGCTGAACAGTTCAGCAGCGTTTCCTTTGGCATGACTCTCTCCTCCCTGCCAGGTCCTGGTCCCCTGGGAGATTACAGCGCTGCCGACTGCTTTGGTGGGGCGATTTGGCTGTGGCCACCCAGTTTTGAAGGCTGCTCCGCCCTGTGCTACTTGTAACCCCTGGCGATGCCGTGGTTGCAGCCTGGGGAGCGGCAGGAGAGCGAGGATGAGACTCAGTTTACGAGGTCGCTCCTCAGCCTCGCCAGCTGGAGAGCTGTGCCCGAGCCCCTGAGGGGCCGGCTGCTGCCTGTGTGCCGGGTACAGAATTCCCAGCCCACGGGAGTGCCGCTGCCTGGCGCTTCAGAAGGAGCTCCGAGCTTTGCAGCCCGCCTGCCGCTCAGCCTGGGCGCTGCTGTGCGGCACCCGAGCCTGTCCGAGCCCCTGCTGCAGCGGGGCTGCGCCTGCTCCTGCCCGGCAGCATCGCCGGGAGCCCCGGCCCTGCCCTGAGCTGCCTCGCAGGAGTTAATTGCCCAAGGGGTGGCGCTTGGCAGTGTTTTCTCACATCTCGCCTCTCCACCTCTCTAAGGTAGCAATGCTTTGTTCCAACCTCTCGCCTCCACTTGCCAAGCTGTAGATTGCAGGGGGACTGCACTTCACCCGCTGAAGTCTAGGCTCACACCATGAAATCAGGACCAAAAGCCCCGGCTGACTCTGGAGGCTGACTACGAGCTGTGGAGGGAGGTGGCGATGTCTGCACTGTGCCCCTTGAGGCCTGGACCGTGCTCAAGGCAGGCAGCCAAATGCTTTTTTTGGTTTGACAGCAGGGCGGTGGTTACTCTTTACATTGTCAGGTACTTGTATAAATGTCCTGTTGCTAAATATGTCTGGTTTTGCTCTATTTCTGTTCAGCCTCATCAGAGCAGATAATAGCTGCTCACCTTTCTCCACAATCAATGGGAGCAGAGCCAGCTTAGCCCCACTGAGAGGTAATAAAATTCTGAGCCGTGGTTGCTCCTCCTGTGCTTGCCAGGCAAGCTGAATACAGCTTTATTCTCTATTTAACAAAACTTTGCATGATTTGTGGCTGCACTCAGTTGGACTGATTTGAAAAATGAAGCAGTTGTGGGTCTATGTTCCTCACAATCCCCGACATCCTCCCCTTTTATCAGTGCCCCTATATGAAACCAGTGTGAGCACATTAGGAAAAGGCATGTTTTCCTCCTGGCAGCAGTAGGACCAGGAAATACTTGGCCAGAAGTTAAAGTGTATTTTCCCCAACCATTAGCACTACTGTGGGAGACAAGAGCCTGCTCTTGGCTCTCATCTGATGATCATTTCTCTCAGCATTTCAATGTCCGTGTGAATCATTTTTTGATGGTTAACTAATTCCTGGTGATGACAGGCACCTAGGAAAACAGTGATGATCTTAATTCCTTCTGCTTTCTTCCCATGGCACAACTTTCTCTGAGTTCTCGGGTTATTGCTATAGATTATTTACAGGGTATTGAGAGGTGTTGGTTTTGTAGAAGCAGTGTGATGGAAGCAGCCCTGTAGTGCCTGTTTCCAGGTGGTGTAGCTGAAGCCTGCTCAGCTTGGCTAGCAAGCTGCTTTCTTCCAGTGGCACAACTTTCTCTGGGTTTTAAGATTAATGGCCCATCAGCTGGGGAAAGAGGAGGAAGTGATAGGAAGAGTGGAAACCTGAATGTAGTGGGAGTGAATTTAACCCAGTGCTTATCTCCACCTCTGGTATATCCTTTGCAAAGTGTTTTGATAACTTGACTGCCAGCACGAGATAGGGAGAGTGTGCTCTTCTCAGGGCAGGGCAGCTGCTGGTAGGAGCTTGGGCCATTTTTATGTTATTTCTGAAAAAAAAAAAAAAAAAAAAAAAAAAAAAAAAAAAAAAAAAAAAACCCCAGAGGAAAAAAATTAAAAAAAAAAAAAAAGGCACCTGAGTGCATGAATTTCAGGAAGACCAGAGGGAAGAAGTAAAGGAGCTCTGGTCTTCTCTGCTCCTGCTCCCCACTTTGTGTGTGTCCAGTCTGCTAATCTGTGTGAAGCCTCATTCCCCTTCAGGCAGTGCCCAGAGAATGCCAGAAAGGATCATGGCTTTGTTGGACTGGCTTACAGAGTCCAAACACTGCAGATCCTCTGCAGCCTCTCTGCTCTCCCCTGTGCAGCCTTGCTGCTCCAGGCTCTGTCCAGCCAAGCATCCATGAGCTCTCTGGAGAGGAGATGTCAGGACAGCAGCTGTGTAGCAGTCTCATCCCTTTCCTGGCCAGTGACCTGAGGAAACACTGCATGCCCAGATTGTCACGTGCCTGTGTTTTCACTGCATGGAGCTGGGGACATCAGGGCTCATCATTAGGGATGTGCAGCTGGGGTGTCAGGACTGCAGCCAGGGAGGGGATGTGTCATGCATGGGGTACAAGTTGCTTTCCAAAGCTGCTTTTGAGCTGGGATCTGTGCTGAGCTGGGACAGCTGGGTGCTGGATCTGGGGCAGTTGTGGAAAATGAGAATGGAAGTGGCTGAGGAAAGCTGGTACTGAAAGCTCAGAAATGAATTTCAGGGTCAAAGTGGGGAGAGAGCAGGATCCCAGTGGAAAGGTGCAAATTTCTTTGTCCTGAGCAATTTGTGTGGCAGCACTGGAGAAAAGGGGATAGATGGGAACTTAAAGCTAACACCAAAAAATAAAGAAGAGATGGGGACAGTCACAGGGAAGGCAACTCTTGTAGAAAATTTTATAAGAATATGCAGTTCTGCAATGCAGTATAGGCAATGAATGATCATATAATGCCTTGCTGTCTCCATCTGTGATTGGTGTAGGATGGTTAGAAAACAGAAGCTTTTCCAGTTCCTGCTAGGAAGGAAACACTAGTAGTACTTCAGCTGCATAATCCCTCTTTTTCCTCAGGGCTGGTGTGGGAAAGGAGGAGGGAGTGGATCTGTTTAATGGTTTTGAAAGGAAGGGAATATGGAAAATGCCATATCCTTTAAGGGAATTATTTGTGTCTCAGCTTCACTGAAAATGTTGGAGGTCACTGAAGCCCCAAGAAGGAGATGTAGCAATATGTGGTGGAGCAGGTACAGTGGGGCTCTGTTGGTAAGAGACCTGTTGTGTCCTCTTTTATAGAGGGTTTTTTTTATTCTGCTGGAGTTATATGAGTCCAGAGTGTTTTGCTGCAACAAAATATCAGTGATTTATTTATGTATGTATGTATGTATTTATTTATTTATTTATGTATTTAGTGTCAAAACTTTATCTTGAAGATTCTTTTCCCCCCTTTTTTCAGCTGGGTGTGCCAGCAGGGGAGAAGCTCCTGGCATGCCCTTGAGCTTGCTGTGCAATGAAAAAGCATCTTGATGGATGCCAGACAAAAAGACTAATAAAATAATACATCCTAATCCTTTTATGCTCAGCAAAACTTGGTGGTAACTGCTGAGCAAAACATAATGTGCCTGAATAAAACTGTCATGTGAAATCCTGAAATCATGACTGGGAATTGAGGAATCTGCCATGTGCTCAGGAAAGCTGTTCAATGCATAATTACCCCTGGTGGGAAATACCTTCTCTCTGAACTCCATGTTCTGGTGACTGTTCAAAGCTGAAAGATCTTATGCCTTTTTTCCCCACTGGCTGATTACAGCATGCTGGGTTGGGGTGGTTACCTGGCTGCTCCCCAGCTCGCTCTCAGCAGTGAACAGGACAGCCTGCTCCAGTGTCCTGCTCCAGGGCAGGTTTGTAATGCTCTGGTGTGCCCTGGAGCTGTCTTCTGAACAGCTCCCACATTGTCAACACCCTTTTCACCCTCTGCTGTTGGGACTGGGCACAGGGAGTGGGTTTGGTTTGAGATAATGGCAATGCGCTTAGACATCCACACGACTCTTACTGGATGGCTTGACTTGGCTGCCTAAATATGGATGGATATTTGTGCCATTTGAGAGGCTCTGGAGGGCCTAGATGTGTGGCTGGAAGGAGTGGCACAGGCAGGATGCTGTAGAATGTCTCAGGTACCCTCTGTCTGCACACCCCAGCCATGAGCAGACACCTGCCTTGGGGGGGCTGAACCTCGAGCTGAGCCCTGCTGGCCCTGCCCCATGGATCCTGTCCCACCCAGGGAGGGGGGAAGCAGCCGTGGCTCCAGCTGCAATCCCTCTGCCCATGCAGCAGGATCTGGTTGGCTCCCTTGACCATGGGTTAGCCTGGGAAGCTGCTGCTGGAGCTGCTGTGCATCATCAGCCAGGAGCACCTCTCTGCAGGGCCCGTCCAGCAGTTCATAAATGTCACCTTCAGTTTTCTTCCCTGGTGCATGATCCTGCACTGAGCCTCATTAATACCAGGGACAGGTGATTTTTACACACATTCACTACCCACCACATCTACCACATAAAACTTTCCAGGCACCTCAGGACATTGAGCTGGTGATGATGTGCCCCAACAGTGACTTTCTAAAATCTATCAGTTAGCCAGTTTTAATCCTCTCAGTGTCCCAAAGCAGTGAATCAAATGTGCCCTTATAAAGCAAGGGATTTTTTTTATCAGTCTGACTGTACTGCCAAAAGGACAATGGATGACAATCTTTTTTTTGGTCACCCATTACACCCCATTACATTCCCATACAGGACTCTGTCTCATTTAATATCAGACCTGCATCAATTTATCTGCCTCTGGTATCCCTTTCAATACAAGTGCAAAATAAACCCACTTTTCTGTGTTTTCATGGTCCCCTAAATGCTGTGGGCAACTGCCTCTCTCTAGTTTTCTAATTTCCATTTTATCTTTTTTTCTCCTGATTACAATTCCCAGGGTCAATTACTGTCTTCATATATAGGAATATTCCTAACTCATCTTTCACTTTCTTGGATGTATTTGGGGTCCTTTCTACTGCTGCCTGTTTGTGCACAGGGATTGACCAGGTAAGCAGTCCCTTGCACCTCCTCCTGTCACCATGGGGTCACTGCTAGACCCCACAATGAAATTGCCATGGCAGAACAATAGGACAGGGCATGGAAGGAGCTGGCTTTTCCCAGACCCTTCTTTGGCAAAATTGTAATAGAATCCTGACAAATACTGAACATTTTCATGCTCTGCAGGAAAGTGTCTGGCAGATGCCACCAGAAAAATGTTCAATGATAAGTTTCCCCTGTTTTCTCTGCCCTGCTGGATGAGTCCAAATGTCATGGCCATCTGGAGCAGAAAAGGGCTAAAATGTTCTACTGTCCCAAAGGAGAGAGGCAGCATCCTTTCTCAGTCTTTTCATGACAGTCTCGACTGGGTGGTTTCTTAGGCTAGGAATGCCAATGTACATCAGGAAGTCTGGTAGTAGGAGGTATCCACTTTGTTGAAGATAATCTGCATTTTCCAGGGAGAAAAAAAAGTCTCTGCTGGAGAAGAAAAGGTCATTGGAAGAAGATAGGGCAGGGATGTGGACCACATTCGAGTTCCCTGCAGATGAGTAAGGTTTGGGTGGTAACCAAACTGCCCCCTGCTGACCCAGTTAAGAAAAATGATTTCAGCCCCACCTTTGTCTCCTTGGTTAATTGACTTTCATGGTTTGAGGCTGGTTTTCTTTGGAACCATTTGGAAGTACAGGGGGGCTCCTGGCTGCCTTACTAAGATGGCAAGGTTGTCTCCTGGACCAAGAGGGAAAGGGTGGCTCAGACCAGGGTGTGTGTACGGCAGCAATGAGGAGATGTCCCAGAAGTGCTGCTGTGCAACAGCCCTGATCAACAACCAACATGGGCCTGCCCAACATTAGGGACCTGGGGCTGCACCCTCCAACAGGCAGTTTTGGATGAGTAAGGGCTGAGGAATGTAACCCTCGGGAAAGCTCACTGCTCTGTGGTAACTGACTGGCTGCAAGAGGGAGAGGTGTAGTTGCCCATGTGTGGCCAGAGATCAGCCACAGTCTCCATGGCCAGAGTGCAGGAGCTGAGAACAAAATGAAGACCAAAACACTGGATGCTTGAGGCAAGTGAGTCATGGGCCACAGGCTGGAGCCATTGCCTTCTGCTACTGCAGGGAACAAGGAGGTGCTGCTCCCATTTAGGAAAAGTGGCAATCTTCTTGAGCACGGGTATGAATGCAGTGTGGGCCCTGCTGCTCCAGCTCCACAGAGTGCTCACAGTACCTCAGCAAGGCACCAGAATCAGGCTGCTCTTGCATATTACTGACTGCTGATGGCCAGCAAGTGCAGCTGCT
The DNA here is from genome assembly GCA_013400575.1 of Peucedramus taeniatus. NCBI lineage: Eukaryota > Metazoa > Chordata > Aves > Passeriformes > Fringillidae > Peucedramus > Peucedramus taeniatus. The sequence continues at coordinate 637,370 of WBNO01028755.1, read as the reverse complement.
TGGAAAGCTTCACGTTTCCACCTCTTGAAAGTCCTTCAGAGCTGCATCATCTGCCTGGCACTTGTGGGACTGTATCTGCTGCACTGTGCCGAGTTTCATGAACAGCAAAAAACATGTCCAATGACCCCATTAAAATGCCATATGTGCCATATACTACCTGCAGACTTTGTCCTGAGTGTTGTAAATGTTGAGTAAGGACCTTGAGTAGGCAAGAACTTCAGTTCAAAAAAAATTCAAGGCACTGGGGATGTTAACCCTGTGAGGGCTTTGCTTTCCCAGCTCATTATCTCCAGAGAGGCTGACTGTCAGGTCAGCAGGTGGGTAATGATGGTGCTGCAAATGAGTGGCTGCATTGGCAAATGTGATATCCAGCCAGAATCATGCTAATGAAGACTTGTTTTGTTCTGCTCAAGATTTCTCACTGAAACAGCCAGTTGAAGTGCCTTGGCCCTGCAGTTCAGTTTTTGCAGTTACAAATCCTGGAGTTAATGGAGGGTGACCACCTCTAAACAGGTAGACAGCTATTGGGGGAAATTTTTCATTCAAATTTTTGAAGTTTTGGTCTGAGTCCTTATGGTTCAGATCAGTTCTGGAGGGATGTGGAGCATTCTCCTCAGCACAGCTGGGTGAGGAAATGCCAGGGCCTACCTCCAAACCTGCTGGAGAAAGTGGAGGCCATTGACACCACTGCTGACCAGCTCAGAGATGTTGGCTGGTGGCCTCTCCTGCTCACCTACCCTGTCTCAGCTTATATTTACTTTGACTTCTTTGTGTTGCCTGTGGAACTCAGACCAAAGCAGGGGCCCTCAAGCATGGTGCTCTGTACAAATACCAACCCTACCAGACTGAGCAGTGGGTGAGGATTTCAGGACTTGGCATGGATGAATGTGGCTGGATGAGAGCACACAAACAAATCAGGAGAAAACCATCAGCAAACACTGAGTCCTCAGCTAGTGATGAGTCAGTTCTCCTCACTGACTTTCATCAGACCAGCTGCTGCAGTGGTGGGAGGCAGTCAGCACCCTGGAATCATCTGTTCTGTGGGCAATTGTGTTAAAATGGAAGAAAAGCAAGGAGAGCCCTGCCCTGAGCATTCCCAGGGTCAGTGAGCTCAGAGCCACAGCAGCAGCCAGCCTGAGGAAGCAGATGTGTGCTGGGGACACAGGACCTGCAGGCTGTGCCTGGTGGGACAGGGCTTTGCCACGCTGGCACTGAGGGTGCCACAGCAGCAGTGGCTGGGACAGAGGCTGAGCTGCACTGAGGGTGCCACAGCAGCAGTGGCTGGGACAGAGGCTGAGCTCCACGTGCAGCTGATGAGAGTGTCAGGGCCCGGGGGAGCTGGGTGCTGGGACCCAGCGTGGGGGCCTGGGGGGCACCTAATGCAAACAGGGTGGTTACACAACACCCCACACCTGCCTCACCCAGACACCCCAGGCTACTCTTACTTCCACCTTTCTGAGTGTCTGAATTCCTGCAAACAAAGAAGGCGAGAAACTCATACAAGTCTGGGGCTGTTCTTTAAGCACACAGCACTCAGAACTAGGGGCCAGAAGCCATAAAGGCAGAGCATTCTCTCACACACCCAAAGAGAGGGCAGGAGCTAGATGACCTGATCCCTGGTCTCTATCCCTGTCATCCCTGATGCTGAGCACTTCAGAGCAGGGCAGCAGCCTACTGCCTTCAGCCCAGCTCTGCCAAAGAAGCTGCTGTGAAAGTGCCAGTCCCAAAATGCAGCTGCATGTGGAGAAGGATGTATGTGAAGGGAGGAACAAATGCATTTGGGTTAAACTGCTGTAATAGAAAAATTCAGCATGGGCAGTCATTTCTAAATGTCATTTTGTGGCAGCTCCAGCAGCACAGAGTTGCAGCACAGCCCCTCTCTGTGCTCTCCCTGGTGCTCTTCTCTCCTTGCAGAGCCACTGTCCTCAGGACTAGGCTTTGATGCCCTGCCATGGGCTTCTGAGAACAGGAGCTGCACTGCAGAGATAGCACAGCTGCTGCCTTGTGACAGCCCTTGGCCCAGGGCTTGTGGTGGCTTTGGGGTTCTTTATTGGGGTTGGAGGGTAAATGAGTTTGGGTGTGATGGGGAGGGTGCTGCTCTAGCTCTCTGCCAACTCTCCCAGCAGCTGTAGAGGTGGCAGGAGATAATAGGGACACTTGTAAGCCTTTTGGGAGATGCCTGGTACTCCTGCCTCCAGGACCAGCTTCCTGGACCGGAGCAGGAGTGTGCTTGTGCTTGTCCAGGCTGCCTACCAGGATGGGTTTTGTGGTGCTCACTCTCCTGGGATGGAGATGTATTTGTGACTTTGATACTGACCTGCTAAAATGAATAATCGATTTGCATTTACAGTGTCAGAGGTGGTGCTGGAGGGCAGCACTTTTGTTTTTCTTCCCAATCCACAGCAGTAAATTTAACAGAGTACCATTATGCAGTTCTGCTGCGCTCCTGCTCTACCTGCCTCTTCTCCAGCCAAGCTCAGCACAGTGCTGGCCATGTAACTCATTGTCCCTGGGAACACGCTCAGGGGACAGGCACCAGTCCAGGCCATTCTGCATCCCGTGTGACTGAAGGGCCTCCAGGTCTCACGGAGCTCCAGGTTTCATTAAAACTGCTTCAGGGAAAACATTTTAGCTGTCAGAAGTAAATCCTTTGTGGAATTGGATGAGAGAAATGATCTTGCAATTTAATGAATAAAAAAAAAGCTTTCAGAAATTACAAATATTTACCTCTTCTTACTTGTGTTCTCCTTTTCTTGTGCTGTTTAAAACACGTGAAACCCGGTAGCACACGGATTCAGTTTCTCCAGGAAGCCAATTTCTGTCTCCAAATGCAGGAATGTGGAATTTCTATCCAAATTCAGGTATCCGTATTGAAAGTAAAAATGAATGGGTAGGTAGGAGGGACCAGAAAAGGGGAAAGCGAGGCAAAGTGGCATTTCCAGATCAGGACCCCAAGCCCAGGTTCCGTTCCAGTACCCAGAGCGAGTTGAGGCCTGTTCCGAATCTCTCTCATCGGGGCGAGCTGCGGGTCCCGCGCTCGGCGCGCGCTCTCTGCATGCGGGGCGGGGCCGGCCGCGCTCTCCCGCCTTGTCCGCGCGCCGCTGGCGCCAAACCAAAGGGCGGGCTCTTCCTCCCGCCGCCGCCACCACAAAGGGAGGCGGGGCTCCACC
>WBNO01028755.1:432275-634037 GCA_013400575.1 Peucedramus taeniatus | reverse complement strand
TCCCTCCCCCCTCCGCCTGGAGCGCCGCACCGCGCTCACCCTGCCCCTCTCTCCCCGCAGCCCCCCACGCTCAGCAGCGCCCGTGTGCTGGCCAGCAAGACGGCCCGCAAGATCTTCCAGGAGAGCGATGGCAATCCGGTGAGCGTAGAACGCCGGGCACCGCGCCCGTCCTTGTCCTGTTTCCCGGAGGCTCCTGCAGCCCCTGTTCCCCTCCTCTCTCCCCATCGGTTCTCTCCTTTCTACGCCCGACCGAGCTCGCTGGTCCCCGCCGGGCATTGCACCCCCGCTCCAGCCCCTCTCCCTCAGGGGAGTCTCTCCACCCTCCCGGGCCCTTCTCCCTTCTCCTTCAGGGCATCTCCCCCCCTGCCCAGCCCCTCTCCCTCGGAGGAGCTTTTCCGTCCTCCCCGCCCTTCTCCCTCGGGAGTCTCCCCTGAGCTGCCGCCCCTCAGTGTCCTCCCCAGGCCCGGCCCCAGCCCGAGCCCTTCTCCCGCCATTCCAGGTGCCGCGGGGCGTGCAGGAGGAGGAGCCGCTGCTGCGGGAGAACCCTCGCCGCTTCGTCGTCTTCCCCATCCAGTACCACGACATCTGGCAGATGTACAAGAAGGCCGAGGCCTCCTTCTGGACGGCGGAGGAGGTGAGGGCTGGGCCGCCACGGCCCCTCCTGCCGCAGCCCCGGGGCGGGCCCGCTGCTCAGGGACGGGCCTTCCGCCGCCTCGCCCCTTCCTTATTTATCCTGTAATGTTCTAGGTGGACCTTTCTAAAGACCTCCAGCACTGGGAGTCCCTGAAGCCTGAGGAAAAGTACTTCATTTCTCATGTCCTCGCCTTCTTTGCTGCCAGCGATGGCATCGTCAACGAGAACTTGGTGAGTGTGTACGAAGTCCGACAGAAATGCCACTACTGTGGGTAGATAAACACATAACTCACATGTTCGGCGTGCTTGCTGTGCCTGATCCTGCTGGTTTGCTGGATCATGGAGTGTTACAGCATTAAGAACACATAGGCCTGTCCTGTGCTAATTAATGAATTGGGGTCGGTTTTGTCATCTCCAAGTTTGCCCACTCCCCACGTGGCACTGAGTGCTGCCCTGCAGTAACACCTGGCTGTTTCACAGCCCATGTTCTGCTTCTGCCCTCTGTGCTCTTCTTCCTAATCGGGGATAAGTAAAACTAAGACATTTTCCCATTTCCCATGGGGCCAAAGAATACCTTCTAATTTGAAATTCTGAAGGGTTGCTGCTTTGTATATTGCTGTTAGTAATCTGCATATCTGGAGTTAATCCAAAGATTTTGTGGGCTGACCAATAACTGGTCCATACAGCATTAATGCCTCTAACCTGCAAATCACAAATGCTTTTGTAAGTGCTTATTTATTTCCTCTAGGTGGAGCGGTTCAGTCAAGAAGTACAAATCACAGAAGCTCGTTGTTTCTATGGCTTCCAGATTGCCATGGAAAACATACACTCAGAAATGTACAGTCTCCTCATTGACACCTACATTAAGGATTCCAAGGAGAGGTTTGTATTGCTTGATAATGAAAAGTTCAGAACTCTAAATATTCAGACTTTAGCTAATGCATGTCAGTTGTTCTCTGACTTTCAGGCTAATTTTAGGATGCAAATTAGACTTACATAAAAAGCCACTGCTGTTTAAGAACAGTTTTACTTCACAATATCTTTTTTTCATCTGAGGCATAAGGCCTTGCTTACATTAAGAGTGAAACTGAAATCACTCAGAAATGAAAAAAGAAATTACACAATGTAAAAGGTGGAGCAGTCAAATAAAGGGACTAGATTAAGTGAGTTTTACTGCTACTTAAAAAGCTTGCTGTGTCATTTCTACTCTTGAGATGCTAAATTCTAGCAAGAGCTGCTTACATGAGAGGTCTGATGCCTTCATACTGTGAAGTGGATCCTGGTTAATCTCCAGTTTTGGCAGCCTTGTTCAAGTACACTTGGTGAAAGAGTTCTCCATTGATATTGTAATGGGAATTCATGTGAGCTGGTGTTGATGTGCTGGGTATGAGAAGGAGAAAGCAGTTGATTGGAACAAATAGAGCTACATTGGTGCCAGGCAAGAGGGGGAGGGACAATTACCAGGATGAAGGTGCAGAGCATGTTTGAGTGATCAGTACTGCTTATGGCAGTGAATCCTTATTCTGCTGGTTGTGCTGATGTCTTATCCTAATGAATTTTATCTTAGGGAATTTCTTTTCAATGCTATTGAAACGTTACCATGTGTTAAAAAGAAGGCAGATTGGGCCATGTGCTGGATTGGGGACAAGAAAGCAACATATGGTGAGTGCATCTATTGGAAACAAAGTGAAATACCTCTCCTGAAGATAGAGGAACCCCCATTTCTCCAGACTTCACAGTTAACAGTGATTATTTCTGTCACAGAGAGAGTATATGCTCCAGTATAAGACATTGGTATAATTCTGAATGTGCAGAAAGTTATTTTCATCTTCAAATGAGCTGACAGGAAATCTTTGTAAAATTGCTGACATCATTAATGATAAGGTCATGTGGCAATCATCATATGCCTGACTAGATGATCAAACTGTAAATTGCTGCCACATGTCAGGACATGTCATGGCCATCTCTAGCCAGTAGACATGTCTGGTTGGAGACTGTAGCTCCTCTGCCTTGGTGATTCCTCATGTCTTGCTTCAAAGTTGAGGTGGTACAAATCATTATTTCACTAGTATTGAAACATTTTTCATGGCCAAAGATGAGCAGACACTGAGTTAAATCAGCTGCCAAAATGACTGCTCTTTTTAGTGGGCCATATGAAAAAGGATAATATTGAGGGCTGACCCAGGGGGAAGGAGCTTTGGCTTCAGCTACTTACTAGCTACTCTGATTAGTTCTATTTCCTCTCATGTTTGTTTTGTTTAATGATCAGAAATCTTTAATAACTTTTAAGCACAGGCCATAGTACACTTAGGCAGAAACAACTTCATTTGCTTTGCAGGATGCAGTTTGCAACTTTAGTGTATCAATCCTGTTAAGTTTTCTGTGTAATATTACTATCAATCTTCTCTCAACAGGAGAACGTGTAGTAGCCTTTGCAGCTGTGGAAGGAATCTTCTTTTCTGGCTCTTTTGCATCAATTTTTTGGCTGAAGAAAAGAGGATTAATGCCTGGACTCACTTTTTCTAATGAACTCATCAGTAGAGATGAGGTATGAGTCAAATTCTAGCAGTTAAGATGGTAATGTGCCACAGTAGTTCAAAGTAATGGTACTCAATTGGAGCCTATATTTTTAAAAAGGAGTGTATTTAGAAACAGGCAGACTATAAAGCTCACTGAAGTGTGTAAACATGTGTCATTGTGGATCTTGCAGAAGCATATGAATTAACTTAGCATTTTACTTCCTCTGAAGTAGTTGGAGGGTTCTCACCAATGCTCACAGCTGCTGTGCCTCATGCTGGCAGAGCTTGCTTGTGATGCCTTCTGGTGAGGCAGAAAGTTGTCTGTAGGAACGAGTAACATGGCAAAGGTGATACCACTTACTCTGGGCTCTTTTAAATCAGTGTTCCTGAATAACTGTCTGAAACTTCTTTCCAGGGTTTGCACTGTGATTTTGCTTGCCTCATGTTCAAGCACTTGGTACATAAACCATCAGAGGAGAGAGTAAAGGAAATCATCATGAATGCTGTTCTCATAGAACAGGTAACTGTCTGCCTCTTGTTTAGGAGCTTCATTGCAATCAAACAAACCTAGGGAGCTGTTGGGCATAAAACTAACCTAGATGATAGAGAGTGAACACCAGTTTCTCTACATGAAATGCTTGTTATCTGCAGGAATTCTTGACGGAGGCCCTGCCTGTGAAGCTGATTGGCATGAACTGCACTTTAATGAAACAGTACATCGAGTTTGTGGCAGACCGGCTTATGCTGGAACTGGGATTTAACAAGGTGAGGCTCTAATGCACTGAAAGCTTCATGGGGAAAAGATAATGTTAATTTCCTTCAGAAATCCAAATCCTAAATTGGCTGCAGCAATATTGTTTTAACTTGCAAAATTATTTAGCAGTTCTGTTGCTACATTCTGTTTGGAGACTCACAGAACAAAGAGCAAAAGGATGCTGTTGGAAAAAGCTGTATTAGTAGTTGTGCTTCTGTTTACTGCAGCTAAAAGAAGACAGGAACAAATAGAGTAGAGAAGGCTTGGGGCAGAGATTTTTGTTCACTACATAGCAAGCCTGCTGATGCTGTCATTAGGCTCCTTCCGACTGATCTCTAATGCTCTTGCATACTCAAAATGTGAGCACCTGTGGTGACTACAGAATTGCCTGTGTATTTCAGATATACAAAGCAGAGAATCCTTTTGACTTCATGGAAAACATCTCTCTGGAAGGCAAGACAAATTTCTTTGAGAAGCGAGTAGGTGAATATCAGAGGATGGGAGTGATGTCGAAGCCCACAGACAACTCTTTCACCCTGGATGCGGAATTTTGAGTGACCTGGAACCACGTGCATTAATGTGCATCCTGCCCTGCCTCCAGGGAACACTCAGTGTGCTGAGTCACAGGGTGACTTGATTCCTGTACTGAAATCCCACTCTTGCAAAGTGTGGTGATACTGGTATACTTTAGAAGGCTGGTGTAGCTCCAGCAGTAAAGCTCCTTTTAATTAGATTTTGCCAATGGTGTTAATACATGGGATGCTCAGGTGTATCTTACAGCACATGCTATTCCACTCCTTGAAAGACACAGGTAGTTCTTTCTGCAAGGTGGGAGGTTGTGGGCACTGACCCCTGGCTTCTGCTGTTCTCGCCATAAACAGAGGAACAGTTTAAAAATTCCTGTTGTAAATTTGTTGAATAGTCTGTAGAAAACTCTGGAGGCAACTACATGATGACCTCACTGCTTTTTCAGCAGGTTTTAAGTTTACCATTATTTTAATAGTTTGTACATAAACCTGGCACTTTAATGTTTAAAATAAACAACTGTCTTGTAATATTCAACAGTAGTAAAATGCATGTCAAAATCTTTTGCAGCCTAACCTTTTATGACTTGTGCTTCTTTCTGTGTATGTAATTTAAAAATGGTGCTGTGAATTAAAATATTCATCTTAAAATATATCAAAGAACAGGAAGAAACTTGGTATGAAAGGTGAATAAGTAAATTGGATATTCTGGGTCCTGAAAAGTAAGATGGAGCTGGCTTGTGCACTTGAATGCTTTTTCTTTAATACCTAGGAACATTATTTCATCTAATAAAGAGCTGGTTGGACTCAGTGTTGTACTGGCTTCAGTGCTCCAATGGGCAAAGTTGTGTGCTGATTTCCTTTTGAATTACAGTTTTTCTGAGGAAATGCAAGGTCTTCAGGAAAGGCTGCTTAGTCAGGTGGTTGATATTCAGTGAAATTGTTGTGCTTAGCTCTGACTTTCAGACTGACTGCACTAAACAGATGATGTTTCAGGGTAAATTCAGCTAATTCAGGCTGGTGCAGTATTCTGAGCTTTTCATCATGACAGTTAAGTCTTGGTTTTAATATTTAACAGTGGTGAAAACAACGTATACACTACAACATGGTTATTCCACACCAAACAGAGTAGTAAAAAATTATGCTTTATATAACTGATGTAAGCTGTGTGGACTGTGAAGGAATCCCTCTGGTCTCACAGTTCCTGGAAATGATCTGCAGTGAGATGGAATGACAGTGGGATAGACTGAAAATGGGTACTGCCTTGCTGCTGTACAAAAGGAGTTTATCCATTATTTAGTCTAATATTCAGCAAGGAATGTTCTGCAAGCCTTTCTTTCCTTGAGCATAGTTAATGTGAATAAGCTTTATAGAGCTCAAAACCCTTTCCTTCACAGGAAAAAAACTGGAGTTTGCTTCTTGCTGCTCAAGTGCTCCCTCTCTTAAAACAGTCTTTGTGGTGCTTCTTTGAGAGTGCTGCCTTGGTGTAAAATTACCTGGCTTGCTGGGCTTTGCTCCTTTGCTCTTGATTGCACTGAGGGCAGTGGTGTCACTGCTCTTCCCCTGAGTCTGAACCTAGCAGGATGCACAAGGCTATCCTAGGGAGAAAACCCCAATAAATAATTAAAAAGTCCTAACCTCCAAAGTCTGGGAATAAACATGGGGGACTGTTAACTGAGCTCTAATAATGGCATTGCTGCACTGATGCTGCTAACAGGTCAGGGATTGCAGTGGCCTGAAATAATGTATTAGGAACTGGAATAGGGATGTGCTAAATTGGACAGCCAGACACATTATTTTGAAGCATTGAAATTTAATGCTTGTTTCTGCCTAAATACCAGCATTTCCTTCTCAGCAAATTGGGCTTAGTGCTTTTTCTTGGCTTCTCTCAGCAGTCAAAGCTTTGATCAAATTAAGTGATAAAAGTATCAGAAGTCAGAATGTTAAGGCTATATTGTTCAGAGCACAAAGGAGACAGTAATAAAATACTGAGATTAGTTTGGACCCAAGTATGATTTAGCAGCATTCAATTTATATTCAAATCTGTTAATTTATATACTTAGATGATGTAGAATAAGGGTAATACTTCTGATCTCTGAGTAGGTTCTACCTGTATTACAGCCATCTCTTCCCATTTGATTCTTGGTGTGTGCCAAGAATCAATATGCAAACAATTAGAGCAAAAAGATTTAATCTGTTGTCTGCAGTCCTGGGAAATAGGAACTGAAACTATTTTCAACATAATATAGGACTGCTAGGAATGGATATGATGGCCAAGTAATCAGTTATAAGGGAGGTAGGAAAATGTCCCTTTTAGCCAAGCATTGCTCTTATGGGGTAATAGATACTGTAGCTGTGCACCCATTAGAGATAGGGTAGATAAGAATTAGAAATCATTCAGCAGGAGAACAAGGGCTGCTGTGGCTGCTGCTGTCTAAATGCCTTAGTCTGGTATATGCACCTGCTGTAATGCAAGTCAGCTTTTCCTGTGCAGTCTGGAGAAAAGCTGTGCATCTGATCCCACCTATTTTAATTCTCTGTTCTCACAAGGATTGAAATGTCTTGCTGTTGCTTAGTTTGAACAGATTATGTCCAAGTCTTGATGAAACACTTGTTTACTGAAAACGGATTACTTTCCAATTTGACTGTGATACCAGTTGTTTGGACACTTGATCCTCTTAAGAATTGAGGAGATAAGTCTTTTATTTCTTTCCAAAAAAATGAACTAATACTCCCCTAAACAATTTCAATGAAAATTGAAATGGCCCTTTGGAATATATTTTGAAATGGAGTTGGGAGAAGCAGGAGGGATTTGAAGTGATGAAAGTGCAGATGTTTTTATTTGTGAGTGAATCAGAATTGTTGCCTGGTTGGCTGTCTGCAGTTGCCACGGAAAAGTGGAAAGTGACTAGGCTAGTAGAGGAAAAAATACTGAGGGATAAGTAAAACTGGATGTGTTTGATGATGCAGTGGCAATGCTCTAATGTCCATGGTAAATTCATGTGTAACTCATCCCTAGCTATCCCCTGTGTTTCTTTATTGCTGTTAAAATTAATAGCTTTTAATAGCAGCAGATAAAATGGAAGAAGAGTAAGCATAGTTTCTCCTGTTATATTTTTTATTGTAATTTCTTAAAAAATCCAAACACAGGGATTCAGGTGAGAAAGCTTCCATAACTCCTTAATAGACACATTTTCACTTCACATTACCTGTCAAATGTTCAAATCTTGACAATGTGGAAGAATAAGAAGCAGCCTAGTGTCAGCCTTGTCCTCAGGAAGCAACTGCAACATCAGAGAGTAACAAGTAGAAAAATCCCCTGATTTCTCAATTTCCTGAGGTGATTACAGGAATTTGTGCCCAGAAGAGGTCAGAGAACAATTGCAGCTGCCCGTGCCTGCAACAGGGCACAGTCAGCCTGTGAATCTGAAGGCACATTAAGAGTCTGCTGTGATCCCTGAAGGGGTAACCACTTCCCCCACACCAGTCAGAAACTTTGCCTGGCAGAAGCAGGGAGTGAATGGAGTTGTCTTATTCCAAGCCTGGTTTTCACAGCCTGTTTTATTTTAAGTTGTTGATTGCTTCTTTGAGCTTTGGCCCCTCATTTTGTGCATAATACACTATGAGAAGTAAGTGCTTTCATCAGGAATGCTTTGAGAGCTACAGAGTTGTCTCATGTCCTGTTTGCTGATGGACAGCTGGTTTTTTATTAGGGATTCATCCCTTGGGACTGTTTCTGAGATCTATGGTCCACATAGAGACTGTCTTGGTTTCTGTGGTAAAACAATCCTTACATGAAGAATGGTGAAAGATGAGGCTAATAGGAAAAATGTCTAATGTGTGTCAGACACTGGTTTTACATTTCGAGTTATGCCCAATGGATTTTTGAAATAATGATAATATTGCTGCTTCCTGCTCCTGCAGAGAAATGAGGGGAAATTTATCCCTTCAGAGAATATCTCAGCCCCCAGTGATGAGATCTTACTGATACCATTAATCAGCAGATAAATGGTAGTGTTTGTAGTTTAGTATCTGCTCCTAGAGATAGCTGTGGGACCCTGGGTTGGGTGAGGAAGGAATACCAGCTGTTAGTCTGTTATTTTTTTTAACTTCAAATAACTAGAGAAAAATACCTTAGTGGAATGTTCTTGCAATTCTCTCAAATAACCAAATTACTCCTGCTTTTCTCCTGTTTATTTTACAGTATGTAGTTTGTGCCACAAGTGATACCACTTTGTCCATCCAGCACTTTGGAGCATTTGCTGGATGCTGAACATGTGTTGAGGTTTTTCTCTTGGCCTAAAGGTGAAGACTCCAGTGCTGGATAAACTCAACTGCTTCTGAGAAGTAGACTGGGGAAAAAAATATCCCAGGCTAGTTTCTGCCACCTGTCACTGGTAAGTAATTTGCATTTTCTAAGTATTGTAGGACTTAGTTGAAAGTAGGGGAGAGTTTGCAGTTCTTAGGTGTCCAAATCTTGAGTGTTGAGCTTGCAAAAAAAGTCCAAAATGTTGAGCTGTGTTTATGTTCTTTTTGGGGTCGGGGGGTGCTGCTACTTCTGTTACAAAGTGCTGCTGCACTTTGAGAAAGATGCCTGCAGGTATTTATTTGCAGATGGACTAATATTCAGGCAAATTAGTTCTTGCAATCTAAGTATATCCTGTGTATGTTCCTGGAGAAAGGGACCTGGGGATCCCTGGCTCCAGAGGTGCAGCACCAGGGCAGGACAGTGCATTTCTGTTCATTCCACACTCCTGCTTCATGCTCATCTGCATCTTTGGCAGATGGGCATTTACACAGCACTTACACAGCATTTTATTTCATATTTTGATGGTGGTTTCTGATACCTTTAGCCACATTGTCAGCTGTTTTTCCTATCCTTCATTAGGTAGGGAGCTGCATACCTTGTTTGTCCTTCCAGTCAGAATCCAGCTCCCAGGTGCTCCCAGAGGTGTTTCCCAGTGTCCTAACTCAGAGGCATTTGGGAGCTCGTGTAGATGCAGGGCAGGCAAACACCAGCCTTGTGTTGCCTGTTTTCAGCATCCTTCTGCAGCCCTGTGGGCTGCTCTGCTGCCAGGGACTGCAGTGAGTCTGCTTTCTGACTGGTGCTGGCCAAAGCTTCCCTCCTTCTCTCTGGAAGATGTTGCCTCATTAAAATGAAAATATTTTGTCAGCATTTATCTTTTATATACTCAACCAGGAAAGTCGTGATATGATTCAAAATCGAGATGAAGCATTTGGCTTCAGCAGTGGTTTTTATGGTGGCTGTAGCACTTCCTGTAATGATTTTGGTTTGATGTGATCCAGGAGTTTGCAGTAAGTATGTTTAAGTGCTTCAGAATGGATCTCCATCTTCCTAGCCCTGGATCTCTGCTCTGGGAGACATTGAAATGTATTCTTCTGATTCAGGACACAAACAGCAGTCATGAGTTGCCACCTGCTTTAGTTTAATCCTGGTTCTATAAGTAGCAATGATTATGATGACAGTTGAATTTCCATATCTCTGTCTCTTCTTGGTATTTAATTGAATGATTTATCTCTTCTTGAACTTATTTTCAAGGTGAACCTCAGAAAAGGAATAACAAAACCCCTGGACTTCCTTGCTTTAAAAGTTAACATTCAGCAGGCAGCAGTGGCTTGGCAGGGAAACTGGAACAGTGAGCAGATGTTGGGTGAAGGTAAGAAACAGGGTTGGAAGTAGGGAGTGTTTTAGAAAAGAACATTTCAAGATAAGGAAACATTGGCTGGGGCAAGTGTTTAGTGTCTGCTCTGGCTGTAAATTTCTTCAGTGCCACTTAAATGCAATGTCAGCTATAAGGAGGACTAAATGTAATTCACTCATAAAAGAAATTGAAATATTAAGTGTATATTGAATTTGGTAATAACTTTAGGCAGAACACGCTAGGTTTATTGGAGGGTTAGCAATAACTTTGCTGTTTCAATTACTGCTTGTGAAAATTGCATCTCATTCTATTGATATAACTATTGCAGTTACTCTTGATAATACTATAAATACGTACAGATATACAGACTTTGGAAAAGTTATTCTGATTGGGGTTTATTGCAGTGTGTGGATTAAGACTGGCAAATGTTGGGCAACTTAACAGGATTACTTTTAATACACATTTTCATAAAATGGTTATCCCTTGTCAAATTGAAAAGCTATTTACTATGCTAAATAGGCTAATTTTATGGTAAGTTTTTAATTTTGCCACCTTTCCATTATTTAGCTGTGATGCTGCATTTGCTGCTACTAAATCCCTGGGATTATATGTGAAATAGTTGGATGGCTGGGTTGCATTTAAATTAATTGAAGCAAAAATACTTCAAATCAAATGTTAAATACTGCTGTTTAGATATTCAAGAAGCAGATGTGATTTCACCACTTACATCCCCAAATAACACATGCAAAAGCAGATTGAGAAACATTTAAATATGCCTATACACTCCAGTGTAGCTTTGCAGGTTCCCCAGGGAGGGAATTTTCTGTGGCTTAGGGAAAGTTATTCACCATGATGGAGTGGTTTTGTTTAGAGAAGCCATTTGGGAAAGGGCTTTCCAAAACCAGTCATCCCCCAACTGGTCCCAGAGGCTGTGTTGAGGTGAGCAGGCAGGGCTGGTTGGCAGGGTGCTGCTGTGCCCCTTGGGGTGGCACATGTGGTTCTGGAGATCTCCAGGAAGGGGATGTTCCCATGGCTGCCACCCCTCCCGTGCCTGCTCACACCCCATTGCTCTGCTGCCTCAGATGTTCTCTTTCATCCGTCTCATTTGGAGTCATTTGTGCCCTAACACGTTCCCTGTCACAGCAGTACATGTGGCTGTCACCAGGGGGGCTCCTTGGTAAAGAAAGCAGCAGCTGCTGCAGCAGCTCAGGTGCCAGTGCCAGGCAGGGGCCGTGTGTGAAGTGCCAGGTGCCTCTCACACCTGGCAGAGCTGCCTGCGGAGCTCTCCCTCCCTGCTCGGTGTCAGTATGGCCCACGCTGGCTTCTTTACTCACTGCAGGGCAAGAGATTACACATGCAAATCCTGCTCTGCTCAGCATTTCATAGCAGACTGGTTCCTTCCGTGGGGTACAGGCTGCTGTGTTTTTTGGGGGGAGCTGCCTTTTCTGCAGCATCACAAATGTGGCACTAAATGGAATTGCATCCTGTGTGCTAATTCACCCTGCAACATGACAGCTGAGCATGGGAGTGGTTTTCTTGTAGGTGTGTCATGTATTTTAGTGAATGCCAGACCTCTCTTTGTGCTCTCTTTCATTCACCTCTCTGAGAGCCCTTTCTGGGCTGTGCTGTGCTCTTTTTGGGGTGCTGGGACCAAAGCAAACAAGCAGTATAGCTCCTGTAGAGAAGGACTTCTTAGGGTGCCACTCCAAGTGCCCTCAGTAGGAAGAGATCCTAATGTCTGTCAATCTTAACTTCTTCCCTCAGGAATCAAGGTCATGGCTCTCCTTGAAGCCTTCAGCAGATAGATAAAAGTAGTCCAAGCAGAAAGGTGGATTTAATGGGGTGGGAAGAGAGCAGAGAGGGGCTTTTTGTTTTGTCCTACAGATCCTCTAATTGAGGTTGGTTCTCAGCTCAGGGTAGTGTCAGTCCAGGAATAATTCTTTGGGTGCAATCACTTGGTGAATTGAGGCTGAGGGGTTGAAGGTGGGTTTATTAGGCCTGAACCTCTGCTGCTGAACAAAAGCACCTGGTGATATTGAAACCAGGTAGAAAGGGGAGTGCATCTGACCTGCAGCAAAAAACTCCATGTATTGCTGTGCTGGTAGTTCATCTAAATTCTTTTTAAATGGGCTGTGCTGTACACTGAGATGTTACAGCTCCTGAACTGCACAAGTGCAGGGGTTCCCTGTGGGGTGTTTACCTGGGTGGATTTGAGGGCTGAACCTGTGTTCATACTGCTGCCAGCACAAAGGTGCTGGGATGTGGCTGTTGGCAGGGGATGGGGCTGGCTGCAGTGTGCTGCCCAAGCCCAGCTCTTCCTGCTGCAGCCTCACCACCCCTGGGCACAGCAGCATCTGCTTCTGACTGTGACTTGTGCCAACACCCATCCAGGAAAAGCTCTCCAACAGCAAGTGCACTTCACAGCTGCCACAAGTGCCTGGTGTGAAAATTCACTTTCCCCTGGCTTAGATGAGCCCTGTAAGCCATTTTATTTGGGGATTAGTTGTGCCCTGCTTATCACATATTAAAAACATAGTAGGTTTATCTTGCCTCCTCTACGTGCAAACAGGCAGAATGCACCCTGAAGTGCCATGGTAACGGGCTGAAGCGATGCTGTCTGCAGTGCTGCAGGTGCTGTGCCTGCAGCTGCTCCAGGTATTCACTGAGCTCTGTTGACAAATCATGGGGTTGTGAAACTTAGTCTAAATATTTGCCAGAAAGTTTGCTTGGGAATGGTGAACACTATGACACAGGATAGCTAAAAATAGAGTTCTCACTGGTAATTTTTTGGTGTTCGGTTTCACGGTGTGAGATGTGGTTTTCAGAAGAGTTGGACATCTCTGTTCCCTCCTCCCTGTTCAATCACAGCATCTTTGCTAATCAGGCCTTTTGTGCCTCCCAAAATCAAGTTCTTAAATAAAATGGGACAGAGTAATGGGAAAAAATAGATCTTGAAGTCATGCTAGTGAGGGTTTATTATGGGGGTTGTTAATGCCCCCTGTGTCATTTTAGAGTTCACCAAAGGGAGATTGGAAAGGAAGTCTCACAGTTGTGTAGGACTTGGGAATTAGCTGCACAGGCTTTTCAAGTTGTTTATGCCAAAGAGAGACAAAAACCTGAGGAGGAAGAAGTGGGCTACTGTGAACCACAAATAACTTGATCCTGCCCTTGATGAAGTGAATGCTGCTGCTCTGTATTGTCTGTGAGAGAAGGCTGGGAGGCTCTTGCAAACCCTACCCTAATTAACTGACTGCTGCCTTAATGGCTCCCAGGAGCCTGGGGTGATGCTCTGTTGTGTGCTGTGGGAGCCCACTTGGTCCTGAGGCTTTGCAAATCATGTTCTAGACCTCCTGAGAGGTAAGTTAAAAACATGTTTTTTTTTTTTTTTTAAAGCCATTCTTACTTTGGGAACCTGTAGAGCTTTCTGGTAAGGAGGCTGCTTCTTGCTTTGTGCTGGAGGTTCTGCTGAGGTGGAGAGGCTCAGAATTGTTTTGCTGTGGGCTGAGTTGTCTCTGTTTGCCATGAATATATTTTCCCCCTGAACCTGGGGATGAGGGTCCTGTTTTCATGTGGAGGGCTTTGAGATGAAATGGGTGTAGTGCCCTTGAATTTTTCCTACTGGGTCCCTAGCTCTGTGCTTTAAGGTAGAACAAATTTGCAGGAAGGTTCAAGCCTGTGTGTCAAATGATCAAGACTTTCTTAACTAATGACTTTGAAAGATTGTCCTGGAATGGGTGGACTTCTGATTCACCCTTGACTAGTGATGATCTGTCTGACCTTCCTGGGAGCATGAAGGTGTGGGGAGTTAATGTGCTCTTCCAGATGAGGGATGAATGGGTGTTTTACAGCTGTCTTTCAGGGAGTAGAGGTTGTAATAAAAGCCAGTGTCCCTAAGCAGAATGTTGTAGTTCTCTCTGTGTGTTACTATGGTGTTCAGCAACTATGGATTGCCAGGTACCCTTTCAAAATAATGGTTTCTTTAATTATTTATACCTTAAGAGTCAAAGAAGATTTTGTTTTGCCAGGTTACAGGAACAACTGGATGAGTCAGAAGAACAATTGACAGTGCCATCAGAGGAACCTTGGTATTTCTAACAGCAAGATTGTAATTAAGCTGAATCACTGTGTCATTTGTGTTACCCAGATCCATGTGTCCAAATAATATCATTAGCTTTGTCTTGTATTACAGAGCTGTGGCTCCATTCACAGAGCTGAAGGTTGCTAAAGCTTGGATTTGTTAGCTCTGCTTGTGGTGCTGCTGCCTTGGAATGGCATTTGAGGTGTGGAAGCACCAGGTCAGTGCTGAAGTATGATGGTATGTGTGGTTAGCTGGGGTTTCAGTGTGCATCCAGCCTCTGCATGGTACCTTGGGTACAGATTCCTGAACAGGTGGATTGGTCTTTCTTGGAAGTCCAAAAGAGAACTCCCCCAAGTCCCTCTAGGATCTGAAAGACCTTTCCTCACAATCTGACTCTTGTTGCTAAGTCTTCACTTTTCAAGAGGCTTCCTGTACTGTCTGCAAGGAGAATAATTTCCCACAAGGCATCCCAAGCACTTGTTAATTATTACATAAAGCCACTGCCCTCAGACTTCGTTGAAATGATGCAGAAGATGCATATTTTTAAATATCATTGTCAAAGTTTATTCATCTTGGGCAATGAGCTGCTGGGATAGAGCAGGCCTGTGCTAGCATGAAAAGCAAGTACCATGTGTGAGATATCCTGGGATTAGTTTCATTTAAGTTTCCATGCTTATGACAAGGAAATTTGTATCTGGGCTGGTAAACCCAGTACCCCCTTAGAGCTGATGAAGGGGAAGGGGCAGCTTATCTGGCCAGTGTCAGACAACACCTTCCAGAGGGATGGAAGGTGCCTCATTTCTTTTCATGAATGGCACAGGCAATCTTGGGGATTAACTCTTGTTTTGGCATTTACATCTGGTACCATGAATCCCAGCTTTACACAGCTGGAATCACATCATCTCCCTGATGCATCTGAAGCTTGTGGGTTTTATAAATGGGATTCTCAGTGCTGCCCAGCTGCTGGTACCCTGTATCACACTGGGGTCAAGCCAGTCCTCCTCTGGTTCCCTCTTTTGTACCTCACACAACCTTTTTCAGACCTTTGCTGAGCAGGCACTCTGTTTGCTGCTTAAATCCCAGGGATTATGTGATTGCTGAAGTGGTGAACCCGAGGAGGGCAGCTTACACTAATGCAGCCTGCAGCCCCTGCAGCCAAATCCAGCCCTCCCATCTGTCAGAGCTGCCCTCCATGGGCTCACAGGTTATCACTGACTTTTTAAAGGCTGCCTGTTGAGTTGGGAGCTGCTGCATCCTGGTTTCAGCAAAGGCAGACAGAGGCACAGAGAGGGCATTCATGGGGGGCTGTTTGGATGGGAACGAGAGCATCACAGGATCTGCTGAAACCCAGAGTCATGGGCCAGCTCCTCACATCACTCCACCTGTCAGCCTCATGAATGCCTGTCTCCTGAATTTGCCTCTTCTGCTGCTGATCTTGTCTGTTCCACATTTTGCTTTGTGTTTTTATTTCCTCTTTGTGTGATCTATTTTCCCTCTGTCTCTCTTTGCACGTGCTCCCTCCCACTTTGCCCTGATGCTGTGCTCGCTGTAGCATCAAGGCAGCCAAGATTAAGAATGCAAGCAGTGATGTTCATATTCGGGTGTTTTCCATTTGTTTGTTTGGCTTTTTCTTTTTGTTTTGTTTGATGCTTATGTCTGTGAAATATGGCTGAAAGGAGAAGAAAGGGATGTTGGAGCATCTCTGCCCAGGTGGGTGCAGGCAGCCCTGAGCTTCATGGAGTGGATGCTCAAGCTGTGTCTGCATCCATGCAGAGAGGTACCTGAGCTGTGCAGCAGCCCCTATGGGCACAGAGGCCACCCCTAGGAACCAGAGCTTTCTGAAAGAGCACATGAGAGATTGCAGACTAAAATTTAGGTCATGCTTAATCTGTATCACAGATTAACTTGTTGAATGGATCCTCATAAGTGCCATGGATGTGAGGAGTATGTAATACAAATGAGATGAAAGTAGGTATTATGGACAGGCATAAGCAATTTAGATGTTAGCTTATGTGTTTACTAATATGTATAAACACTTATGTATTCTGATTGTTATTGACCCTTTATGTGAAGACTTTAAATATAACCTTCATATAAGCATTCCTTCAGTCTAACAGTGGCCTGCAGCCCCAGAAAATGTGTCTTCTGTGCTTTCCTGCACTAACAGTGTTGTACTGTCTCATTCTCTGAAAATACCTCAAATGGAGAATGCCCTCTGTTTGTTGGCTGCTAATGAATTTCACAGGTTCTTATAGGGAAAACTCTGAAGATTGTAATATTTTTTTCTTGGGGCTGTGGGATAGCATCTTACAAAGAGTATGGCAGGCCAAGCCTGGCCTGTTTGGGAAACATTGTTCTGGGCAGCCTAATGTGTGGAGGGAGAGAAGTTTGCTGACTGTGTTGAGGATGTAAAATGTAAGATGCAGCAAATTTATTACCAGGCTGCTCCTTGCAGCAGCTTTTTGCAAGGTGAAGAGATGAAGCAGATGATTAGATCTGTGAAGAAACAGAATGGTGATGCACAGCCTTCCCTAGGGTGGGAGTGAAAACCAGTCAAGCACATCTCTCCTGTCTTGCAAAACAAACATGCTTCTATTGTAGATTGAAGGAGCAGTCTGCACCTGGATGTGCTCTGCTATGGCTGCTTGGCAACTCTTCAGTGCCTTGTTATAGGGGAAAACCCCTTGTGTTTAGTTCAGCCTGCTGAAAAAGCTGTTTGCAATCAGAAAAAGGGTGTAGAACTGACTCCCCACCACCCATGTTTTATCCACCTGCTATAAAGCAGCCAGTGGCTAACCTCAGCTGCAGCTGTCCCAGAGCCTGAGACTAAAATCCCAGAATATCCAGTCCTCTTACCAGCCAGATTCCCTCTAGGCTTGCAATGCTGGTTGCAACAGCAGTGAGCAGCTGGTCCCTGCATGAGGTGTCCCTCTCTTGGTCTCCCTGCCAGCTCTCATGGTGGGGTTGAAGTGATGTGCTCCACAGGAGCTGTCCTTTGCCTGTCAAGCTTTTTCCCTCATATGTTCCATAGCCAGGTGTTTGCTGGGCTGGGGAGAGTCTCTGAATGTGCATTCATACTTAAGGGGGAGAGTGGGCAGCTTGTGAGGGATGTGAATGGGTGGGGAGAGTAGGGGCTTCTGGTGCTGAAGCTGCAGAATCCTTGAAGGCAGCCTGGCTTTGCTCAGCTGCTTCCAGCAACTGAGTGCTGTGGCCTTCAGGAGCAGGTGCCCCACTCTTCCTTGTTTTTTGGCTTCCCAAGACATGCAACGTGTCTTTTGTGGCTTGACTACTTGGTAGCAGAAGTCTTTTATGGGAAACCTGGACTCCTTGTGAATTATGAGCCAGATGAGGGTCATCCATTCTTACCTGGGAAATGACAGAATGAGCTCAGTCCTGAGGGACTCTGGAGCCTGGGGCTAATTTAAACCAAAATCAGGTGCCAGGCTGAGTCCCTGAGGCAGCTGAAGGAATTCACTCACTCAAGTTCCTAATAAAGCTCCCACTGATGCTATGCAAGAGACTTCTTCCCTCACCTCTGGCTGGGAAATGTGGGCAGTATTTAAGGTGTGTGTTCTCTAAGTGCCTGTCTTATTTGGAGCCTTACACCTGTGTTCACTTAGTGCTTCATTACACCACTAGTGGTGTTACCTTTGCAAAGCCATGCTCAAATAGGACAGGAAACAAATCTACATGACATGAACTCTTCCTGGCTCTCTGGCTGCTGAGGCTTGCTGCTTGTCCTGCTTCTTCATCACCCCAGTAGATGACTCCCTTGCAAAACTCTTCTGATACCACAGTGGGAGAGAAAACAAAAGCCTGTATCAAGAAAATCATGGGCAGCAGGACTAGAGAAGGGATTGTTCAGCACTGGTGAGACCACACATTGAGTGCTGTGTCCCGTTTTGGGCCCCTCACCTCAAAAAGGACTTTGAGGTCTGGAGCTGGTCCAGAGAGGGGAAATGAAGTTAGTAAAGGAAAAACTTCTCCTACAAGGAGCAGCTGAGGGAACTGTTTAGCTGTTTAGGCTGGAGGAGAGTAAGCTTAGCAAGGACCTCATTGCTCCCTCCAGCTCTAAAAGGAGGTCAAAGTGGGGTGGGGTTTGGTCTCTTCTGCCGTGTCTCAAGTGACTGGACAAGAAGAAATGGCCTCAGGTTGCACCAGAGAAAGTTCAGTTTAGATATTAGAATTTTATTTTTTCTGAAAGTCTTTAGGCATTGGAATAAGTTGCTCAGAGGGGTGGTGGATTGACCATCTCTGGAAGTGTTCAAGAGGCATCTGCATGTGGCACTTGGGAATATGGTTTAGGCACCAATGTAAGGATGCTGCATTGATGGTTGGACTGGAGGATCTTGAAGAAATGAACAGAAGCACCTGGAATTAGGCAGAATAATGCATAAACCTGAACAAAACAGAAGAATTACTGAAAATACTGAGTTGTTCTGGAGTTCTTTAGTAATGAAATTAACAGTGAAGTGAATTAAAAGCGGTGTAAGATAAATCACAGTGGAACACAAATGTCTCATGATCGTCCTCTATATTTTAGAGCTTGTCTTTGAGACTTGCATGGAAGAGAGCTACAGTGAATGAAATATGGACAATATAAACAAACACAGGTCATGTTTTATTTAGTTTAGAGAGAGGCAAGATTTAAATTACACAGACTTGAATTCTGAGTCTGAGGCTGGGAGCTGCAAGTTCCAAGAATGGCATAATTTACTGCTGTATTGTCATTTAATGATATTTAAGCACTTGCAGTCCACAGACAGTATTTTTTAATTGTCTTGCAGGCGTAATTTAATTCAGATTATCCAAGTAATCTTCCAGATAAGGTCAAATCCCAAGGTGGGATATTTTGGTTGTTATGGAAAGATGTAGATAGAAAAAAAAATCTGGTTTTGAATGTGTAAGGTTTAGCAGTTATTTCATGTGTGAGTGGTCTGATAAAGACTTAACAGTACGAAATGTCTTTATTTTTTAAACACAACAGAGAGGCATCTGCATAGTACGGTTTCATGCAATTCCAAATTTTAGAAATGCAATTCCAAAATTAAGAGCTACCTCTTAAAGACTGCTTTTCCTTTCAGTAGGTAGATTGTTGGATATTTTCCCCTTGGGGGCTCACTTCCCCCTGTAATGCTCCAGGGCTTGTAAAATTCATTGAGGCTTTGTGATGACCTGGGGCATTGCTCGGGTTGCAATCAAGGATAGCATGGTTTGTGTTCACACATCACTCTTACCTCTTCACATGGAGGGAGTGTGCCAAAGGGAACGATTGCCTTCCACCCTGAAACTGGTGGCCAAGCTCTTGCTGGTCCGTTCAGACCCGTGAGGTTTTATGTGTAATGTGTGTTGCATTTGGAATGTCTCTGTTGATGCCTAGGCTGGCTCTATCCACTTGTGACTGCTGATGGCAAACCATCTCTACTATCAATTTAAAGTCATGCTTTGACCCATGCCTCTGAGTCTGAAGTACTGTCTGCCACCTTTCTCCTGCTGTGTTCCTCCCTGCAGGCAAGGGCAATATTAATATTTCAAACCTCTTATTTTTGAAACCATGCTGTTCTTGCTAGTGAGATTTTCACCTGTGATTTTGGTGTCTTCAATTACTCTTTCTCACTGTGTTTCTTAAAACTCTTCTGCCCATATGTACCAGTGAGCAGATGTTTCCTCTGGAGGTGCTGCATTATGCTTAGGCCTTGCCTGCATGTGGGGAATTTCCTTTTGTAGCTCTGTGAAGTGGCAGGTCACAGCTACATCCCTTTAGAGTTATCATTCCATAGTTTTGTATGCTCTGGGCTGCTCTCAGAGTACCCACCAGCAGTGCTGAACCTGAACTGCACAGACCTCTGAGCTGGGATGAGTGCACCCCAGGGCTGTGATCCCCAAAGCCTGGCTGGGTATTGGGACCATGGATTTCTAAAGATGCCAACACTGTCTTCCTGGCTTTCCCTGGTTGATGAAGACTTAAGTTTTACCAGATCTGGGGAGAGCAGGTGTATCCTTGTTGCAGCTGTGGTTGGGGGACTTACCAGGTGGTCAGGTAAGGTGTGTAACTGCAGTGCTGTGGGCTCTGGAGCAGCAGGAGGTGTGAGCAAAGCATCCTCCTCCTCAGACCCAGCAAGCTTTGTGTGCTGAGAGCGAGCTCCTTCCACACAACTACTCTGAGCTTTTTCATTCCTACATTGTATATCTTGACCTCACATATTGGATGTGGCTCTGACCTGCAGTGAGTGCTGGACGTGGCTGAGGAGCAGGCTGCAGGATCAGGCTGCCAGTGGTGATGGTGGGTCTGTGCCAGCCACAGCCCTTCAGGAGACAGATTCTCTGACATGGCTGGATTGTTGGGTGCATAATTCTCCTCTTCCAGACTTGGTGAACCTTCTTGCAAGGGAAGTTCAGATTCTGGTTATGTATGCTGAAATTCAGACAGGTACAGTCACAATTGTCACTGCTGACTGCAGGGGAGAAACTGTGCCTTATTAAAGAAAAAGAGGCTGGAAAAAAAATGGAAAAAAAGAATGAAAAGAACACATACAGGATTCCACTAGTTTGGATTAAAACCCAGACAAAGGACTTTTGCTCTTTGTCTGAATGACTTGCTTAAATGACTGGGGGGGTTGGGGCAGGGGAAGAGAAAGTTCCTGTGATGCCGTTTGGAAATGTCACTCCTCGCTGTTCAAATACCACATTGCACTAAGGCTTGTAAATCACACGTCATTTCCTAATTAAAAAATGATGAGCATAATTGTGTCTTTCACTGCTGTGGCAGAACCTTGCTCAGAGAGATGTGCTCTCTCTCAGGGTCTCACTGTGTAATCCACTACGCCTCCCTCCTGCTTTCCTGTTTGGAGCTAGACTGATCACAGAGAAGGGTAAAGCAGGTGGCCAACTTTCATTGCTGGCAAGGGGATTTTGAATGACTGACTGAAAAGAAAAAGTCTATGAAAGCCTATTTTCTGTGTTCTAAGCTATGGTTTGGAATTGTAGTCCAGGCATAAACTACCACTACAGTAGGGTGCTGAAGAAATGTGTTGGCTTTCTGGTTCTTGGTCTCTTTGGAGACACTGCATCTGTATCACTTGCTTTGGTGAAGCATTGGGATTCATAGTACTAGTTATAAAATATCTTTCTGGATATATCTGTCCTGAGAAATTTTAGAAGTGCATTTTCTCCTGTGGTGCAACTCTCCTCAGCAGAAAAGGAATTGTGCTCTGTAGACAGCATATGCAGAAGAATACTTACAGGTTTTATGGGCAGAAGTATGAGATTGTGGTAGGCATTTCAAATAAAGTAAAAGTGGCTGTTTTGCAAGCTCTGGTTGTATTTTTTTGTCTCCTTCACTAATTAAAGTAATGAGTGTTGCTTTAGTTATCCTGCTGTGAATAGCAAGCCTCTTGCGGGAGAATTAATATTGACAGGAACTGTTAGATATTTAAATTTTTTTTGTGTGTGTCCAATGAGGAAAAAGAGTTTGTGGACCAAGCGTAGCACAAGTATCTGTGGCCTCCCATGGAGACTGCCTGCTGCTCACCCCCTGCAACCTCCACAGCTCAAAGCCTCATGTGCTGCTGTGAAGGCACTTAGCCAAGCTGAGCTTCCCCTCTGGTGCAGCAGGCTTCTTTCTGCTCATGTTCCTTTTTCACGTGATTTATTTTCCCAGTTAAAAAGTGAGCGAGTGTGCTTGTGAGGTCAGGTTGGTTTGCTCACTGCTGGTGGTGAGGAGCCAGCCAGTGGCTCTTCTTACCAACCTGCAGCCCAGCAGACTAAAGGACCATCTCTTCCAGGTCCCTTATGTGCCTCCCAACTGTCTGCCTCTCAGTTCCTGTCAGCAGGGCATCCCATCCCATCCAATCCCATCCTCAGGTGGTCCTGGGAACATCTTGGAGCACAATGAGAGCTGCTGTCTTTAGAGGTCCTAAAGGAGAGGATGATTCAAAAGACATGGGTTTGTTTACCTGCAGAAGTCAGAGGCCATCCCTTGTCCCAAGACAGGGTGAATTCTGCCTGGATTACTTTACTTGCACCAAAGAAAGGCTTTATGCTTTACCCCCAGGTAACCTGCTCTGGATCTTCACTATCATCACTGTTAAAAATCCTTTCTCTTGCCTACTCTGAGCCTCCTGCTGATTTAAACCTTTTGGTATCCTGACAGAGAGGACAATTAATCTTCTCTGCTTGGTAGCTAACTTTTCATGTCTTCAAAAAGAAGTATCAAGTCTCTCCCCAGCCTTTTCCCTCCTTACCTGCCTCAGCACCAGTTAGTCCAACCTTTCCTTTGAGGCCACACATTTCTGGTCACTGATGACTCCTGTTGGTCTCCTGAGTGTCTCTTCTGAAACACATGTCCAAGGCTACATTTAGGTTTCCTGTTGAGATCTTAGAGCTGTTGATTGCTGGGTGATACTTGCCTCCAGCCCTCCCAGGTGTTGCAGGATGTTTGTTCATTCTGCCTGGTGTGGATGCTTGTGGGGCACTGCTTGCTTGTGATTAGTGGTGATGCCCTGATCCTTTTTTATTAAGTTGCTGCTTTACCATCTCTTTGTCATCCTGTATTCTTCCACTGTCCTTTTGAATTGCATCCAATTTATTTTCAGCTTGATTTTTTTTTCTTGTTTTGCTTTCTTCTCATCTAAAAACATAAGCTATATAGCCTGAAAATATGTGGTTGTACTACATGTAATGAAAGAATAACACTTTGCATGTCACTCTTACCTTTCAACAGATTTAGCTAACTGTCTTCTCTGAGGCTGCATGAAATTGTTGTTAGCCACATGGAATATTCCATCAGAACAGTGTCAGTTTCCTTCTGCAGCCTCTCAGAAGAGCTGTGCTGTAATGCTGGGTAATTAAGTTGTACTTCTACTGCTCTTTTAACCAAGGGTACCATAACCTTGCTTTAAACTGGAAATTCACAAGGAAAGCTTATACCTGAGTCCTGGCCCAGCAAGATCCCATGTGAGGTGCTCCTGTGAGGTAGTGATGCTGGAACCAGCGCTGTCCTCTGGGACTGCTCTGGTGGGGGAGATAAATGAAGGGATGCTCTGGGTGGATGGGTTAACCTTGTGCTGAGTATCACATCAGAGGGAGAAGTACTGGCTTTGTGGACTCCTGTGTCTGTGTGATTTTCTGTGGTAAGAAATGCCTGTACCACTATGGAGCTGAGCTCAGCATCGGAGGTGTCTTCCCAGTGATGTAGCTTCAAAGCACGGACCACACTTCCCTGCTCTTCTCCTTTGGCAGCTGCTGCCTAGGTTTTATGGAGGGACTGACTCCATAAAAGATTTGGGTTGCCACAGCCACAAGGAGCTGATTGCCTCATAACCCTGGGGGGGCAGGGAAGGGCACAGGCTGCATGCCCTCTGTCCCCTGCACAGGCCAGGGGCTGTGGTTCCAGTGCCAGCAAGGTGGGGGTGCAGACAAGATGCTGGGAGGGGTTCAGAGATGAAATTGTGCTGGCTGGGACCTCTCTGTCTGGGACAGGCACTAAGGCAGGTACGGATGTCTCCTGCAGGAGTGGGCGGCGGTACAGGCACGTGAAGAGATGGGCACTGATCAGCACAAGGAGCTGGGTGTCCTTGGCTCCTTCTTTGGTGTCTGTAGGCATTTGGTGGAGAAGATCAGATACTGGTGTCTCCTGTATCATCACTGGAACAAGTCAAGCAGAGCCTATGGAGCAACAGTCCAGGCTGGCCACGTTTGCTTTTGAGGCCATTGTGCTTAGCTCAGTCTTGGGAAGGGGGAAAGAAAAATCCAGTGGAGAGGTGGCAGCTCCTCTGCTCCTGCTCCCATCATTTCAGAGTTAGATTAGATCTTAGGAAGGAAGAAATTCTTTATTGTGCAGATGGTAAAGCACTGGAACAGGTTGCCCAAAGAAGTAGTGGAGGCCCCATTGCTGGAAGAGTTCTAGGCCAGGCTGGATGGGGTTCTGAGCAACCTGGTCCAGGGTAAGGCATCCCTGCCTACAGCAGGGGGATTGGGACTAGAAGATCTTTAAGGTCCCTTCCAATCCAGACCATTCCATGAAACACTGCTTAACTCCTGCCTCAGTTTCTTGAGCACATGCATTTCCCAGGAGTATGGAGAGACAATTGTTACACAGATTAAAACAGATACAGAAACAGCAAGGGCTGGAGTAATGTGTCTGTTCAGCAGAAAGTGGGGTATGGCAGGAGGCACAGAAATGGCAGTTTTAATTATAAATGAATTTATAATGCAATTTGCACTTAATACATCTGGCACAATAATTTTTCCATGGGAACTTCAGGATGCTGGGTTGAACAAATTGAGTGCAGCTTTCACTAAGTTGTACGAAGTTGCTCTAAACAATTGCATTTGTAATTCAGAAAATTCCTGACCTTTGCTGGATGAATAATTTGGACAGTAGCATGAATGCACAGACACAAAGATGCTTTTTGCTTGACATTTAGATACTATTAATGAGCACAAGTAAAAGAATAAAATTCTAGCAAATGCAGGTTATTTCAGTAATTGGAACAGTAATGATTCAAATTTCATTTTATATTTACAAGTTTATCACTCATGGGAAGCTTTCTAAAGGAAGCTGCAAAGCCAGACACCAAATTAAAAGTAGTCAGTTGGCTTTCTGTAAGAGACAGTGGCTGGAAATCACCAGACAGAAGAAGTTTAAACTCAGCCCACGAATCCAGGTTTTTGGCCTCCCCACAGTGTCATTGAATTCCAGGTAAGAAGATCAATAAAGTCTAGTTTCTTGTCTCTGGGTTCAAATCTAATTCTGGTTGCAGTTGTGATGACCTTTTTGGGATAGTGGTTGTGCTCTGGTCAAATGGGATCATGCATCAGTTCAGAGGTTGTTCAGTTAAGGTCAAGGACTCTTTGCAGATTGTTTTACCAACTATCGACCTGCAGAGAAGTACTTTGTGTTTGCTGATTGTATTCTTTCTGTTCTTTTTTTTTTTTATGGATAGATGGAAAGTGAAAAAGATGCTGTATATTTTCATCTTATATCTTTGATCCCTCCCCAAAAGCTAAGCTGTAACAGAGGATATCAGAGAAAGGTATTTATTCAGATCATCTTTCTTAAAAATGGTGTAAGTCCAGCAGGATATAATGAATTGTTGTTGTTTAATCTATTGACAATTTAGCAGGGAATGAGATGTTTCTCATGCTGCTGTAAAAAGCTAGTGTGGTTAATTATAAGAAGGAAATGAACAAAAATTGAGGAAACAACCTCCTATGTTTATCACACTGGATAAAACAGCAAAGCAGATGGAGAGGAACGAATGCTTGAAATATTGTTCATGGAGAAGCTTAGTCAGTAAAGAGCTCCATTATCTGTAGAAAAGTGTGGGCAGATGATTTTTATTTGGTTTTGTTGGGCAGGTCAGAAGTTAGAGGAGGATAAACTCTCCTGTGGACATGGATTTGTGATTTGTGTATGTGTCATTGCTTATCCGGTCCCTCTGTGACTGAGAATCCTTTCTCAGTTTCTCCTTGTAGAAGATGAAGACAATGGCAATTGCTTAACTATTTGGAAGCTGCAAGACTGAAAACAGGTAAACCTTTTTGTTTTCTACATAAAGTATCCATGCAGTGTCAGTCCAAAGTGCAGCTATAGTGTATTTAGTTGCAGTGGTTGGACAGTGTCTGTTTAGTCTGACTGCTTCTCCTGTTCTGATTATCTTTTGCAAGTGCCAAGGAAACTTTCCATTTGCTGCCTAAAATGCAGGACTCCAAAGTGGCCAGCATCAAGTCTGTCTTCTTGGTGGTGCCTCTGTATCTTATGCTGTCTCCAGACTCTGGTCCCACTGGAAATCACTGCCATCATTTAGTGCTGACTGTCAGACTGTGCTCAGTACATCATCCTCAGGGTACCAAATGCTTCTGACATTATGCAAATTTTTATAATAGCTCAAGTCTTCATTTGCTGGCACAAATGCATTGCATTTGTGTGCAATGAAACTAAGGGCTGGGAGCAGCAAACCCTGATCCTGGAGCAGACTTCAGGAAGTTTTTACCCCTCTCACTGTAACTCGTTAGTCCTTTCACAGCAGTCACAAACTGGTTTAGGACCATTTCAATAATTATTTGTTTTGGAATTATCTGGCAATGTGGTACCAAGATTTGTGGCACACTTGTGCATTTGAGCTGTGTCAGATCTTGGTGACTTTGATAAAAGCATCTGTGGAATAGGTGCCATGTTGGTGTAAGGACTGTGTGTGTTAAACCTCTGTGTTGAATAATCTTGCCTTTATCAGGCCTGGACATGCCTGGTCACTGAACTGGGTGTGAACCCAGCCAGGGGAAAGTTTGTTGGAGCTTAGAGGGGAAATAATTAAAAGTCTTGTCCTGAACTCTGCTGTTTCACTGACCACAGAGTTCCCTTCTGGGTTACGTCCGTTCCCAGGCTCTCCTGAGACTTACATGATTCTAAGTCATTTTGGAGTTGTGACAGGTCCTAAGTACTTGGAAGGAAATTACCCAACTCCAAACTGTCTAAAAATACAATTCAGTTTAAATGCATGCAAACAGTAGGAAGACTACAAAGACATACCTTCAGGTCATTCACCTTTCTTAGAAACCTCCAGTAAATTCTCTTCTGGAAGAGCCTTAGATTATTAGGCGCCTCTCTTGCAAAGTGAGAACCTTTTGGGGAGAGAACTGATGATTTGGGGAGCAGAGGACCAGGGATATGCATAAGTCCATGAGGTTTTTTGGTACCTTGTGTGGGGTACTTCTGAGGCCTCCCCATGACATTTCAGTGTAGATGGTTTGATTCAGGAGCTCTTAGATACAATCACAGAAGACAGATCCTGATCTGCAGAGTTTACAGCTGTGGGAGAAGCAAAATTAATGTTTAATTTGTTTATTGTTAGAAGCAGACAAGCAAAATGTCATGTATGAAAGATTTCTTAGAAGGGTAATGCTGAAGTTTTGTTGGCAAACTTGGAAACTTATAATTGTCTTGTAGATCGAGCCCCTTCAGCTGATTTTATCTGGATACCTCCCCCATTCCTGAACTGCACTCCTCGGATGTTTCTGTGGCTGGATGCAGCGATTGTCTGTCGATTGCTCAGTCAATAGGCAGCCAAACCAGCTGCTCCTGTGCTGGATGCTAACAAGCACAGAGGCTGATCTTGCAGGCTCTCCTAATTGAATTTTGCTTACAGCACAACAATCAGTCATTTGGTAGGATGAGACCTATAAATGGCCCCCATGTCTTTTTGTGTAGCTGTCCATGGATAGGAAAGCTGTGCTAGGGAGTGATGCCCTTTGCAGGAGACTTTAGAGTATGAGAAAAAGACTCAAAAGTGGGGGGGGATTGTTGCTTGAATACATGAACTCCAGGGTTTTATATCCTTCACCAAAAAGTCTGTCTGGATTCAACAGGGATAAAATAATGGTGAAAATAAATAACATAATCTAGATTCTGAGGCAGTTCTGTTCTTCGCATGTGGTTTCTAGATCATCCTAGAGAAGAACTAGTTCTCCATAAAAATCTAAAGAATATTGCATGTGAGATGTGATGTGTAATGTCTGTGGGCACACTGATGAAGGCTGCTGGTAGCTCTCTTGCAGGATCACAGGATCTTGGAGGAGAAGCTGGATGCCTTCATAGCCTGCAAGGATTTGCTGTACAATGATTCCCGATTTGAAGATTTAATCTGGTCTGATGCCAAACTATCCAAGAGATCACAAAATCACTGAGTTCTTAAGGTTAAAAAAGACCTTTAAGATCAAGTCCAACTGTCAACCCAGCATCACCACCATGTTCACCATCAAGTCATCAAAATTTTGATTTCCTCTCCCTTTCAAGTACTTCAGTTTATTTTTTAATGAACTGTAGTGACTATACTAATGTGCAGAGAAGAACACCCCAAAGGCCTCCAGTTCACATTGTCTGTTGGGTTTTAGGTGTTTTTAGGGCAGAAATCGTCTTTTTTCTTGTCTTTGACAATGCCTGTTGTGTTCCTGGCACAAAACAGGTAACAGCTACTGTGAGAATGCAGACTGCAAGTTTCTGTCCATATAGAGTGTGATTTCAGTAAAGTTTTCAACTTGCAGGTTCTAAGGTTTGACCTCTTAAAAATGGTTTCCATCACTTATTCAGCAAAATACCTAACCTAGAAAATCTAGCACATGCCAGGTTTTGTCAGCACAACCTACACAAAAATTGTTAAGTTTTTCTGATGTAGTATGAACTAGGTTGAAACACTGGAGCATTTACTTAAAAGATGATAATCTGGCATGTTTAAAAACAAAGATTCTTGCTCCTCTAATTTTAGCAAATGGAGCTGCTGCCCAGGAGCTCACAGTAGGTGATGACATTTTCTTGAATTCTCTAGGTCACACTGCCCCGTTTTTTAATTGGTACCAAGCTGGGCTTCTAGAAGCAGCCAGATATTTGGTCTAAAAACCCCCACAAAAGCTCTTTGTCAAAATTAAGTTTTATTTCAGTAAAGTTGCCCAAAGTAGCACTGATGAGAAAACTGATAGTGGAAAAGAGCTTCTTTGGTGTTGCTTGTAATTAAAGGCAGCTACATGGATGGCACAGCTCTTGCAAAATTACTGCTTTAACCAGTCTTACTTTAAATCTGTATAAATCACTGAAAGCCAGAAATAAATTGTGTCAAATTAACAGCTTCCAACACAACACAACTGCTTTGGAGTGTTGCATCTGAGACCTCTGTGGCTCCAAGACTTTGGCTCTGTGGGAGCCTGACATGCTTCCAGTTGTTGTTAGGCTCCTTTTGCATCCCTGATCTCCTTCCAGAGGTTCCCAGCTGTCCCATCTCATGTCATGTGTGATTGTCCAGAAGCTTTGGATGGTCAAAATGAGCTGGGTTGGGGGGGTTAAAGAAACCCTAAACCAAGACAGAACAGGTTTTTTTAAAAGCTAATGCAGATCACTTGACTAAACCAGGTTTAGGGTCTGATTACATGAGCTCTCATGCTGGAGGATTGGAGGAAGCAGAGAACTTCAAAGGGGGTAAGAGATGGAGTTGAGTGGAGGATGACATTCACAGGAGGTGACTGACCAGCTGAGTGCAGTGCTGGGGACCTGGTAAGATGCTGTCCCTGGGCCAGCCAGGACAGTGGGCTGGATCTCCTGCCACAGCTCCCTGGGAGGTTTTCACCCACCAGAGCTGCTCCAGCAGCCCGTGGCTGAGGGTGGGTGGGTGCTGGGGACAGCTCACTGCTCTGTCAGCTGTGTGCTCCTGCCAAGCTGCTCTCTGTGCTCCTGCCAAGGCTGCCCAGGTCCCCTGGTCTGACATCACCAGGTGATTGTTGTCTGAAGCAGATTTTAACCTTCCCTCAGACTGCTCTGCTTTCTGAGGAAGATGAAGTAATCTGGTGAGCAACTGGGAACTGATCTCTGCTGATCTCACTAGAGCCAGGAGAGAACAATTTTAAATTGCTTTAAAAGCCATTTGGGCTTGTACCTGTTGAAAACCTCCTGGCTGCTCTCCCTTTTAATGTATTTTTTGCTTTCTAAGCTTCCTTTCCTCATCTCAACAATTTTTCTACATCTTTCCTTGAGCATAACATTTCTCTTGCTTGTAGACAGCACTGCTCTTCTGGGTTTGGGAGGAAGTGCAGGAGCATCACTGGGCCAAGTAGTTTCCCAGAAAAGGAAAGTCTTGAGCTTCTGTTGTGATTACCAGCCTCTAGTCTACTTAAAACACTTGGAGCATATACAAATGTGAGCAGCTGTCTTAGTGAGACCCTCCCATACCTACTGGAGACTGCTCTCTGCTACTTCAGTGTCTCTCAGTGAGACTCCAGATGCAGCTTTGCCACTTTTGAGGAGATAACCGCAGTGGTTTCCAGTCT
This sequence comes from Peucedramus taeniatus, assembly GCA_013400575.1. NCBI lineage: Eukaryota > Metazoa > Chordata > Aves > Passeriformes > Fringillidae > Peucedramus > Peucedramus taeniatus. The sequence continues at coordinate 604,053 of WBNO01028755.1, read as the reverse complement.
TGGAGTTAATGGAGGCTTGAACTGCATGGATCTGCTTTGGGATGTCACTGTGATCTTTGTGTTAATTTCCCAGGAAGGATGGCAACTTGGGACAACCCAGGATGTTTCTGGCAGCAATGTCAGATGGCAGAATGGCAGCAGGTCCATCAGGGCAGGGTAGAGGTATGGTTTTTTCCTTATGAAAGAAAGAGAAGCTGTGGGGCAATCTGAGCAGAGCAGCCATGTCATTACTGCTTTATCTAGGAGTGAGATTTAGAAACAGGATTTGAGTAATAAATACAGGCTTCATGCTAGCTATTAAAGCAAACACAGAGTAACAGAGATAAGCCTGCTGCATTTATTCATGGATCAGAACGTAATATAACACAGAAATACTTTGTCAGAGGAACTCTGCTCCTCTGGAGAGTACTTTTAATTGCAGTTCCCTCAAGGCAGCTGGACCCCATTTATGAAGTGCTGCAGGGGAAAAAAAGCTTGTGACTTCTTTTGGCCAAGATCAAGGGCTCAGACACAAGTGACTGCTGCATAACAAGCTGCTGCTCCTTACCTTCTGGTCTTGTTCATGTATTTGCTTTTAGCCATGGCAAACATGGAATAATTTAGCTTGATTTAGAGGCACAGGTGAAATCTAATTGCCTCGTGTGTCCCAGAGGCTTGGAGTGAACACAGACTATTGCTGGGGCCTGGAGGAGGCTTGCTAAGCACAGCAATTGTATTGTGACCCTAATGTCTGCCTTAGGATGAGATAGGGCAAGGTGGTGCAGCAAAAGGAGGGTGCAAAGCAAGAGTGATGCTATTGAATCAACCATAGCCACCAGCTCCCTGACAGAACAATCCCTCTGCTTTGGGGCACAGGAGACTTGCAAGGAGAAGTTAATGTAGGATTAAAAAAGTTTTACTGAGAACTCTGTGTCCAAGAGACAGTATGAGGGAAGCAGAAAAGGCAAAAGAGCTTAAAAAAGGGAAGCAAAATACATTATGATTTTGATATGATGGAGAAAAGGATCTGTCAGGTGGAGTGAGATGGAGAATGAGGCTGCCATAGTATAGCATTCAAAAAAAATTATGGAGTGAATGAGGGCAAAGTGGTATGTCTGAAGCCAGCAGTCACCAGGTTGTGGTGTTGTCCATGAGCACCTCAGCTTGGGTGGGGTTAATTTTTACAGTGGATTAAGAAAGAACATTTTAACTAGAAAGGGAGGAATGCACTGATAAATCATCTGGGAAGGTTATAAACAGTCATCAGCAGAGTTTTCAAGATCAAGCTATATGAACATGTGCCAGGGACAGGCTAGGATCCTGTGCTTCCCTGTCTTGGTGGGATCACTTAAATGATTTTTGCAATGTCTGATTCAGCTGGAATATCATCTTTCCTCCTGGAATCAGGAAATGAAATCATTAGTCATGGGAGGTCTGGAAAAACAACCTGAAATAAGACAGTACTTTTATTGTCCTGAGTCTGTTTCTGCTGCTGAGGATGTTGAGAATGAGAACCAGAATGATGGTGGTCCCTGCACCCAGGAGATGGCTGGGTTAAGGAGAAAGCTTTGAGCTGAGGTTTAGGCAAAATTTTGACTAATGATGCAGTAAAATGCATGTCTGTCTTGGTAAATCTTACTCCCCATCATTGCTCCTGGTTGACCAAGGGCAAACAGAGGGGAGGAGTTCTTTGGGCTCCTTTCATGAAGTTGCATCCCGGGTGGCATGGTGGGAAGGGATTTCTGGGGGATCTCATATGTGCACTAAGTCGTCTGTGACTGAGTGTGTTAACAAAGATAAATCCAGATTGTCCTTGAAAGGTGTGTATTTCAGAACTTCTGCCTTTTGGGTCCTGTCTTTTCTTTCAAACTTGATTCCTAGGCAAGTGCTGGGGCTGATCTCAGGGTTATAACCTCTGCAAGTAGGAAGGACTGAATTCAAGCCCAGGTTTGCTTTTGCTTTGCAGTAGATGATACACAACACACATTGTCACTTTGCATTGTGCTAGATTTGGATAAGCAAGGAGTAAAAATGTGCAACAAAGGTAGCTATGTAAAGATAGGTGTGCTTTGAAGAGAGAGCAGCCGTGAGAAACACCCTTGTCAGTTTTCTCTGTTTCATGTATATGCAGAAGCAAGCAGTGCTTGGATGACTGGTAGGATAAAAACAGCAAGCTATCAATCTTTATTTGATTTAATATGTCTTCCAAGCATTTGGTTTAACACTCAGGTGCACACATAGATATTTCTGAAGTGGGCTGTTAACCTGAATCTTAATAAGGTCAACAGTCTTAGTGTAATCCAATAGAGCAGTACAAATGAAAAATGCTCATCTCAAACCATCTTTATTTTCTTGTCATGTTGTATGTCCCAATCACTCAAGTTTGTTCAGTTAATAAAAGGCAGCATGAAAGAGAACTGTTTACTTGGAAACTGGAAAAGACTGTGTAAGACTGTGAGCCTGTGAAGTTCTGTCCTGGATTGAAACTAACCACACCCATAGTCAAAAACTCCGGTGTACTGTGTTGTCTCATCTCATTAAGAATGTAGTCCTATTTCAGGTCCCAGCCCGTCCTAGGGTACCTCTAATAGACTGACCATCAGTAAATCAGGATGGTTTTAAACAGCTGAGATGGTTTTGAAAAAGGAAACATTTCTGGCCTGTTTGTTTTTGAAAGCAAGTGCTCTAGTGTCAGCAAAACACAATTTTCTGCACAGTAACTCTTATTGGGCTCTGTTTTGGGTTTGTAGGGAAACAAGGTTAATAACACCAGGATGTTCTTTCTGTTGCTGAGTAGGGCTCACACAGATCCAAGCCCTTTTCTGCTCTTCACCCCACCCCATCAGTGAGTGGGCTGGGGGACCACAAGGAGCTGGGAGGGGACACAGCTGGGACAGCTGACCCTGACTGACCCCAGGGATATCCCAGACCATATGGCCTCATGCTCAGCACATCCAGCTGGGGGCAGGAGGAGGAAATGGAGATGTTCAGGGTGACAGCGTTGGTTCTTAGAAGTCTGTGTTGTGTGTGATGGAGTCCTGCTTTTCTGGAGATGGTTGAACTGCCTGCCTGCCCATGGGAAGTGGTGAATGAATTCCTTCTTCTGCTTTGCTTGTGTATGTGGCTTTTGCTATTAAACTGCCTGTATCTCAACCCTCAAGTTTTCTCATGTTTATGCTTTCAGTTCTCTCCCCCATGTCACTGGTGAGGGTGAGCACGTGGCTGTGTGGGGCTGAGCTGCTGGCTGTGGTTAAACCATGACATATACAGAATACTGGAGGGATTCAGGTCTAGTGGAAACAACTGGGAGGACATGTAGAAATAGCATCCAGCATGGCTGGAATGGATGCTCACTAAATGTCTCAGTCAAATCTGGAGAGGGCAGTGATGAGGGGAAGGCTCTTATCTGCTGCCATCACCATCTGCTGTTTTGTCTGTTTCAGAGTCCCACCTAGAGATGTCCCCACAGACCTCTCAGAGCTAAGAATTATCTGGGCTCCTCCTTGCTTTCTTCCTGTCTTATTCCACGTCAGTCTTCCTCTAGTATGTCTTTTAATAAACCATGTCTGAAGGGAGAGGGATGGCTAAAGATGGTTTTGAAGTGAAAGATGATCCCTCTGGGGCAGCATGGTCAGAGGACCAGAAGGACTGATCCCAGAGTGCTGCTTCAGCTGTCCCCTGCCCTCTGGGAGGGAAGGACAGGAGCTGACAAGCTTTTACTTTGAATTCTCCTGATCTCTTACGGTGTGGATATGTTGATGTGCTTAGGAGTTAGAACCAAGGAGTTTGCATAATTAATACCATGTTTTTCTGTTGCCTTTATCTGTCATCTTGTTACCACCAGTTACATGAAGATCACATGCAAATAGGAGGAAACATCAGCTGTACTTCAGCAGGTTTTATTTTTACGGGTAGATTTTAATGAAGCGAGTGCATTGCACTGACCCATTGCTGGTTATCACTTGTCTTTCCTGCATTTCACCGTGTTGCTGTTTAGGGATAAAGCTGTTTAACTGATCTCCAGTTGCTTTTCAGTGTTTCTGTTACATTCAGCAATGTGTATTACAAATATTTTTCACCACTGAAGAAGTGGCAGCTGTAGCAGATTAAGGAACTGGGCTGGTATGAAAAGAGACACGGGTGGAGAGGAAACATGCTTGGCACTTGTGGTTACTCACAAGTCCTTTTTAGATGGAAAGCTGATTTCTCTTTCCTTTTTAGTGCTGCTCTTCAAGTTGAAATGGAGAGCTGGAAATAGAGAAATAAGTGATTGCTTTGGAGAAATGTTCTTACCCATTTGTGATTTGACCTTGTACCAGTGCTGCTAAGTCATTAACCAGTGAATTGACTAAAATGACTCCTATGAATCACTGAAATCACTCTTAAGATGGCAGCTTGATTTTCTCCTTTGTGCCTTTCCTATTGCCACCTTGCCTTGGACTCTGGCTTTGAGCTGTAGTGCTGTAGCTTGTCCATGTCCTGACAGCCTCAGCCGTGTGACCTGAGACCCAGCTGTGTCCTGGTTACTGAACAGCAGTAAATAACAGGTAGGAAAAAGTGGCCCCCGTTGCCAAAAAGCAGAGTAGACAGGGTGTGATGAACCCCTGTGGCTGAACCACAGGAGGTTTGTGAAAGCAGGCTGGGGCTGTCTGGTTTGCAAAGGAGCTGAAAAAAACGGGCTGGGAGAATGGTGTGGAAATACTGCATGGGGGTGCTGAAGGTCAGCTTGGTGTCCTTTACTCCTGTGCCTCATCCAAGAACAGGGGAAATGCAGTGAAAACGGAGGGTAGTGAGTCCAATGGCAGTGAAGAAGCTGTTTCTTAGGTCTGTTTACTGTGGGTCTTCACTGAGGCCAGGAGCTCAGCGTGTTCCAAAAACACAGACACTCACATGGGTGATGAAATTCCCTGTTTCAGGGCAGAGAAAGGTGGTGTGAAATTTGTGTGTATCCTCTTTCATGGGAAATGCCAGCAAGGGCAAATGCTTCCCTTTGCAGGGGCTTGGTCAGGGCTGGGGCTTCCCAAACAGCCTCCCAGCCCATCCCAGCTCGGCTCTGGGGGTCAGGGTCACCTCGGCTGGGCAGAGACCTGCAGGGCTCCTCTGTGCCTCGTGCTGAGAGTGGAGTTTGTGCATTGCAGCTCTGTTATCTGCTCAGGTGGAAGTCTAACAAAGAGCTTTCTGCAGAAGCAGAGCCAATGAGCCAGACCTCAAAAATGTTTGGAATGCATCTGACCTTTTAAAACTTCCAGCATGACTCTTTTTGTCTCAGCTTTTTAGTGGCCACCGTGGCTCTTGAAGCTAACCACACTCGTGATCTGGCTCAGAAAACAGCATTTGTGACAGGCACTTGTCTGCAGAACCCAGTTTGGCTGTTGAATCCACCTGTTTGATCCCTTGGGAGCCTTTTAAGCCCTAAAGAAAGGAAAGTGGTTATTTGGACACTTATTTAGTCAGCTAGATGGACAGACAGAGGTTTTTGCAGACCTCTGTCCCAGACCCCTCCCCTCAGGCTTGATGCAGGGCCACCTCCATTCCCAGAGTTGCTCAGGGCTGGTGACACTTCCCTGCCTGCTCTGTGCTGGGATCAGACACAGATCCTGTGGCCGGTGCCTGGGAGCCCTGGGCAGGCAGGGGGTGAGCTGCCTCCTCACCTGCAGTGGGTGCTGGTGGCACAGGAGCTTTGACCTCTCATTTTCACAAACACGGTTAAAAAGATTCAAGCTACTCACTTCGGAATGTAGTGTTTTTTCCTGCTGTAGTTTTTCTCTTCTCTTTTTCCCTTTTTCCACCTTTGCTGCCTGTTTAGTCTCCGAGCTGGAGGGCTGGAAGCCAGGGAGAGCTTTGGGTCAGTCTTCAGGCTGCAGTGCAGCCTCTGTCTCTGCCAGGCCACCTCTGCAGCATCCCCTGGGGCATCTCCGCCAGATGGGCCATGCCTAAACAGCAGCTTTGTGTTAATTGAGTTAAAAACCAGCACAATCTCCTAGAGTAAACAAGATTTCTTAGCTCTGGAGCTACTTTCTTTTCTTGTTCTCTCCTCACATTGTGTATGTTTTGGTTGGAAAAAAAGTAGAAAAATCAAAACTCAAATTGAGTCAATTTTAAAACTATTTTTTGGAGAAATACTTCCTTTTTGAGGTAAAGAAAAAAGCAAATGTTTCCACTGACAGCTTGGAATAGTGTGATTTAGCCACTTCCAGAAAACTTTTAACATTCTTTTAAACTGTCATAATTTTTTATTTAGTTGAGCCAGGAAAGAATAATTTTAGTTCTGTCCCTTGATGTATTTGCCGGTGTGGTTGCCATTATTTTCTCTCTTTGATAGAAGCAATTGTCATGTTACTTTCTGCCCTGGGAGGCCTCAGCTGCCACAAAGGGCTGCAGTCTGATGGGATGTCAAACCTCATAGTGCTTGTTAAGCTCCCGTGACTGGCAGCATCTGTGCATTTGCAATGACATCTCTGAATCCATCCAGGATACAAAAGTACTCTAAAATTGTAGCCTTTGTGTGTGTGTGTGCTGTATGTTTTATTTATAAAGCTTTTAGAGATAGCAGCTTGTTCTCTAATTTATTTTGGGTTGGTGAGGAGGAGGAAATCTCATTGGCAAGATAGGGAATTTGCATTCTGAATTTAAAAGGAATGTAGAAAAAAAAAAAGAATTAAAAAAAATTCTAAGGTTCTGGGACACGTTTGTGTGAATAATAATGCTTCCAAAATGATAATGGACTGTGTGTCATCCATTTGTAGAACTGTAGAAGCTGCTATGATAAATAAAATATGTCACATTTTAAACAGCATGGGGCCTGTGAGTGTCACTCATCAGACACAATTAAACATGAGAATAATTGCCTGCCTGCTAAGTGAAAAGTGGCAATGCCACAGTGCCATGTTCAGCTTTTGTTTGCTCTGGACACCCAGTTAAGGGTCTGGCCATGTTTGATGAGGAGCTGTGAAGCCAAAGATGGGTAAATCTGCCAAACTCTCTGAAGAGCCAAAGCTGTGCTGTTGTGATTCAGTGTTTAAGACCTGCCTTAGGTATTGGTAGGGGCTTGACCATGACTGGCACTGCTGGGTCCTTGTTCCCTGCTGGGTGTGGAGTCCTTGCAGCACCAAGCACCATCCACTGTTTCTTCACAGTGGTCAGGTACATCTCACCAGGATGGTGTTGTTGGGTCCTTCCAGCCTGACAGTGAAGTCTTTTGCTCTTGAAGGATGTCCTGGTTTAGAAGAGGAAGAGATATTCATGGCCCCAGCCCTTGGGAACCTCTAGTAGCAGCCTTTCTTTTGCACAGCTTTAGAGGTGGATCAGGACCTGCTAGAGGAGACCTGAGCTTGCCTTGAGGAGGGAGAAAGATGCAGACTGGCTGATCTCTGGGGTCAGTGCCTTGTCTGAGTTTCTGTTCCACACCAGGGTGTGACTGCTGCTGTCTGGAGACTGAACTGGTGTCAGAGATGTGGCAGGTGGGACAGTTTCTACAACTGATGGAAAGGCAGCAGAACATCCTTTTTTTGTTCAGCTCTGGCCTGTTTCTCTTTGCTGCTTTTTGTTTCCAGTTCCTGGCATGTGTTGGTGCTAAAATTAGAACTCTGAATTGCAGTCTGCTCATTAACTAATAATAGGCAACTCCTTAGATGCAGATCATGGATAAGTGCCTATTAGCCATTCCAGGTTTCACTGTCTGCAAATACTTTACTGGAGACAATAAATGTTTCCATTAAATTACTTGAAAATTGCTTTTGGGATCCAGGTGTTGTAGTCAGATGTGAGGGGAAATGCCTATTTTTTTTATTTGTTCTCTTTTCCTTTGACCTGGTCTGTGTTGCTTCTAAGTCTTTCTGTGCAGATTTAAAGTGCTTTCTCTTCTGTGTGGGTCTCTAGCACAGCTCTATGAAGATTTCCATCTGCATGAAGGTTTGATGAAAAACACAGTTGTAATGCCAAAATTCTGCTTGCATTTTGGGACTTTAAAATAAACATTAGTCTCCTTTCAGGTAATGAAAGTTCCCATTTGCCTTCAGCTATGTGGTAACCTAATGCCCAAGGTTATGCTGGTCCAGCAGAGGATATGAGCACTCATATATCTTTCTAGCAAGATGATAAAAGTATGATGAAATCAATTACACTGGCTTTTGCAAGAATGTGCTATTCTGCAAGGTGCATGAACAGATAAGCTTAACTCCTAATCATAACTTCATGGAGGGCACCGTGCTCAGAAGCCAGGCTGGCTATGGACAGGACAGTTATTTAATGTTATTTTCCTCTCTTGTGTGTTCTTTCTATGTTGGAAGTTCCCTGGAGCACCAGTTTCTTGGGTTTGGCAGTGAGTGCACACAGGGCTTGTAGACTCTACTGGGGTATGAAGACACAAGGGATCAGGCATGGGATGGACTGCCACTGGAGAGGAGGCTGATGGTGGCAGTGGCAGCAACCTCAGAGCTGTGGTACTTTATCCCAAGAAGACTTTGCATCACTGAACCATGAACTTTACAGAAAGCACTGCTTGGACAGTTTGCTTCAACATCTTGTCTGGGTGTTACGAGGAGGAAAATAAAACTGGTGGTGAGCACCGAGCCAGTCTAGATACTCTGGTCCTTTTGCTTTTCAGATTTTGCCTCTCTAGCTGAAAAGATGCTACTGCTGCCCAAAAGCTAGCACCAGCATCTTCCTTTACTGAGCTGTTGGAAGCATCCTGATCCCAGGGCAGGAGCTCCTTTGCTCCATCCCCACACAGACTCCCTGCACACCTATGACTGGAACGCTGCTTGGCCTGCTGGGAGTGCCACCAATATTGCTCACAGTGCTTGTCAGCCCAAGATCTGGCTTTAAGTGTACAAGTCCAAATATCTCAAATGCAGACAGAGCCATTAGCCTTAAAGGTCAGCACTGAAGCCTTCTGTATACACAGTGCAGGAGCTATCTGTGTTAGGAAGCTCTCATAAAATTAGAGGGTGATAAAATGAGCATTAGCTGGAGAGTAAATGGATTTGCTGGACTGTGCCCAGTAAAACAGTGAAGCTGAGGCTTGTGTCTGTCTGAGCAATGCCAAGCTATCCTAGGGCATGGCATTGTGTTCTGTCAGGCTGCTCTTCATCTGCCACCCATGAGAGTCATTCCTTCTCGTGTGCAGCTGGGACTGGTCTGAGTCCCCATGGGCTTCCCCGGGTCCCCAGGGCTTGTGTGCAGCCCCCTTGGGGCACATCCATCAGCTCACTCAGTTGTGGCCATTGATGTCACTTTAGAAAAGGCTTCTTTTGGTCTTGATCATGATCCTTGGGGATTGCTGCACCTGGAGGCAGCGCTGTGGTTTGGCCCAGGACTCAAGAGTGTCAGGGCCCTCCTGGATGTCCTTTATGAGAAGATGGGGGGAGCTGCTTGAGCTGATCCTGCCTGCCCAGCTGTCCACTGCAGTAACTGTGGCTATCACCTTTCTGTGCTTGCCTGGACAAGATTTTAGGCTGACCTCCTATGGAAATGAAGCTGAGAGTTGCAGTCTGTGCCAGAGCATCTGTCATTTTGCTTGGAAAGAAGAAGCCCTGCACATGCACAAAAAAACTAGTTTCAGTTACATTTTACAGAGTGGTGGTGGTGAGTGGTCTCAAAGTTTTGATGTCCCAGCAGGGGCAGGTGTGGAAGAGCTGCTCTGATGTGCTCCCATAAGGATGAGACTGCACTGAGAGCTCAGCCTTATAGGATACTACTGCCACAAGGGTGTGGTTGTGAAATTCCCAGCCTTGCAGGAAACTTTGAATTTCGAATCAGTGTTATTTAAATTGGAAAAGACCCCTAGGATACTGAATCCAGCATTAACCCAACACTGCCAAGTCCACCACTAAAATGTGTCCCCAAGTGCCACATCTATGTATATTTTTAATACCTCCAGGGGTGATGACTCAGTCACTTCCTTGCACATCTAACATGTTGTTAAGCCATGAGGGAATCCTGCCATAGCATAGCAACAAAACTCCACTGGTTTGGGGCTTTGTTTTAGGGTATTTTTCTTTACTGTATAAGTCAAAATGCCAGTGACAGTGTGTGTGGAATGCTGGCTGAGCTTGGACTGCCTGTGCTGGGGGTGGCCTGCAGGGAGAGCTGGCCCTGCTCTGGAGCTGGGGCTGGAGCTCTGGGCACAAGCATCAGCAGGTGACATCAAGGGTGTGCACTGTCCCAGCTCAGTACAACAGTGCACCTGAGGGAGGGAGGAAGAGTCTTTGAGAGGAACCTAAGATCAGGTCCTCCTGATTTTCAGTAAGGTCAGGCTGGATTGCCATCTACAATTTTATTAAAATATTTTTTTTTCCCCAGAGTCCTGTCACTTTTTCCATTCTTGTTGCTGCTCTTGTATGTAGGGCTATGCTATCAACTTTAAGGAGCCTGAAAAAATAGATATTTGTTTTTCTGTTTGGAGAACCTTTGCCTTTGTCTTTTGGAAAGCCCAGACCATTTCCATGATTCTGACTCCATTGTAGGCCTGTGGAAATTTGTGTCTGCACAACCAGAGGGGACATCAAACTGCAAACATCAGAAGCTGGGACAGCAGAGGGGAGAGGGCACTGGGCATTGCCAGCTGCCTGTCAGAGCCTGCTGGGAATGCACTTGTGCTCCCAAACTGGTCAGAGGATGTGGCACAGGCTGCATCAACTTCAGCTTGAGCTGGCTTTAAGAGAGACCACTCCTGCCTGAATTTAGGGTAGTTTTGGCAGATGGTACTCAGCCCCAGTCTAATAAATACAGATATAAAGTTCTCAAAAAAAAATTAAGGAACTTTAAACTTTAGAGGTGTATTAGTACCAGGCTGATGGGGTGATTTTGCTCCTGCAACTCCTGTGTTCCTGTGGGAGCCCTGAAGCCAGGTTTGGTGAATTGGCAGAACAGGGTCTTCATCATTATTAAAGAAGAGGATTTAGGTACCTAAATCACACTGATGCTTTGAAAATCTTTTTCCTTGTTGCTGTGTGGTTTTGATAAATTTAGTCATCAGAAAACTGAACTTTTTTTGAAAACACATCTGAACTATAACAAATGCCCCCTTCTTCTGAAGAAAAAAAAGGGCTGGAGCTGAGTGAAAGGAAAAGTCATAAAATACTGACAAGCTCTTTTTTTAAGGCTGATAGAACTCCTCCATGCACAACTCCATTAATCTTATTTTCACCCAATTTAGAAAATCTTGATGTTTGAAAGTGGCACTGGGAATAGCCATGCTTTATCTGGCAGAGGAACCCAAATGAATGTGTTTCTCCCCTTGATGTTGCCCATGATCCTTGAGATCAAATGCTGTAAACACTGGTTTGAGGATTTGAAGGGCTTGGATGATGGGGAGAGCAGGGGCTTGGGGTTTGGGAGGGAGAGTAGAGCAGGCAATGTGTGTTCCCTGGGAGCTGGTCCTGCACAGGAGCCTCTGGGGGGACATGGTCCCTCACCATGAACCACATGAACTTTGCTTTGCTACAAGGAAAGCAAAAAACTGGGAGATGCAACCCTTATCATAGCTTTCAACTGTCATAAACATTTTCTTCTGACTTGGGTAAAGGAGGGTTTGGAGCAATGTTTATTCACAAGGCTCTGCTGGTCTCTGACAAGTTTTCTATGCAGGCATCCTACAGCACACATGCCAGGGAACAGGGCACATATTTTTCTTAATTTCATGGAGATCAAAGAAAGTCACATTTGAAAAAACTGTGTGAAGATGAAGGTTTTTCAGAATTAAAGGTCAGGATTAGGTGTGGGTCTTCACATCATCTCTCTGCATGTTTTCATGTCAGCAGAAAAAACAAGAGTGAGGCTTTCTGACCTTGAAAGAAATGCCTGAGGGAAAGACTTCTTCATGAAATTTTTAATACTCTTCCTAGTGACTTTTTTTTTCAAATTGCTGTAGCACGATACAGGTTTGAACTAATGAATGTCACGCTCATATGGGGCAGTTCCAAAAATGAAAGACCTTGAGTGACTGAACGCTATTATTGCACTATTTGAAGATGTTCTCAACATCACCTACATTTCTGACTTTCAGGTGTCTCAGTATCTTAGAGTTAGCCTGTCTGATGCATGAGAGGCACAATCTAGATCTAGTTTTAAAACCATCACACAAAACTTTACTCAAAAAAGTACATAAAAGAGAGCATTAAATGCCGGTTATTTTTTCATTGAATTGTCATTTGTGCTTTCATTTAAACTAGTATTGCTAAAAGCAGTACTCAAGAGCAATGTCCCTCCCAGATATCATGGGAAGTAAGGATAATTTTCAGATCCCTTTGAAAACTATTTTTTGGAGGTCTTTGGAAGACATCAGATTGTCATTGTGGTACAACCGTGGGTGCATTTTGTGCCTTTAGCAAAGCACCTCAGTCATACCACTTGTCTCCTGGAGAGGGAAGACTTCCTTCCTATCAAACATTCTCCATAGTGGATGTGTTAATTTCTTGAGGGAGGCAGCAGACACCAGGTCAGGTCCTCCTCCGATGAGATGTTCAACTCAGGCACAAAAAATTGATATAATGAGCTGCTCAATTGGGGTTGTGTTGCTGTCAAGGCAGGTGTTAGGGTTGGAATTGAGTCCAAGTTAATGATAATGTATTTCCTGATCTTAGTGAAGACAATGTTATCCCTCTCTGTTTCGGGTAAGAGTATGAGGGTGTAGGGGTCACCTTTCAAACATAGCAGGCAGTATGCAAAAGGTGCTGCACTGGCCCTGGGCCAGTTAAGTCCTGACTCTGCCACTGGCTTTCTGGAGCACTGAAATTAGGTTACAGCACTTCAATCTCAGTTTCCCCGGAAAAATTTCTCTCAGTGTAGAGATTCAGCCACAGTTTCTAATTTCCAGACTATACAACTTCCTCGAGTCATGCTAATATTTTGCCTTCATTTTTGCTTTTATTTCAAGACCATTGGATTAGCTGTGTCTCTTTAAAAGTCTCCCTGGCTATTTTTTGTCTTAAAGTCGTGCAGAATATCTGTACTAACATTAATTTTCCTCCTCCATATCCCTTCCCCTGCTGCTTCGCGGGTTAGCAAAACTTTTCATGAATATCAGTCAGGATTTAAAAAGCTGGAAGAAAACGTGTCCTGCCTGAAAGGTACTGAAGTGAATGGGGAACTTATAGAAGTGGATAGAGCACAGAGTGCTCAGGACAAAACGGATCCAGTTCAGTGATGCAGAGGCACGTGCCAGCTGGGGGGAGGCTGCAGTGGTGAGCTGCAGTGTGATCCCTGGGCACTCGTGTCAGGGAGGGGTGAGCTTGCACAGTGCAGTGAGGGGCTGTGTCTGGCACAGACTCTTCTGCAGCATCCTTTCACAGCTCCTCAGTTTGAGTTCAGTTCAGTTTTTTGGCTTCAGTTCTACAGTGATGTGCACAAACCACACACTCTTTGTACAACAGAAGAATAAGATCTGAGGAGTTCTGGCTATTTGACACAGATGTCTATGACAATGGACAGTAATATCAGCAACACCACAGACTTTGTAGTCATGAATCCCCTCTTGCCTTAGGAGAAGATGTGCTTAACCTACTTTAGCAAGCCACAGCAGACAGTGCACCAGCTTTATTTAGGGGGTCTGTCTGGGATTCTTCTATGCCAGAACTGATTCAGCTGTGGTCTTGTGTGGTATAACTTGCAAGCAGAGAGAAGATGTTGTGGGACACACATTGACTTTTAATTTACAGAGGAGACAGAGTTTAGCAGAAAGCTGTGCCAGAGCCTCATGGACAATCCCTTCTTGGAGATGCTGGTGGAGCCTTGCCCAGGGCCCACAGCCTGTGGCTGCACAGAAGGTCCCTCCAGTACGTGCTCTGCAGCTGCTGCAGCAGAACCCAGGCAAGCTGCTCTCTGGTTCTGCTGCTAGGAGATGTTACTCCTCCCCATTTTAGTGCCTTTACCATCCAAGAAGGCTATTTCAGTAAAATCCCAATGTCCCAGGACTCAGCTTATAGAGCAGGGCTGTTGTGCTGGGGCCCAGAGCCAGAGCTTCCCAGTCTCCTTTCTGCTGACCAGCACTATCTCTTCTACTAAGGAGACCTGAAGGGGCCTTGGGTTTTTCTTGGCAACACCTCATGTAGCAGCCAGTGCAGGGTGTATTGTCAAACCCAAACCACAGCCCCTTTTTCTTTGTGTGGCTGCCCAGCAAAATGTCCCAGGGTGGTCTGGCAGGGCTGAGAAGTTTTCCATCAACCATGTCCTGAAGCTGTTTGCAGCTGGAGCTGGAAAACTGAATTAAAACAATGAATTAAGCCAACTATAGAAAACATCGTTTTAGTGGTTGGCTAGGTGGTTTTGTGATGTGAGTCTTGGACTCTCAGTTCCCTTTTATTTTCATAAAAATGTGGAATCAGAGAATCACAGAACCATTTAGGCTGAAAAGATCTTTAAGTCCAGACATTAGCCCAGCACTGTCAATTCCACCACTAAACCACATCCTTAAGTGCTACATCTTTAAATACCTCCAGATAAGGGGACTCCACCACATCCCTGGGCAGCCTGTTCCAATGCTTGACACCCTTTCCATTTAAGGAATTTTTCCTAATATCCAATCTAAGCCTCCTCTGGTGCAATTTGAGGCCATCTTCTCTGGTACTATTGCTTGCTGCTTGTGAGAAGAGCCTGACCCCAGCCTTGCTACAGCCTCCTTTCAAATGGGTGTAGGTAAGGTCTGCCCTGAGCCTCCTTTTCTCTGGGCTAAACACTCCCAGCTGCTCCTGGTGAGACTTGTGCTCCAGCCTTCCTACAGCCCTCCTACCCTCTCTTCCTGCAGTTCCACATCAGTAGTGGTTCAGGCTATAATTATTTAAGCACAGCTGCTACAAAAAAAGAAGGTTGTGGCTACCTGGGAAGCACTGGGAAGGGGTGCCTGTCACCCCTAGAGCAACCACCAAGGATATGGTGCAGTCCCTTGCTCTGACAAAAATCTTGCAGGCATCTTCTTGGCACTCACTGATTGCACCAGGGTTGGTGTTTTCACTTTGGTCAGCAGTTCAGAGGGATCAGCCCACAGCTACAGAGTTTCTCTCATTTTGTTGTCTTTCCACAGCAAAGTCCTCTAAAGATAAGAAAGAATTTACCAGGGAAAAAAAAAAAAGACTGCAGAATCTGGTTCAATCATATTTTCCTTTTTCTATAATTTTCCTCTGAAATAGCTTTAGCAAGAAATATAATCTTAGTCTGCACAAGCTGTGGTTTTGTGTAGAAAGTATAATTCAACAAAGAGGAATAAATATCCAATAAACTTGGTTTAAAATAGACACACAGACTGGGTTATTTTAGACTGTCTTTTTCAACACATTTTGCAATGGCAGAAGAAAATATGATTTATAATTCGATGAAGATTGTTTTCGTCTGAACATTTCTGTTTTATTTTATGTTTACCAGGAAGAACTGCAGCTTTAGTTTCCTTCATTAAATTGAAAGTCAGGTTGGAAATAAATAACATTGTCAAAAGGGGAAAAAATATCCAGTGGTTAAAGAACTTCTTTAACAGAAAAAAAAATTCTGCATACAAAATAATATCTGTTTTTTTTCATAAGGAAGGAAAAATATTATATACTCTCACTTTTAAAATTCCCATGTTTGAAAATGTCTTTTCTTCACCAAGAAATAAATGCTAATGGATATACTGAGAATTTGGTTACTCTCTAATGCCTCACCATTCCAGTCAAGACGCTCAAGAACTTCTGCTGCTCGAAATAAAATAGCCCTGGCAGTCCAAAAATTACAATGCATTATAAAATTTCACAGTACAGTTTTATAAGTTAAAATTCATCTTTTCATAGTAGAAGGTGGATCTTTTATTTGTTCTGTGGAGAAGGCCAAGGTCAGAGTTGTTTCAAGGGTATAGAAACCACTGGACAGAGAGTGAGGTTTTTTTCCCTGGGTGCAAGAGATCACACTCCAGTTAGACAGATTTTGTGCAAGCAGGAGGTAAGTTCCACAAGTGGTTGCATAATCTGGGTACTTGATAAGTGGCTATTTTTCAAAGAAGAAAAATTAATAATGTGAAAAAATTATTTGAATACTTGAAGAAAAATGGTATTTTTCTCATTGATAAAAATGACTTTGGTTACGACGTAGTTCTGGTTAAGATGTGGTGTGAAAAGTTTTGTAAACAAATCAATATTTAATAAGGGTGAAAGGGAAGCTGATGAATTTGATTAGCTAGACATTAGGAAATGCACCAGTTGTTGAGGGAAGATAAAACCAGGAATTAAAAAAAATCTGTAAATGAGGTTAAGGAGCTGGCTGCCCTACAAAAATAACATTTATGTCTTAAAACCTGATTAAATGACATCTCAGAAAAATCTATTACCATTTTTCAGCAGTGATCAGCTAGGATATAATTTTTTTTGGCCCAGAGTTAGTGAAGTTTTATATCCAACATCTAACATGGTGTCTGAGGCACCTGCTGAGATGAAAGTGCCTGTTTCACTTCATTGCCATTAAAAGAGCTCTGTGACAGACTAGACAAATGCTGGGTAAAGCTGAGATTAATCCCTCTCCTACAGCATTGCCAGGAGCAAGAATTCTTGGGCCATTATGAGTTTGGGTTAAAAACCATCAGATTTTAGAGGAAAATACTAATGATGCTCACCTTGGTTTCATTGGTTTGGTTTGCTCTCCTCGTGTTCTCCAGGTTCCTTCCTAGGCAGGAAGAAACTTCCTTTATAATAAGAAATAAAAGCTAAGGTTTTCCATTTAACACTTGGAGCTGCAACTTTAGACTTTGTGGGAAAATCTCTACTGCCACTGGCCCCTGATTAAATTCCAGTGCAACCATAACACCTCTCTGCCCACAGTGAGGGGGTCTGGGGGTGCCCAAGGGCAGGGTGAAGTCTGTCTCTATCAGCTCTTGTGTCTGCCTGGGAGAACACAGGGCTTTACACACTAAAGATGGAGGGGGCAGGAGTAGGAGGAGGTTCCCAATGGAAAAGGTACCACCATGGGCTGGTGTCCTGCTGGGACACTGCAGGCAGTGCTGGCTGAGCCCTGCTCCAGAGCCCAGGGCTGGAGCAGGGAAGGCTGTGCTGTCACAAAGGAGATGCAGTGTCCTAAACACAAGTGCCTTTCATCACCTAGTGGTCCTGGGAGGTCCCAGGGTGTCTCTAGCAGAACACAGGTCTGTGCAGACATGGTGAGGTGCCCATCAGCCCTCTGCAGACACCCTGAGAACCCTCAAATGGCACTCATTGACTCTGGTTAGAGAACTAAAATGATCCCTAAAACACCAAGGACTATGATGGCAGTTTATACACTCAGTGTAAATGTAAGCATCTGAAATTAAGTCTTCTTAATCTAAAATTGAATCATGACCAAGCTCCCACTAGCATCATTCAGCAATGGGCACAGCATGACTACTGTGGGTAAGTGAAATGTGCTGTGTTTGTCAGGAGAGCTAAGTGACTTTCCAGACAAAGCTTTCTCCACTCCAAGCAGGTAATCCTGTCAGCAGGCCTGTTTCCAGTCCTGACTGCTGGATTGTTTTCAGCTTAAGATGGGAAAGGGAAAATCTTTCTCATATGCCCTGAACAGGAAAGGAAACATGAACTCTGGCCACCTGGCTTACCCCAGCAGATGCTCAGGGACTTGCTGCCACAGTAGCTCTGTTTTGTGCCCTCACCTCTCTCTTACCTTGGTCAACACCTGGCAGCTGGGCACGAGGGGTGGGTGGACACCATGGGGCATGCAGAACACGTGGGGGTGGTGAAGGAGTTGTTTTGTGTGAGCCATCATCTGAAATGCCATATTTCTTCAGTTGCCTTGTGATTAGCAGCTGTGGTTCAGATCCTTTGTCAGACTTTAGAAATGCTCTTAGCCTCCTGGAAAATGACTTTGTGGGGTCAGTGCTGCCACGTTCACTCTTCCCCTGAGGCGCCCATGAGAGGATCCTTCACCCCAGGTGCCTTTTTGGGTTCTCCCTCTGTGGCAGATGCTGTCCCAGCCTTTCTCACAGTTTTTTTTTTTTTTCTGGTCCCTCGCTGCACACTGGGCTTTGGCTCACTCAGATGCTGCCAAGTGCCTTGTGTCTCAGTGTTTCACTTGACTGTGGATGAGCATATGTGCATATGTGTATGTGCATGCAGGAGGGAGGAATGGTATTTAAAATTCACCAACTTTGAACTTCATATTACTGCATGTAAAACAAACCCCAAAATCGTTTATTTCTAGGCTTCTGCCTTGGTTCCCAGCTTTTGATTTAATCTTAAAATATTTAATCATTTCCTTGGCAAATGACACTGAAATTGGACAGATGGTTTAAACTTAGCTCTCTTCCCTGGAGAAAAGCTGCTCAATTAAAAAAAACTGTAGCTCTCACACATTCAATTCATCCTTATCAGGCTGTCCCAATTAATCCTTTAAATGCAGTGTTACATAACGTGGGATCCTCTCTCCCTCATTTACTTTTCCATCTTGTCATTATTTCCTCTGTGTTTGCTTACCTGCGTGGCGCTGCTGGGAGTCAGAGCTGCTGCAGGAGGAGACACAGGTGTGGGATATTTCCAAGTCACATCAGTTGGAGTAAAGGCAGGGAGGTGCACAGCCATCTCACCCAGTTGCTCGTGCTTTTACTCTCTGATGTTATTTTTCTCCTTGGGCAAACGATCTTTGCAAATCCTTCAAACAGCAGAATTAAATTTCTATTATGCTGTTTTCTGAACAGCCACTTTCTGGATAATCCCTTTCTGCTGCAAGTGCAGGGTGTGCTTGGCTTACAGGGTATTCACTGCTTGTGAAAATGTGTTTCTCTGTGTGCTGGGGGAGTGCAGTTGGTTTTGCTGCTGGCCTCAAAGACTGTCAAAAATGGCCATAATAAATCCCACTGGACAGTGGATCTAACACTGTCTGTGTGGTACTGCCTGCATCGTTTTGCTCCACCACAGTATTAAGAATAATAATTTGGATTTAATAAGTCTGGATCTAATTCATGCAGTTAGAGAGGGCAGAGTTCTGCCTCGAGGAGCCTTGGTGCTTGTTCCATTGCTGTGATGCTGTGGAAGAGTGAAAAACAGGTCTGGGAGCAGCAACACGTGTCAGGTCCTCCAGCTCACTTCTGCTTTGTCTTGGCTGTTTGCTGGGCTCAGCACAGTCCTGGGTGAGGTGGGTTCAGGGCAGCTGCTGGTGGCTTGGGCTGCTCTGTGCCCTTCCATGGGCACCCAGCTGGTTTGGGTCTGTGGAGCCTGTGGGCAGGCTCACACTGCACCCATGTGGGGCATGGAGAAAGCCTTGGGCCCAGGGAAGTGCAAAATTCATACACAGGTTGGGTCTATTCCAGCTACCTTCAGACTGTAATGGAGGAGACTGCCCCAAAGTGTCACCTTTGGCCACTGTGGTTCTGCTCTAAATGTTACAGCACCACACAGATTTCTGCTACTGGTCCAGACCTGATATGCAGGGTAATAAAACCTGAAATTTGAAGGGCTTTGAAGCTAGTCCTGTTTTGAGTGGGAGATTGGACTGAGGACCTCTAATAGTCCCTTCTAGCATCATTTTTTCCATGATAGTACAGTCAGAGAATATTAAATGAAATTATTAACAAGGACAACCATCAGGAAAAGCCAAACAAAATTCACTGTGTTTTTTCTCTAAAGGAATAGAATAAGGCAAACTGCTTTACATATTTATTTAAATACCTTCCTCTAGTATTTGTGTTTCTCCTGAGTAATTCCTTTGACTGCTAACAGTACTGGACAAATGGCTGTGTGGGGAGGGGAAAGCCCCACATCTTCAAATATCTGGAATTTCCTCTGTATTCTACAGTCATTAAACAAGGTTTTGTTAGTTACCTGGAGCAGATCTTTTGTTTTTATTATTTTTCTGCAGGACAACTTAATTTATGTCAATTCAGAGTATATTTGAATTCTGAGCTGTGAAAGAATATTCTGTTTGAAGAGATTTGTGGGGAGCCACTGAAAAGTAGCAATGTATCTAGAGGTCTTTTACTCAAATGTCTCTATCAAAAAAGGGAGAAACTTATGTAATACTGAGGCAAATGAGAAATAGAAAATATTTATTGACAGGGCAGGATTTTTTTCACTGCTGTTTGTTTTTCCAGTCATACATCCAAGGCTGTAATTAAATTTGGAAGGTAATGGGAGACTGCTTACCTGGGGAATTACTCCACTGCTTTGTTTTCCAGGAATTCTTCTGGGTATTCAGGGAGATGTCAGGACCTCTTAATTCCTTCTTATTAATTTCAAATTTATTTCTATGTGTCAAGTACTGAATCATTAGTATCTCTTAATGGCATATACTTGAAGTAAAAGCAAAGCAAATCTTCATGGCCTAAGATATCTGTAAGCTTTGCCAGGATTTCTGATACTTGTTAAGGTCTATTCACTGATCCTCTTTAAATCCAAGTAGTTACAACTATGCATGCAGTACTTCTTTGTAGTAAAAAGTATGATGCTATTATGATTTGGTAATATGTTAGCAGGAAAAGCATCTTTGCCATTTAAAAAGGGGAATTCTAAAAATATGAATTGAAGCATTGATCTTATTATCATTCCTGTGGATTCTTCTCCTCTTTTGACAAAAACATTTTGACCTAAATTTTCCCTGCTTCAGTTCCTATTACACGGCTGAATTGAAACCCTCACTTTCTGTGTCTCAGTCTCCCCAGTTGTAGAAAAATTATTTTCTGGCCATGGAACAGTGTTGGGAATTTAATTTTGTTTAGATTCACCTTGAGGTCCCCAATGAAAATGGGTTTTGGAGGTATCAAATCTTCTTGTTGCAGCTGGAACAACCAACATACTTACAAATGTTTTAAAATAAATTAATGTAAAGACAAAGTCACATAAGACCCTGACTGTTTCATTCTAAGCAGACTTCTCTGAATGCTTTTAATTTGTGGAAATTAATTATGAAACACAACCATATGTCTCTGTAATTACAAGAAAATAGATGGAAGATGAGGAGACTGGCTGCATCCCGTGCATGAATAAATCTCCTCATCAAACACATCAGCCATAATCCCTCCCTGGGGAATTCAGTGCAGCCACCCACCCATGGGCTCCATCTGTGGCATCCTGCCATGCTGCTGGGCATTGCTGTGCCATGGAACCAAGCCTTCTGGAAAGGCATTCCCAGTAATAGGCTGGTGAGGCTTTAGCTCAGAAGTGGAGGAGCGAGGGCTGGCTTTGTGCTGGTGGCTGAGGCACTCGCACCTCGCTCTCTGCCTTTGCATAGGGACCATTATCTCTCATGCCCAGGTCACTCTGAAGCCTGGGGAGCAGTAGGAGAGAGGCAGATAATGGGCACCCAAGCTTCCCTTTGGTCCTGAGGTGCTCAGGCTGAGCAGAAGCAGTGCAGTTCCACCTTGGCATGGAGATGGCCCTGTGGAGAGCAGTGGCTGGCAGCTGCTCAAGGGATTGCTGCCAAGGGATCCTGGAAATTATTACTCAATACCTTTAGATTTTCTGCAGTCAATATCAAGGACAAAATGTACACATCTGATTCAGCCATTGTGTCCCAGGATTAATTTACTGACTTGTATGGAGTTACTACTCCTGCTCCTCACTGATGGGGGTGGAACAGAGCTCCCAAGGGATCTTGGTGAAGGTTACAGAGAGAGGAACCATACCTGGCACAGCTAAAAGGTTTACCACAGCTAAAAGGTAGTTCTTTTCTTTTGACTGACTGTGCTGGAAGAACAGCAAGTATATACTTCTCAAAGTCCAAGCCAAAAAGAAAGCCTAATGACTAATCTTGACCCAGACAACAGTGTAAAACTCTTTCAGGCTTTCATTTGATGTCTTAGAGAAGATCCCTGGTTATTGAATTTATGTCATCATCCTGCTCTCCCTAGGACACTGCTGCCACTTTTCATCAGGTGGTGCTTTCAGTTAAGTGACTGTCAGGAAAAAAGGATAGGAAGAAACCTGAAGCTGTGTTGCTCATGACAGGCTCAGTATCACAGTATCCTCCTCAGGACTGTCATCACCCAACACAGAGCCTTTGTTATTAGAGATGATTCCCTGTGACACTATGTCATTTAAAAATTATTGCACACACTCTGACATTGCTTTGCACATCTTCTGTGTGGCCATCCGTCCATCAAAGAGGCAGCTTGAAAAATGAATGCCCAGCTGAGCACAAAGGCATATACAAGTCTTACACCCAATACTTTTGTATGAAAAGTTGTGAATGAAGCTCAGCTCCCTTCTTACCATTTTTTATCTCTGGATACTATGTTGGTTTTGCATTTTAAATGTACAGTAACCACTATAATGTCTGCTTTACTTATTAGACTAACAGTTAAATATTTATACTCTTGTTTTTCAGACTTTGACTACAGGTAAATTACTGTTGTCAACCATCTTTCATCTCCAACAATTTGGCTGAACAAATGATGCAAAACCAAGTGTGCCTAAGGAGCCCAGACTTGAGGTCCAGAATTAAAAGTCTTCCAAGAGAAATAGAAAATCTGGTGAGACCAAGGAAAGCCAGGAGCCCTAGTGTGCCAGTCTAACAAAGGCTCAGCCAAGGAAATTTTTGGTAGAACATCAAAAAGCAGAAACAGATTATTTTCTTTTTTCTCAGGACTGTGTGCTGACTTAATGACAACCCATTCTTCCCTTTTTTATATTCTCAATTCCCCAGGTGCTCCTTGTGGTAACCTTTCACTTTTTGTATCCTGAGAGGAGGATGTTTCCTGGTGTGTGTCAATAACAATTTGGTTTTCTCTGACATCAAATTGAAAAATTCAGCTGACAAGTCCAATACTGGTGATTCAGCTGACAAGCTCAATACCTGTGACTTAAATATGTGACAAATGTGAGCTGACTTGAACAGTCATTTCAAGTAACCTATCAAGATATTGAAGATCTTGGGTCAATTTGAAACTGAGGAAAAAAAGCCATTAATATCTATTAATGCAGAACTAGCATTGCCAAAGTAGTATGCCTTGACATGGGTTAGAGAGAGGCATATGACCAATGTGCTTGGAAATAGTTTGTGATGTCTAGAGCAAGGTGAATATTGAATATATAGCCCTTTTTGTAAGGTTGGATTTTTGGTTTTGATATACATTATATCCTTCATTTCTAGTAGCATCACATTTGATTCATAGCCCCAGAGAAAACCATGCTCAGTTTTGCCTGCAGTCAGGTTTGATGTTTGTACTTGAACCTATATTTGAAATTCTCCAATTATAGAAAGGATGGAGTCAGAGGTTGGTGTTACACATACCCATCAGCTGAACTGCAGCCCACTGAAATGGTAAGTACTGTGAGACATTCCAGCATCATGAAGTTTGTCTCTGTCCTTAACTGGGGTGAAAAGCTGGAATTTTGAAATGTTTTGCAGAAGAGGAAAACTAAAAATATTTCTGGTGGAAACATTAGACAAATTTTTTGAAATGCAGCATCTCAGTGGGGTGTCAAACAGTGCCATGGATGTCAAGCAGCTTCACCTAATAAGGTGAAAAATATATTCCAACCTGCCCTGTTGTGCTTTTTTCTACTGTCATTGCAATGGGAAGAGAAAAGAACAGTTGGACATGAAGGAAGACAACAAATTTTGATTTTAAATTATTCAGAAACTTTTTTTCCATGGAACATATCAAGACAGAACTCTTTCAGAGAAACATCAGAATACTTCTTTATACATTGCCATTTCCCATGTAGTTTAACAATGACAGATAAAATATGCTCATCGTCCCTGATCACTCATCCCTGCCAGCACTTCTCTCATCCCATCATCTCTCCTCCTGCAGCCAGCCCCAGCTGCTCCTGAGGTTGGTTGCTGGAGCTGTGGTGGTCTCTGCTGGGATGGTCCCATCAGGACATGGTACAGCTGAGCCAGGCAGCAGATCCTCCTTTAAATAAAAGGGGAATTTTTGTACCCAAGGTGTTCACAGCCTAAATCGAGCTGAGGACTCTGTGTTTACCCACCTCATGAACCTAGATAGTGCATCTTTGAAAATGGATGGCTGTGTGGCCTGGTGTTGTTTTTTGCTGTCCTCTTTGAGTGTGCGCTGTTTTGGGAGGGATGTCTCTCTCTTTCTCGTGGTGGTAGGTATCTATCAAAGAGGTGGTGTCCTCTTTGGAGTGGGGCTGGGCAGCCTGGAGATGTCACATGTCTTCTGCTGCTTTGGACTGGCTACCAGAGCAGCAGTGCAGTTGCCCTGCAGCCTGTGGCCAGCAAACCAAGATGGTCACTTGAGCAGTATGTCTAGTTAATGAAAAAGCTCCAGTGCCAGGAGTCACCAGAATCTCCTTGTTGTAGTCTTGTCAGTCAACACAGTCACAGGAGGGAAGGCAGTCAGAGTTTTACCAAGAACTAGGTTTTAAGCAGAGAGCAAACAGGGCATAGTGGGATTCCTGTGTTGCTTCAGGGCCTGACTTGAATGCTACTGGGAGTTAACCTCAGTGTGATGCTAGAACATCCTACCAGCTGCCACCCTGTACATTCAGGAGCCAAATATGAAAAATGTGAAAACACAGTTGATTGATTGATTGATTGATGCAGACTCCCACTGGGCACAGTGTATTCCTGGCTTTGGAGATGGATTCTCCATTTATTCTCCCACTTTGGCTCTTCTTGGCTAAAGATCTAAATGTTCTAAAGTGAATTTATCTCCAGCTATGTTTTCTCTGAGTGTGTAGGCATGGATGAGCACTTGGCTATGGAAATTACCATGAGAGTTATTCAAGTATTTTAATTGTAACATTAGTCTTGTGGAATGTGGAACACTGTCTTTTTAATAAATTGCATACAGAAGCACTAATTAATATTCCGATGGGGTGCTGTTTGTGTGTGTGCCTATCTGCCACACAATGTCCTGCTAACAAAGCACAACACTCACATCTGTACAAGAAATTAATCATTCTTCAGTGAGAAAAAATGCTTCATTTTAATCTCTGTGCCATTCCACATGTCCCATTAATTAGCATTCATTAAGCACCAGGAGCATGCCTGGTGCTGTTCGGTACAGAGCTTGCAGACTGGGCATGGGTACATACACTGGGGCAAAGACCACACTGGGAGAAGTGGTCACCCAAAATCAAGCTGGGGATGGAGGCTGAAGAGGGGAATTGAAGCTTCACTCTATAGACAAGACAAGGACAAAGTGACTGCTGACTTTGTAAATTCTAGTTAGCTGAGCATTTAAATGTATCTGTGGTAGGAATCCTCTTAGTGTGCTAGTAGGACACGTGGGATTTCTAACATGGCTGTTTTAGGGGAAGAAGCAGAAGTCATCCTGTTTTCACTAATATTGTGGTATATATCAAGTATTTGAGTCCAATTCTGGCTCTGCATGCCCTAAGTCTCCATTTTGTGCTTTGGTGGTTATGTAATAAATGGAGAGCACAGTGGTGGATGGGGATTGGATGGCAATCCTTCCTCTTGTTTACTCCAGCTTTCCTCTCCATGAGGGGTTCATTGGGCTGCAGCAGAGCTGGACCTCTATTAATAACAGGCATTGGAGGAAAAGATTGTGTTTCATTAATTTGGCTGTACATAACCACTGTTATCCATTTTCCTGTAAGCCCAGATGCTGGTGACTGTAAGGGGAAAAACCTTTTGGCAATACATGGGATTAAATGAGAAAATGTGATCACTTAAAAAAAAGGGAAGACCTGACCAGAAAAGAGAGAGTGCAGTGTCATTGATTTGCTTGGCTGTCATTGCTATATTTTAATCCCAAATTCAGAAGTAATAGCAGGTGTAATTTTTCTGCACTGGGGTGAAGACCTATTTTTTATTCTTTCAAGCACTGTTTGCTTGGCAGGGGATGGACTCCACTGACAGATGATTTATAAACTCTGATCAAAAGCACAGAAAATAGACAGCCCTGCAACTGAGTGAGGCAGCAGGACCATGGAGTAGAGATGGAGATGTGCTGGTGGTGCTGTCACGATGCTGCCCAGCTGCTGACCTGGACACAGACGGGCTTGGACGGGTCACAGGCAGCTTTGGATGTGTGTCCACTCTGGGGATGGGCTTGGAGCTCTGGTGGAGCAGGGTCATGGCTGCAGGGAATCAGCCAGAGAGCAATGCCCAGTGCAGTGTAGCCTTTGGCTTTGAAGCCGAGCTCTGGAATTAACAAGCTGGTGGGTTAATATGCTCCCTCCACTGACACTGTACTCCTTTGCTGCCTGGGCTGGCTCGAGAAGGGCAGTATTAATATTAATATTGATGTGGCAGCTATTCCTCTTGTGTGACATTCAGAAAGGGAATGTATAATATACAGAGGTCAAGGTAAGCACTCCTGACATTTCAAAAGGAAGAGGAAGTGAAGACAGAAGACATTCTGTCTTCTTCTGTGAGTTCAACATTCCCATGACCATATTTCTGACTTAATTTTTTTATCACTGCAGGTGACTTGTAGGCACTGCTTTATGTACTTATACTCACATATACATACAAATATGCATATAAATGCATAAACCCCACTATAGCTCAGGACATTTTCTTGGTTGACTTGCAGTTGTACACTCACACACATTGGTATACACTTGTTTTGCAGATACTTGATTAAGGAGCAATCACTGATAAATTCCCAAACCTGGCTCAAAGATACTAAAATGATAAATCTCTTTTCTCCAGAGATAAGAGGTTTAATTTTGGCTGAACAATCCTCCACACATTTTGCTTCTCAATGATCCATTTGTAGCTTAACAATTAATTTTCACATTTCTACTCTGTAAAGATGTGGAATTCATTTCCTGCTGGAGAGGTTACTGGAATGATAATGCGCAGGTGGCTTGAGATATAGCATAAATATATTATGCTTTGGTATGTCTCATTTTTTATGTAAATATGGAGATGCTCAGTGAAGATGAAGCAGTTTGACACTGCAGCAGGGCGGTGCCTTGGCTGGCAGCACTGTGAGACTGTTCAATAATGCAAATCAAGCACTGACCACAGAAGCTGTGGCTTCAGAGATGGTGCCCTCTCTGCAGAAGCTGGAGGCTGTGAGGCTGTTCTCATCATTTTATTTTGATGGCATCTACAGCTGCTTGCAAGCAGTGAATGAAAGCAAGGAAAAGGATGCAGGACCTCTGCATGATATGAAGGCTGTAATGACATTGTATGCTTGCTGTCCTTGGACAAATTTCCTGATTTTTCCATAGCAGCCCTCACCTACTAACCTTGGAGGAATAAGGGAACATCAGGGCACCACAATTCAGTGCCCAGATTGGTGTCCCACACCATTTGAACAGCTGTTTGCTCACTGATTGGAAGACCTTTAAGGTGTTTTCACTGGAAATATGACCTCCCTCAGTTTCTGTTGGCTGTATTTTGGGAGAGAGATTCTTACTGTTCTAGGAATTGAACCCAAGGAAATCCTAGCTACCAGCAAAAGACTTTGAAGAACAAGACTATGTTATTTGTCCTGAGATCATTGTTTCAGAGGGGCTGTGTCTGCTGGTCCCTGTATCCTGCAGCTCTGGTATCATGAAAACATCACTGTTATATCTCAAGATGGCATCTGACTTTGCCATGATTTTCTGAAGCAGGAACCTCAGAAAACATGTGAAGAAAAATGAAGACAAGGAGGAACATTTTTTGTTCTACACCCCCGGCACTTCATGACACGGTGTTTGGGCATGATGAGAGGAACTGGCCTGTCCCCAGGTGCTGGGGTGGGGGCTGCTCATTTACAAGCTGCAGGATGTTACTTGGCCCTGAGTGATGCTCAGGTCCCATAGGGGTCCTGGCTTTGGCTGCTGGGAGTGCCTCCTGTTCTGGGTGCTAATACTGTTGGTGGGTTTGGTGTGTCAGGATCATGTCTGCAGGAAATACTTTACACCACCATGACAATTGGCTTCCCTACCTTTTTAGGTAGGTGCAGCCATAAACCAGGCACTTTGGGAGAATTACTCTTTGCACAGGATTGGCAATGCTGCCAAGGGACTTGCAGCTCAAAACAGTCCTCTCGTTTTGCCTTTTCTTTCCAAATCACACTGTTTCTCATTCAACTATGCTCAACAAAAATGGCTGAGACAAATCTGCCACTGCTGCTCAATTCACAATGATTTGCAAAACAGATCTGAGCCTGAACAGTTGTTTCACAAATTAGGACTCAATGTGCAAATGAAAACTAGAAAACAAACAAAACGCTGCACATTGTTGTGCTTTGTGCCTCTCCACAAGACAGGTTTGAGGAGGGATGTTTACTCTTCTTTTTCTCAGGAAAGCAAGGTTGCCAGCTACTTTCCCTCTTGACAAAACAGCAAGCCTGGGAGAGGCTCACTTTGCCATCAGATAAATGGGAGTGCTTCCCATTGCCGTCATGAGTGGCAAAGTGCATCCTAAGAGGGCAGAGTTTGGCATCATTATAACTAACAAGTAATTTCTGGAATTTTTCCCTCCACTGGCAGTTCACAAAATGTTAAGAGACTAAGCTTTGTACATGCCTAAAGCTTTGAATAGGTCAATAAATAAATAAATATTCCTCTGCAAAGAAAATGCTTCCCAGAAGTCAAGAATTGCTAATAGAGTTGGGGATGCTCTGAGTGTGAGTGATGAGGGGAAGAAGGGGCCATGTGATGAGCAGATGGGGGATTGTTACCATGACCTTATCTTCCTTATACTTAAAAAATAAATTTATCCTTTCTTGCATGCCATGGAAACAGTAGTATCTGCCAGAATAAACACTCTTCAACCTAATGACCATTCTCTTGAAAATACCACTATAAAAAATTCAGCACGTGTGAGCAGTTTATGAAGTTCTGGTACAGCCTGACCTAAAAATTCAAATCAGAATAGTTTTTTGCCAATTCGCTTTGACTGAAAGGCTGATGTACAGCTGTTGGTTTGGGAACTGGGCGATTTTTCATCTCTTTCAGTTAATGACCCAAAACCAAAAATAGTCAAATGACTATTTGAGTCAAATGACACAAGCCATGAGCTTCCTTGTACAGCCTTGATCTTGGTAAGTCAATAATCTTTGCTCTTCTACCAGATTCAGACAGTTTCTCTGGGGGATACTCCCATAAGTGTCAATCACAGCTTAAAATCAGCTTTCATTTTGCAGGACCCTGCCCTTGCAGCTAGATGATGGAAACATGAATTAGGTGGTGCAGGAGGGAGAGGGAACGTTATGGTTTCTGATAAATCACACCCAAAACCACCAATGTGATTGCATATTACAACAGCCTTTGTGGTTCTCTATCCACAGACAGAAACAGTAGGTGATGCAGAGCAAAGGAAAGAGCTGAAAGCTGTGGTGCCAGGTGCCAGAAAAAGCCTGGTCTGGAAGAAGTGACGGTCATGGGTACGTGTGAGCCAAAAGCAGGAGCTATTTCCAGCTTTATATGGGGCAGGTCTCAGGCCCTCTCTGTGCCTCAGCTTCCAAACATGGTCAGGGCTTGCTGAGATGGTTCATCAGCTCCTGCAGCTCTTCCCTTGCTACTGTCACATCTGCTTTGGTCAGCTTTTCCTCAGTGAAGCACACCACTTAAATAAAAGTGCTATTTTAGAGTGCTTGCTTTGGGATCTGGGAATTTTCTGAGGTAGGATAAAAGCTGTTCTTTAAACTCCTGTGGATTAAACCATCACTGAAATAACAAGTAGAAATTTCATAAAGGAGATTCCCTTATCCTTTCAGTACATCTGTGCCCTGCTCTTGTTGGGTTTGCCTGGAAGCACTCAGATTCAGGAAAGAAACTTGTGATTTTGTTGTTGCAGGCCTGTATGGCAGAAGGTTTAGGTGTGCTGCTATATGGAAAGCTTACCTTTTTCACTGTGGTTTTTGAATTATTTTGGTTGGAAAGACTTAATCCTGTCAGAAACCTAACGCTGCTAACTCCATGTCACTAAGTACCTGTCTACAAATCTTTTAATTAAAAGCAATGGCAAAATCATCTGAACCTGGATTCTCAGGGAGTCAGTACATTTTGAAAATGCCTGTGTTGGGAGAGGAGTGTGTACAAATGCAATTTTCAAATGTAAACCAGAATTATTCATGAGTTTATAATAATCACTCATGCCTCTCATCCAGAGCTAGTGGTTCTCTGGTGGCCTTCTTTCATCCCAATGCAGACAGCAGTAGCAGCAGAGAGTGCTATTACTGTGCACTAGCTTTCTATTAATAATGCATATATTAAAAGTGCTTTTTCGAAGGTCTGCGTGCCTTTTCTAGAGAGTAGGAAAGTGGTGACAAGCATAATTTATGCCTGCTCTTGTAGATCTTTGATTTTGCCTCATGGCAGAGACTTGCCATGTCTCTCCCTACCCCTGGAGCCTGATGGATGGGGGAGAACAGGAATCTTCTTGGCTGCCACAGTCACAAAGCACCACTCAGCCCTTGTGTGGGATGAGTGGGAGTATCAGAGGGCGTGAATGGGATTTCAGTAGTTTGAGCACAGCACAGAAGAAAACACTGTATGGAGTCAGCATGGCCTGCTGCCTGGCTCTTGGCATTGAGGGAGTGAATAGTAACACAATAAATGCAGTTTAGTCATTGCTGGTGGCCCCACTGGTATGGATGTATTTCTCAGAGCATTCTTGCCATGTAGAATCTCTGTTACCAGATTAGCTATTGTGATACAGTTGGTTTGGGAAAAAATGATTTTGTTGCTACAGAAAATTGTGCCTTTTGGGAGAAATAGCAAACCCTGAAATATTTCAAAACAAAATCAAGCATTTACACAACTAACAAGCCAGGACAGTAAATTTCAGTCCATGTCTGAGGAGTGGGACAGACACTGCTTCCTGAAAAGCCAGCCCTCTCTCTTCCTGAGGGCGTGTCCACAGGTAGCAGGATTGCAACAGGTCAAGATTTAAATTTCCATGTGGCACAGTAGTGCCACCCTGGTGATTGAAAGGTTTCCAAAGACTATAAGAGAGCAAATATACACCAGATTGTTGTGGTGCTATCCAGAGAGACCTCAGCAGGCTGAAGAACTGAGTAGAGAGGAACCTTGTGAAGCTCAACAAGGGGAAATGCCAAGTCTTGCACCTGGGGAGGAACAATCCCATGCCCTTGGTACAGCTTGGGGGCTGAGTAGCTGGAAGGAAGCTCTGCAGAGAAGGATCTGGGGGTCCTGGCAATCAGCAGGCTGACCATAGCCCAGCAAGGCACCACTGTGGCAAAAGCCAACAGCCTCCTGGGCTGTGCTGGGGCTGCCAGTAGGTAAAGAAGTAGGTAAATCCCTTCTGCTCAGCATGGATTAGTACACATGGGGAGTGCCAGGTCCAGTTCTGGGATCCTCAGTGCAGAGACATGGAAATAGTGAACCGAGTCCAGAGCAGGGCCATGAAGGATGAGGACACAGGAGCATTTATTCTGTGCTGAAAGCCTGAAAGAGCTGGGACTATTCAACCAAGGAAGAGCAGGCTCAAGGAGGACATAAATACCTGATGGGAGGAAGTGAACAAGAGTGAGCCAGACACTTCTCTCTTCTCAGAGTCTTCTTGACAAGATGCACTGGGCACAAATTAGGAATAATAAGGAAAATTTAATCTAAAGGCATGAAAACAGTTCTTTCCTTTGAGGGTGGTCAAATTGGCATATGGCTGCCCAAAGAGGTTATGGAGCCTTCGTCCTTGGAGCTATCCAAACCTCAAGTGGACAGTCATTAGAAACCTGCTGTAGCTGACCCTGCCTGAGCTGGAGAGTCTGACAGGATGATTTCAAGAAGTGTTTGCCAACCTCAGCTGTTTAGTGACTCTGTAATATATTAGTTGTGAACATCTGCTTGTGTCTGATAAATAAAAAGTGCTTTGATTGAAAGGATTTCTGTAAGTGTAAAACCTAAAATACAAATGAGAAAGAAATCCTTAAAGGAGCCAATATATTGGACAATGTATTGGTCCAATATTTGCTGGTGATGAGACCTGCCTGTTTTTAATGTTTTTTAAATTGCTACCTGGCAGAGATGAGAGATCCTCATCTGAAAGCAGTGACATTTCAGTGTTGCTTATACGATGATAAATGGAAGCCTGACATACCTCCAAACACAAGAAAATGTGTGTTCCTCAGATAAAATATCTGTCTTGGTTATTTTCTGAGAGCAGCACAGGGCAGTTATATATATGCAAAGCCTAAGAAAGAAGGAATTTTTTTGATTATTTTTCAAGCACCACTTTTTTCCTAACATGTTATAAATGAATAAACCTGTCACTGAGCTGAGATAAATGACTTGAAGTTCCTGGGAACTTATTACTGGCATCCCTTGTTTCACAGCTCTGACCTGCCCTTCCTAATGTTTTCTTGTTTGTGTGCAGTGTGTGGTGCTCAGGCCCCTCCTGGATGACTCCACTGTGGCTGCAGCAAGCATTAAGCTCAGAGTTGGATGCCACATTTTCCTCTCCCTCCAGCTTGCATATCACAGAAGTATAGCTGTACACAGTATTTATTTTACAGATCAATTTTACAATTTCCATCTATTCAAAAGGTGGTCATTTAATTCTCCCCTCTCTGCCCCCCACCATTTCAATCTACATTTATAATTTGCCTTGGATCATCATCAGTCACATCTTTTATTCCTCAGTACTGGTTGTTCCATCACCCAGACAGGGAGTCACTGAAACAGTTGTTCTGTGTTTGGATGTTTTTTCCCCTGCAGTTACTTACATAGCCATACAAAAGGTATCAGGATGCACCAATCAGTGACAACCAAGGCACTAATCCTTAAGCCCTACTTTTACTAGAGTAGTTATTGGAGGAACACTGGCATCCTTCTGCTGTTTCCATTGAAATCCAGGGTGTAATGTGTGGGCATAAGACAACCCTTGGGTTTACTACTTTGCAGAAGACAAGTCTCACATTTTCAGTATTATGGGACTGACTCATATATTTACAAAAGCCTCACTCTGCCCAGAACAGAGCAGCAGAAACGATGCATGTCAATGGAGATTAAGAGGAGGATATTTGAAAGTGCACAAGTCCTGTTTTGAAAGGTGAAACAGACTGTTCAACTTTTGACTCTCATTATAACTCAGGCTTAGTTAGCCTTGGAGAAGTTTTGATCACCTTTGAAAATGAACCTTGGGCTCTGAAAGAAGAGATGTATCGTTGAAATATTGCCTTTGGTGTTGAAATAATAGCCCCCCTATATTTACCTGCCAAACATGCAAGTTAGCCAAGCTGGTGTGCACACAAATGCACTTACAGGGCAGCAGATTCAGCACTTTTGTGATTGCTGCAAATGAGTTCTCCTAATTGTATGCACAGATATGTTCTGAAACACCAGCATCTCTAGTTTTGAAAATTTATCCAAACTCATCATACTATGAGAAGTCTCTCAATACATTTCTCTTTTTTAAAAAAAACTAAACTATATTTTAAGCCCATTAATCTCCTCTCTTCCCTAAAAATCCTAACTCAGATGCCATATCAAAATCCACCCCACTATTTCATGCCTGCTTTCGCCTTCAGACATCCCATTTCTGCTTTCAACCTGTTACATACATAACCTTTATGAAGACTGCAAGATACCTTGCATTTGAGGGGCAGCAGAGCCAGCTGGTGCATCTCACAAATAGCATCTCTACACCTACATCTGTTTGATGGTATTTTACACTGCATGTACATAAAAATGTTCACCACTTGTTTCTCTGGTTTTGATAAGAAGGCATAATCAGCTCTGAACAGTTCAGCAAAGCTAAGTAACTGTTATTTTTAAGTGCACTGGATAAGGGAGGCTTTTAGACACTGTGAAGGATGTTCATGTGTCTGAGTCAGGTTGAAAGTCAGTGAGAGTTGAGGGCTGACTTTCTCGGCCCACCCACCCTCCAGACATGTCTCTCTGTGTCAAAAGTTTTCCAGGCTCTGTTGGACCTTGCTTATGTGACTGTCTTCTGAGGAGTAGGGCTTCTGTCCTCTTCTGTTTGGTGAGATGTGTGAGACCAGCATCCCTGACTTTCCAGGTGTTGCTGTCTGGGAGTTGAGTTCCTCCATGTGGTGCTGTGGGCATTTCCTCAGTTTGCCTCCCTGCCAGCAAACAGGTTACATCAGTAAATGT
Organism: Peucedramus taeniatus; assembly: GCA_013400575.1. Lineage (NCBI taxonomy): Eukaryota > Metazoa > Chordata > Aves > Passeriformes > Fringillidae > Peucedramus > Peucedramus taeniatus. The sequence continues at coordinate 570,175 of WBNO01028755.1, read as the reverse complement.
CTTGTAGGTAAAGGCACCAGTGCCTCCCTGCAAACAGACACAGTTTGAGTCTGACCCCCTGCTCCATGTTGTGTGTCAGCTGACTCCAGGAATGGCCTGATGATGGCCACAAGAGAAGCTGGCCTTGGTCTGTTGGGGCAGACCCTGCTGCTTTTCCCTTGTGGTGCAGAACAGGAGGTGAAAGTGAGATGGAGAGGGCTCAGACCTGGAGTAGCTGATGAAAATGACTGGTTTTACTGCTCTTTGTGGCTATGTGGGGCGCAAGGTTGTACAATGATGTGGTTTCTCTGCCTGTGGCAGCTTGTCCATCTGCTCCAGACAAAAGCAGACAAGTAAATAACTGGTATCTAACACAAGTCACCTGAAAAGACTGACCCATCCAATGAATTTCCTGTGATGAATCCCACTGTTTCCATAGAGATTTTAAATGTTACTTTTAGGCATGTCAAATGAATCAGAAATAGCTGGATTGTATTGTTGTGCATTTCAGGCCTTTCATTGTTTGATAAAGCAGAAAGAATATAATGGAAATAGAATATATTAGAATAGAACAGAATAGGATAACTATTTCAGTTGGAAGGGACCTAGAATTATCATCTAGTCCAGCTCTAGTCCATGTTACTGTCAACATGTCTATCACAAGGGCAGAATTTCACGAGTGAATTTTTCATGGCAGGTTTGGGACAGGGCAGTTTCCAGGACACTGATCCTTGTGATGAAGTAGCTTCTGTTTCTCAACCCAGAAAACCCTGCAATCTGTTAGTTTGGAAAACTGGCATCTTAGCAACCACTCAGAGCATCCCAAAGCTCAACACTGGACTGTGGACACAACACCACATGACAAGGTTTCATGTGCTGATGCTGCCTGACTCTTTCCAACAAGCTGCAAGGACATACCGGTGCTCCGCTTTGAGTGGCGTCTCCTGGAGGAGAATTGTCACAAAGCATCCTCTTGCCCAGGAGCTGGCAGGTGAGGAGCTTTGCTGCCCCAGCAAGGTCTTGCCAGCTGCCCAGAGTCCACGTGCTTGGTGGGGCTGTCTGACCACGTCACTGACTATCACTCATATCTGCATTGACGCAGTCGAGGTCTCAGATAATCTTGTGTGGTTGCCCAGGAATGCTGGGAAGGAGCTAATCTGGCTGGCAAGTAAAAGGCACTTCTGCAACTGGAACTGCTACCAACCAGTTGGCCAGCCCCCATGGAAAAATCACATAAGACAACAAACTTGTCCTTTATTAATACATGCCAGGTGACAGCTAGATAGTGAGACAGAAGCTTGATTAATTCATTGCTCGTGTTTCCTCTTGAAAGTGACAGCATCTTCTTCTTTCTCTGACACATAACAACCATGAACTGAAGGTTAAAGCATATGACCAAATTCCTTATTTATTTTCCCTGGTTCAGAGCCAACACTAGCCTTGAAACACTTGGATTTAATTAATTAGAAGTCCTGTGCAGGGAGTGCTAGAATGGGAGCTGGAATAGCCTGGAGCTCAAGCAGCTGCTGGCCAGCTCCTCACATCTGCCAGGCTCCCACAGCTGAACATAAGGTGGACAAGACTTCTTCCTCCCAGATCTGTCTCCTTCCTCACCAGGAAGAGTGACATGATGAAGAGACATCCTCTCTCCATCCTCCAGGAGAGAGGATGTCTCCATGTGCCCGGAGTTGCAAAGCTGGCTCTGGCTAAAGGCAGCTCAGCTATTCCGAAGGTAGCTCCTAGGGCCATGGAGTTAGGAGAAAAATTCTGCAGGCTTTAAGACCAGAAGGCCTCACAATTATTGCAATTGCTTAAGAAAAACAAAACAAAACAAAAAAAAAAGGCAAAAAAAGTGCTACATTTTCCAAAAACCTGTGAATTGTTGTTCTGGCTCCTTCCATCCGCCTCCTTTATCCCAGCTGGCACTGGGCTGAATTCAGGTGCTACAGAGAAAAATAGGAACTTTAAAAGGAAAACAGGCATTTTGCTTTTGATTTTCCTTGGTATAGAAAAGTTTGAAATCCTGGCAGAAATGTTTATGTGATTTTTTTTCCTATGAATTAAAAGAGAAAGGATTTAATTTCTTTCTTCTTCCTAATAGGTATTTTAGAGTTTCTAGTATTAGTCAATTATAGTCTCTTTAAACATAACCTTCCTTTTGCTTAAATGTAATTTACTTCCAGAATTTGAATTAGTCCTCCACATAGTAGAGCTACAACAGGAGGCAAAAAATGCATTTATTCTTTCTACAGTGTAGCTTTGTCTCTACCAAATAGCTATATAAGATGTTAAGTGACATTATTTGAAACTAAATAATGCATTTTCAATTACATAATAATAATAATAATAATAATATTAATAGGCTTTCTCAACCATGGTATTTTATGTATTTTCTTTTAAAGCAGAGATCCAAGACCACAGAAACTAGTTTAGCCCATGTAAGAACTAAAAGTGTTGCCACACCATCTGTAAAATAACATGAAGGCCAAAGATGCTGCAGAAATAAATGGGATTGTTTGGAGCATGAGATATCCCATGTTTGGAGATCTTCCTGTAATCTGGCAGTTCTTCTCTTCTATCTAAACTCTTGTGGTTTCCCAGTCCTTGACATCATATTTCAAGATCTTGGTGCACTCTGGATCTTGGGCACAGATTTATGGAGGATATTACCAAGCTGAAAGAGAATCTATCAGAAAATATTTGTGTTGTGACAGTCTCAAAGGCTCAAGAAGTGTCATGCCAGCTTCAGTGCTTTAATCAAAAGCATCTTCAAACTAATTGATCTGCTCTCGTATTTTCCATATGCTCTCCTTGTAAACTAGTCTGCCATCACCATAAAGTCCTGTAATTGCATGATACAGTGATAACATCTTTCTGAGAATACCTGGTAATAACCAAGCTTTATAGGGGAACAGATCTTAGCATTCACAAAGGCCACTGCCTCTGCCATTTGTGTGTCTTGAATTTTTGAAGCTAAAAAATGGAGCAGTGTGTTGTGACATTATTTACGATGCCTTGGGGAGAAATTTGAAGTGATGGCTCTGCCTGTGATGAAGTAAACATTAGAGCTGGTGGGGAAAAGATTCTTGCCCCATCATGAAATTTCTGGCTAAGAATCTTGTTTAGCAGAGATTTATATGTAGTCAAGTAATTTTTTTTCACTGGAAAACATTATGACAAAATTTTCAAGGACATTCATTTTGAAAAAGGCAGCTCCAGATGTAAACAGTGTATTCAGCTGAATTACATAGGAGTCTGATGTAAGCACATCTGGTGCATGCTCAGGTGAGAGTATTTAGATTTTTGGAGGGAATACTCACCTTTTTTTTTAAATGCACTGATATTGTGATGTACAGTTCTGCAATCTAACAGCGAACAAAGAAGATGTGGTGCATCAGTAAAACCAAAAAAGGGAATAATGTGTGTTTCCCATTTTTCCTTTTTTGTTATTGAATTGTGTTGTTTCTGCTAATGTGGGGCACCTGTAGAGATCCTCCATGAGGCAGTGGTGATGGGTGCTGGGTTCATATCACAAGCAGTCCTAGGATGCACAGGGGAAGTCATCAGCCTGGATTTGCTCTTCAGTGGTGTATGGGGTCTTACCTGGGAGTCATTAGTGGGTGAGGTGGTTATAGATGCAACTACACTGCAAAAAGTTTTAACATTGTGGTGAGAGAGCAGGACAAATTAATTCAGCATGCAGATGTTGCATTTAGAAACAAGGAGTGACATTAAAGACAATAATTAGTAAAAAAAAAGTCGCACAGAACAAGCTCAACCTCCCTCAACAGTCTGAAATGCTAGAAACACAGGTGAAATGTGTGCCAAAAATCAAAAAATAAAAAGAGCGATAAAGCACAACATGGTCAACAAAAATTTAGGGTGGCTCGAGAGAAGAAAAAGATCAGTGTCCAAGAAAAACAAAATTATTTTTCTAAGCAAAAATAATGGGAAGGCCCATAAAATATGAATGAGCTGAAATTTAAACAGGAGAAGAAGAGGGCTGAAAAAAGCATTTGGAAAACCCCTCACAAAAGGCACTCAAGCCAAGAGTAAAAAAGTTCTTTAGATACATCTAAAGAAAGGTAATGAATTGGTAGAAAAATATAAAATATTTACTGATAAACGGGACTTCACAGACATTAAGACATTGCAGAACAGCCCATTGGAATTTTGATGAATGCATTGCAGAAAGTGTTGAAGACATTCCCACAGTGGGTACATTCCTCAGGGCCTGTGGGTCAAAGGAGTGAAATCAGTGTGAAGAAAATATGTGGAAAATATTAGCTGAAATAGCTGAATTAGATAGTGCTGGCCAAGGTTTGTAACCTCTCTACAAAGTTCCTTTATGCCTCATAACTGGTGAACTGGCAGTGTAATTCCCAACAGCCCAAGAGACTGCAGAAGACTGTTTATGGGGATGATAAACCAGTGATCCTGACTTCCATCCCCTGTAAAATGGTGGACTTCATAATAAAGAATAAATTTTCTGAGTATTCTTGAGCTGAGAAGTTTTCGTGTTCCCATAACTCCTGAGAAGGAGTTGTTGTGGGAAGGGAATCCTGGCCCAGCATCCTGCTGCAGTGTTGGAAATGTTTCAGGAAGCTGGTGGATAGAGGTGATCCAGTATACATCATGTGTTTGGTTGGGTGGATGCTTGGATGAGCACCAGATGTTGCTCAAGGATGTAAGCATCTTCACTGCTTACAGGAGAAAAGTCCTGGTACAGGGTGAAAGCTGGTTAACGTTGGGAAGGTTAGCAGTGGGAAGGTAACAAATGGGAAAGGTGTTTAACAAATGGAAAGGAGAGGATAGGGCCTAGAGGTCACTTTGCAGGATGGAGAAGAGAGCCTGGGAGTGATAAAGGCCATGGATAAAGTGAGGACAGAACTATGATTCACCAGATCCATCAGCAAACAGAGGGCATTCAGGATGGATCAGAGAAAGTGGAGAGGCTTGCATGCTCTCCCTAAACAGCATTTCCTATTGGGATCTCTTGTCCTACCCATCATGGCCCCTCTTCTGGTGCTGAACCCTGCCTAGAGACAGGCACACTGAGATTATGGCCTTGGCTCTTTGGGCTTTTGAGCCCCTTCTCACCTAATGAGGCAGGTGCTTCCTTGTTTGGGAAAGAGCATGTGGAAAACCAGGCTATGCCTTCTGCTCCTAAATGATGTTGCCTTGTTTGAGAGCTGGTGGTCTCACACACTTGCTGAGGTTCAGTCCTGGGGCACTGCATCTTGTGGAGGAGGAGGGGGATGCTCAGTCTTATGCTCTGTAGGCAGAGAAACAGGAATTATTTTAACTCAGAAATATTGTAGTGAAGCACTAGATGGAGGACTGTGGGGTGGGATGGGGGGTTGGGGGTTTTCACCCTCCTGGGTGATAAACTGAGATCCTTGGAGCCACAGATGGACAGGCAATAAACTATAGACCCTCACAGCTCCTGCTGGATGCCCAAAGCAGAAATACCTGAGATTTCTGTGTTTGTATAACACTCTGTGTGTCTGATAGAGCCTGGTTACAGAAATGCCACTTGCTTGCAAGCCCTGTGCCAGCACAAGCTTCTCCTGCTCATTCCCGTCAGGACAGGGGGGTGGTGCCATGTGGGGGGTGCACACAGCTCACCTTTAACTATGGATGAGGAAAAATTTATAATGCCATGCATGCTTGGTTTTCTGATCTGAGGGAGGAAACAATCAGAATGAACTTCTTCCTGACAAGATTTATTATTGTGTTTGCTGCAGTTCAGAGGCTAGACTAGTAAATCTGAGCACGTTGATAAGGCAGTTTTAGCTGATAAAATTTCTTTGGTATGTATGCTGACATCTCTGGAGAAAGGGTTGCAGTCTTTAATGGAAAGATGCAGTGAAATAATGTAGATTTATTTTCCTGGTAATGCACTGGATTCTGAAATAAATTGTCTATTTTTCATGATTTAGGACAGAGTGGGGAAAAAGAGAGGCGTGAGATATTGGTTAGAAGAATGCATCAATGTATAAATTAAAGTGCAGTCTAAACTAATGATGACTTTATTTTGAAAAGTTTGGAAAAATTTTGGTTTCAAGGGCCAAAAAGGCATGTAAGTGGTTTAGGACAAAAATAAGGATCATGATAAAAATTACCTTTTTTTAGCAGAGAAGTGGTAAATATTTTTAAAAAGTAGTTAAAAATATGACTGTAAGGATAGATGTACTGCTTGGCATTCAGCTGTTGAAATGGATTCCTGCTATTTGTACCATATGAATACAGTGTTTAGCAGTAGCTTTTTCAATATTTATTCAGTTAGCCATGGGTTGTATTTGAAACGTATTTCTTTTGCTGTGTATTGTAAATGCACTCCTTGGACCCCCAACTGGACTAAAGCTGGGCACTTTGAGGTCACACATCTCTGGTGCCTTGGCAATCACTCCATTGTGTCCTTCAGTGAGCTCCTAAATGGTATCACAACAAGCTGCATATGGCTCTACAATAAAAGGAATTATTGTATTAGTGGAAAGCATTGGGCTATCAGAAATAGAGTCAGCCTAAGGCAGGAAATGACTGTACCATTTCATTTCCAAATACTTGCAAGTGATTTATTTTAAAGCAAAACAAAGGAATGCGATGTGTATTCACACTCAAATTATCAGAGGAAAAGGCCTAAGATGCCACTAATCTTGGTTATTCCAGTAAATCATCTTCCTTGCCAATAACAAGATATTTTTTCATTATATTTGTTTTAGAATTGTATTCTTAAACACATTTTTAAAGCACTCTGGAGATTTTACAGAAGAAGCAGCTGAAGCAAACAGGCTAGTTTAGTGACCATAGCCCTCCCATCTTATCTAACTGAAGCTCATCAAAGCCCAGACTGGGCTTCAGCAGCACTGCTTTAGCTTTTCAATGCCCTCCATGAGCATAAAATGTAAATAAGAGTGGATTTTTTCCTTTGATTTTTATCTATCATACACAGGCATAAAATATCTACTTGTGCTTTCAGCTCATCTCCATTATCTACCCCACCGGTTTGGTTCTCCCTCTGGAGAGGGTGCACCAAAGCTCCAGGGATGCACATTAAAACTGCTCCTGGCATGCTGCCCTGCATCCAGTGCTCCTGGGAAGCAGCACCTGTGAGCAGAGTACAAATCAGGCCAGGTCATGGCAAGCCCTCAGGTCCCGACCTCTCAATCGTCTCTATCGCTAGGTTGGCTGAAACGCATCTGTGCAATCTGATTTTCCTGCCATTGAAGTCTGCTCATGGGAGGCTGATTCACAGCCCATCTGTATTGCATCCTGACATCAGATGCAGATTAGAGGGACTCCTGGGTCTTGCTGTTCACAGAGGGCAGAGGTGCCCAGTGACTCCGTCGGTGTTTGGGTCAGAAGCCTTATTTTAAAGGCTTGCTGGGATGAAAGAAGATATACTATGATCAGAAAGGTGGTGTCAGAGGGAGAGCTGTCAGCTGTGAGTGTAGATCAGTCTCTCTTTTGGAAAAAGGAGCTGGTGGTAATAGCCCTGCAGTGTGCATAACAGCACTCAATGTTTATGGGCAAAGTAATCTGACTAGTGCTAAATGCTTTCAGGGAGGAAATAAGGGAGGAAAAAAAATCCCCCACCATTAGGAAATGCTCATCAATGAAACGATTAGTGCAGTGTATAAATCTTAAGATGGCTTGAGGTACTTCATGAAGATGGGAAATGCATCTCAATAATGCAAGATTTGTCAGGTTTTTGAAAGATGAGAAACCTAAGTAGCTGTGTTGGGTGCAGTGGTCAGTCCAGTTTACTCATGGTTCAAATAGTGTTATTGGTACACAACAGCCTTAAGCAAGAGACTGGATCTGTGAAAAGACCTCTTCCTAAATAAGATTTCTTCCCAAACTGAGGGAGTTCAGCTGCTGTTCTTGTATCAGGTAGTTTTGTAAAATTTCTGCTTGTCAAGAGGTGGTTTAGCCAAAACTATGAATATTGCTTTGGAGTTTTAGAATATTTATAATTTTTCAAGGCAAAGGGGAGATGGGCATTATGCATGTACATTTTTTATTTCAATTGATCTTGTAATTTTCCTGTCCCAAAGATGAAGATAAATATTTTGTTGCAGCTATGAGACAGATGTGTGCTGTGTATTTTCAAGTAAGTCAGATTAAGAACAGCCCTTTATCTAACTCTACAGCTTGTCCCTCAAAACCATCTCAATCAGTGGAATCAGAAGCTGCTTAGTCCAGCTGGGGGCACATTACAAGAAAATTCCTGTCATCTATTCTTCCTCCTGTAGCTTTCTCTATTAGATTATTCCTTTATTTTTAGTTATACTCTGGACAGCACAAATCTGCCCACATAGAGGCACTTTTAGATGGTGTTTTTGTGACTCATATGACTGTATTTGAAAGATTCTGTTCCTTGGACGGGTCCCATTTCCCAAAGGGCTTGCAGAGGTACAAGAAAAGAAACTCAGAATACACCTTCAGGAAAAGCTTTTTCTTATAACCAGAGTTATTTCAAATGGACATTTTGGTAGTGTCCAACAACCCTAGTGACAGCCTTTTTTGCAAGGGGCTATTGATTATATTGGCTGTAGTCAACAGACAATCCCAGCCACAAGTGTGCAATTCAAGGTCTGTCTACTCTGCAGCTGATTTGGGCATTTCCAAACATTTCCACCCAGCTCACAGGCATGAGCTGTGAAACCCACCCAGGTATTCCTGCCCAGATTCTCCAGGGAGACAGCGAGGGAATTCAGGGATGGTGATGCTCAGACAGCCTGTCCAAGTTCAGGACATGACTGGAGATTTGCTGGCCTCTTAGTTTTCCAGCCTGATCTCTCCATTTTAGAATGCACAACCCAACTCCTTTTTTATTTCGTAGAGTAGCTGAAACTTGCAGGTATTTAGCTGGAAAGTAGATTCAAAGACACCTAAAAAGTTACTCTGGAAGGATACTCTCAATACCCATGTAGGGTGGACCCTGCTCACATGAGCCTGAGAAGCCCAGAAGGAGCCCAGAAAGACAAGAACCAAAGGCACCCATCCCTGTCTAAGACTTCCTGTAGTCCTCTGTTAAACTTGGCATAAACAGCTTGCCTGAGACTCACAGGAATTCTGTGAGAGGTGAAAAAGCAACACTCAAACCTCCAGGCAAGCCATTCTTCCCCAAAGCACTGCTATTGATTGATGAACATTTTCCCTTTGCTCCCCTCACATGTACAGATATTTCACTTGCCTGTACAGTCAAATATCTCCCTTGAAATCACAGCATCAACGTGTGCTGATCACTAGAGCATCCCACAGGCTGCTGGGAATGCTGCGTGATTGCTCTCCTTATTTGACTCCATTGATGACTCCCATGATTGCTGGAGCACAAAAATGTCAGCCACTGTATCTCTGCAGTGGATTTTGCCAGTGATGACCCTTTGAAAAGCTGATGACCAGAAACAGGAGATTTGAGGTGACTGGGTTTGGGGGTATGAAAGGCTTTTCTATCACACGGTGTTTTGGAAATGTCAGCTGTAATTGAAACTTAATCTTCCAACAAGTTTCATCTGGCTGTTATTTGCAGACAATGTGAATGTTGCATTTTAATAAATGGCATCTAAACTAAAAGGTTCTGTTGATTTAGTCTATTTTTTTTTCCAAAAGGATACGGACAGCTGGGGTGTGGGTCCTAGATTAATTTGATGTTCACAAATCAGATACTTCCTCTTCTCCAAATATAATTTTTAAAAAATAGTCTGGGTAGCAAAAATCCAACATCCCAAAACTTTGACCTGCTGTAGCAGGACAAGTAATACTGATACCATTTGGGAACTGGCAGAGCTGAAGAGTAGGAGCAAAAGGAGAAATCTAAACTTGTGTCTGCAGCTAGCTGGTGGATACTGTCCAAAGGCAAGGAGCTAGCAGATTTAGCTCAATGTAATCAGAATTTATGCAGTACCTAACTGCATAGAAGAAATAAGAAATATTTCTTATATTTAAGAAATATATTCTTATATTTTTATATAAGCAATAAATTTTGCAAAGACAGTAGAACATGAAAAGTTGCAGGGGAAGTTAATCAGAAATATGAAACTGTTTCTATAGCAGAAAACATTGAATAGACTAAACTTTCAACACCAAGAAGAGATGATTTGGGGTGATGTCAGATGGTTAGAAGAGGTGAATAAAGGATAATTATTCACTGTAATTTATAATAGAGTGTCAGCAGAATTTAAGGCATTGTTAGCAGAAGATTTCACACAAGAAAAAGGAAGAAATATACATGACTCAATTGTGGCAGTTGTGAAAAAATGTTGTAATGGCAAAAGGAAAACAGAGGCTGGAAGATATGGTTGGTTGTGTCCGTCAAGCACAAAAGTCAAATGTAGCCCCCAGTGCAATGATTCTCTGAAATGCTGGTTGCTGGATGATCTGGAACAGTGGGAACAGTGCATGCTTCACACATTTCTTACACCTTCTCATTGCCACCTGTTGTTATTCAGTATCAGAAACTTGTGTGGCAGCTCTGCATGTAATAATACTAATACTAATACTAATACTAATACTAATAATAATAATATAAGTGACTTTGTTTTTTGAGTGGCATTCAAGGACGAGCTCCTCCTGCCATCTTGGCAAGGATCCCACCACTCTGAACCCCTCTCAAGCCTTGGACAAACCTGTCCATCAGCTTCCCAGAATCTTCTGTACTCGTCTTTGGCCTCAGCATAGAACTTCCTTGGGTGACTAATGTCATTTGCTCAGGATTGGATAGATGTGCCAGTTCTCAGGAGCAGGTCACCTCAAAGGATTTTGTGATCCAGGGTTGGACAAAGAGCCACTTGATCTTTCCCTAGAGCAGCCTAAATAGATGAGACTGTGTAGCTGGACTGTAGTCAGATTTGGGGTGGTGATAGATGCTGGTCTTAATGTTATAATCTAGCACTTGAGAGGTTCCTCCAGGGACCTCACTTGTGGGGAAGTTACATGGCACAGTACCTACACCAGTACTTTATAGCTGTCCTGACTGCTGGGTGCCATGATGTAACCCAGCAGGCAGCTAAGCATACACAGCTGCTCCTTCACTCACTCCTCCCTCCTCACAGTGGAGTGGAGAGAGAACTGGGAAAAAAAAGTCAAATTCATGGTTGAGATAAAGACAGTTTAATAGGACAGAAACAGAAGGGAAAATAACAGCACTAATAACAATGATACAAGAATTGGAGTATACAAAACAAGTGATGCACAATGCATTGCTCACCACCCACCAACCAATGCCCAGCCAGCTCCCGAGCAGTGGCCCCTGGCTAGGTTTCCCTCTAATTTATATGCTGAGAATGAAGCCATATGGTATGGAATATCCCTTTGGCCAGTTTGGGTCAGCTGTCCCAGCAGTGTCCCCTCACAGTTCTTGTGTACCTCATCCTACTTGCTGGTGGGGTGGGCTGAGAACCTGAAAGGTCCTAGACTTAGTGTAAACAGTGCTTAGCAACAACTAAAACACCAGTGTGCTGATAACAATCAACATTATTCTCATCCTAAATCCCAAAACACAGCACTATATTTGCTACTAGGAATAATATTAACTCTATCCTAGCTGAAATTGGAACAATATTAACCCCTTATTCTTTACCATCTATGTCATGCCCAGGTCCCACACTTTTCAATAGATCCCAAGTAACCACCGTCATTTTTCCTGTTCTTCTGATATATAAACACAGATATCATTCCCTTAGTCTATGGGCCATCCCCCCTAAGAAGTCTACTGACTTCATTTAGTCCATGACTTTGGTTTTCATCCATCATTTTACTCCTTTGGGGCAGGAGAGGTCGTGTGTGGTGTTGGATTTTTGCCTGCTGAAGTCAGCTCTCATTCCATCACTGCTGTGCTTGTTCAGTTCTCTCTGGGCACTTTGCCCACATTCATCAAAGTTTGTTCTTCATTAATCTGGGTGATTCCTGCTGTAATACCCTTGATGTTGTGTGTAGCCATCTCAGCAGTGGTGACATGAGTGTTGTATGGCAATTAACATCCTACAGTCCAAATCACTGGCTGTTCTCACACAGAACCAGGTGCCCTGGAACAAAACTTTGGACTTCCCTATCCTCCCACATTACCCACCAAGTGCACCCAGGTCCCTGAGCAAAAGCAATCCCATGGATGGATTTGTCATTGCCTGATGCAGGAATAACTCCAACTGTTTTCCCCAGAAGCTTTTCTTCTACACTATGCAGAAGTTTTGCTTGAGCACAGCTGGCAGATCCTCCAGTGCTGACTGCCCAGGTGGCCTTTGCTAAATGTATATCCCATTGTTAGAAGGTTCCCCCACCTATTGCTCTCAGTGTTGGCTTTAATGGTCTCATGTATTTTTGATTTTCACAGATAGGGATGTGATGAACCCACCCAATGCCATGCTCTTCAACCCAGGTGTCTGTGAGGTTGTTTTGGAAGTGAGTCCCCTTGTCTGGCTCAGTTCTTTCTGGGATGCCATGTTGCCATGAGACTTGTTTTCCAAGGCTCAGGAGAGTGTTCCAGGAGGTGACATAGGGCACGGAATAGGTTTCCAGTTATCTGGTGGTTGCTTCCACCATTGTAAGCATATGGTGCTTGCCTTGGTGGGAGAATAATAGAGGCAATCTGCCATGGAGTATCCTGAGTATCTACACTTGACATTATTCCTGACAAAATTGTTCGCCTTTGGAGACAGGTGTCATGAGTTCAGGTGAGGGGCAGCCTAGAAAACACATTCCTTGAGCCTTGGTTTTAGGCCCCCTTCGAGGAGGAAGGGAGCTTGACTGTTAACCCTGCTTTGATTGTGGCTACATCTGAACAAATAAACTAATGGGCCAGAGACTGTCCTTTTCTATTGAAGACAGCTGGCAGAGCACAGCTTTCATTCATACACTTATATTCCCTTACTCTCCCAACTGTGAGGGCTTCACCTTGACATGGCCCATGCCATCCCAGGCATGGCCTGGGTGCTGTCTGTGAAAGTTCTGAGCCCCTAAGGCTGTGCCAGGGGAACCACAGTGAGAGGTTGATGGTGAGACACACTCAGGCCATGTGCAGTGTGTGGTGTTATTCAGCTGCCCTTACAGACTCCCCTGTGTGAAGGGAGGTGGCCCCAGCTGCCCTCCTCTAGCCCAGAGGGGGTGACATGGAGCTGAGTCCTGTTGAGGCTGTGTGTCCTCCACCCTCCTGGCTGTGGCACCTCCTGGGTGGTCTCTCAACCTGCAGGACTGTGACATGGCAGGACAGAGTCCCCTGTCCAGTGCAGAGCTGCCTGTATTCCCCCATTTTTAGCAGCCCTTACTCTTCTCCACTGATTCCAGAAGAAAACTCCAGAGAAGTGTATCAGGCTGCCTGAGCTGTCTTCTTCCCCCTCCTCTCCCAGGCCAGATGCCTAAAATTGCAGTGGAACTTTGCCTAAATTACTCACCTAAATGAGACTGACTGGAGCCTGTCCAACATGTCTGTTCTAATGGGTGGTTTTATTGCCTCAGTTCAATTGTTTTGGAATGCGCTTTGTTTATAGCAATAATTGATCATGCTTTGTTACAAGTGAATTAGTGGCAGCTGGAAGATCTAAGCTCTAATTTTCCTTCAAACCGGCAGAAATTTTATACCATCCATTGCTCATGTATAAGAAAACCCCTTTTCTTTTTTTCCTTTTACCCCTCTCGTTTTGGAAATATAATTCCAGTGTACAACCCACAATGAGAGTCCATAATAATCTATGGTGAGTTTGCTGCTCAGGACAAGTCTGTCATTGGTCTTTTTGATTTAAAAAGATTGTTTGATGATTTTTCATTAGCCATAGTCTAACAAAATACTTTACAAATATTGCTCCAACATAATACACTTTCACAAGGCAGCTGAAGGGAAATATTCCCAGATGCTTCAAGGAGAAGCTTTGCTGCTCATTATTACCAGCAAGGGCAATTTTGTATGCACAAAGAATTGGCTGGTGAGGGGACCACGAGGCATGATCTGCAGCAAGCGTACCCTCTTGAGCTCATCAAGGTCTGCAGGATAGTTAAAGTTTCTGTGAGATGGATGAAAACCTTTGAATAACAAACCCCTGGCACTTAGAATAGAGTATTTTAGAACTGTCTTCCAATTTGACAGACACAGAAAGCAAAGTGAGCAGTCCAGCTAAATAATGTGGCATTTTAAAAGACACTTCAGGCTGTGTTCATACCTGCCACAGTTCTCCAGTGATCCCCGTTTTAAGCACTTAACAGTAGCCCTTGGTGAAGCACAGCTCTCAGTTCTGGCTATCTGTATGGTAATGGAAAGAGTTAGTCACTTTTTAAGATGGTCTGTGTCTTGGCAGAGCTGAATCATGCTGTGGAGTTCTTGGTTTCCCTACACTTGTTCCCCACTGATGCAGGTGGGATAAGTCTGTGCCCGAGTATTTCCACGGGCTTGGAGGAAGATGTTTTGTTTTCCTGCCTCCATTAGCCTGCCTTAGAAAGTCAGCTTAAATAAAGGTATTGGTTGTACAATTGCAATATGAAAATTAAAGTAGATTCAAAAGGCTTGAACAAAGACAACATGGTTTAAATGACAGATGGTTTTTAGAGCATTGGCTGATGTTTGCAGTAATGAGGGATAGTGACTTTAATTCAGGGAAGCTCAGCTACAGATCTGATTTTAGGTCTGAAGCATCTAAACTGATTCCTCCTCCTAAGTAGTCATAAAAAAAATGTTTTTCTGGGCTGGGGCAGGAAACCACCAGAATCCAATGACAACATAAACTAACCCCCAGATTCCGTCAGATATAGGGAATGAGCAGGTGTCACACATTTCCTCATCTTTGATGCCTTTGCTTTGAATGTTTCACAGAAAAAAAATGCTTGAAAATTCTTGAAGACTTTTACTGTGTTACATATTATGCCAAGACAGGAAGGCTGCTGTGGTCTTCTCTGCTTGAAGGAAAATATTAGACAAAGCAGCTGTTCTGGTGGCTGGTACTGTGAATTTAAAAACATTGTGTTGACTAATTTGACATCTTACACTCACACTTTCCTGGTACTTTTGTTTGCAGCAACAGATCCTGGTGGAGAGTTACTCTTTAAAGCAGTGGATTCAAATGCATCCACCAGGCTTATTGGCAGTGGTCTTTTCAACTTTAGAGATGTAGTTCTCTGGCAGGTCCACTACGCTGTCTGTTTGTCTGTTCTCCTTGGACCTCCCCCAGAACCCAAGCTGTCATTTTAGACACCTACACAAGTGTTTCTAAGCTTCAAAAGGCTGAGCTTTTGTGCATCTCTTGGCTGCTGCCCAAGCCAAATGTCATTGCCTGTCCCATTGATGTGAGAAGAGCACTGACAATTTGCAACAGTTCGTGCCTAACCCTGTGCACTAAGCTCTTTAAAATATGGAGCTTTTATTGTTTGCTAACCTTTTAAAAATAACTTGACTTATAAGCCTGAGAGACAAGATCACCTTGAAAATGGGTGCTTAGTTGTGAATCCAAAACTGACCCAAAATTTCTGTCTTGTGTGGCTGGAAGATACTGATTGCTCTGACCCAGTTCCTGAAGATATGGCCAAGTGCTCTTTTAAGAGTTGAGCACAGCTGTGAAAAAGTTTAGTGCACATTTGTGGATATTTGTACAGCTGATTGAAGGATTTAAATTCAGTCATCTAATACCAGACAGGGAAAGAACGGGCTCTACAGAAGATCTGCTGGAGCTCCACAGTTTGTCTCTTGTTCTGAATCATAGAATCAAAGAACATCCAGAGTTGGAAAGGACTCACAAGGATAATCAAAATCCAACTCCTGGCCCTGCAAAGGACAGTCCCAGAGTCACACCATGTGCCTCAGAGCATTGTCCAAATGCTTCTTGAAGTCTGGCAGGCTTAGTGCTGTGACCACTTCACTGGGGACACTTTTCTGGGCTCTGTTGGGAAGATGTCTTCTTCCCACCACTAACCATGGAGAGCCCATCTTGTGAATGGAGCAGGCAGTGTTGGACTGTCCTGCTTGGTCCTGAGGCATTTATGTTCTTGGTTGCCCTCTAAATGGGTTTCTTCCTTTCTTTTGCAGTTGGTATGAAACCAAATGAAAGAAGCAGGGCTCTAACTTTGAAAAATTGAAGGCTAGGGTTGATTTTGAAAAATGAGTCCTTTGCATTTTTTAATAGACCTCTTTTTATTCAAGTTTAATGAAGGCAAAAGAAAGAGTCCTGAAAAATGCAGCCAACCATGACAAAGTGTATAAAGCCCTAGAGAAGCCATGCCTGCATGTTGGAATCCAACTGTGTAGCAGTATATAAAAAAGCAGGAGGAAAGGAGGCGATTTTATCACTATTGACAGGTCAGAGAGACACACAGAACAGGTTTAACTCCAGAGTAGATGCTGAGGTTTTGAAGCCATATCTTTAAATAATTTAAATTTTTCCTGCTGTTATCTCTCTCTCCACTTCTACCAGGCAGCACAGTCGTGTTGCCAGGTTTGGCTGCATTTGACTGCTTCTGCCAGCACTGCTCACACTCGCTGTTGCTGCTGAGAGTATCCTGCTGGGCAGGATGAGTGGAAAAGGTATTTGCAGCTCTGGGCTCTCCAAGAGGCAATGTCGAGAGTTGGGGTTCCCCCTCCTTCCTACCTCTGTCATGCTGTGCAGAAAGGTCTGCTTTCCAGTTTCTGGGCAGGTCTTTGCTGACCTGAGTTTTGTCTGGTCAGAAAAAAATGGCACGGTAATACCTGGCTCTGAAACTTGTAACCCTTCCTGAGGTGAAAGAAGTGTGTTGGGCATGTGAGCACCTGCATGAAGGTGTTTGAATTACACTTCAGTTTTGTTGACATCTAGTATTAAACCCAAGCCTGCATGAGATGAGCTTGGTCTCTCCTAAACTGAGGAGCTCAATTCACAGATTGTTGTGTCCTACTGCACCAAACATCTGTGCAGATATGTGATATATGTGAAAAGTCCCTGGTGTATATACCTCAAAAACAATTTGTATCCTAAGCAGAGAGACCACCAGTCAACTTCCCTGACAGCTTGCTTTAGGAAAGCTGTGCTGCTGCTCACATGGTTAGCAGCATAAGGTTTCTAACAGAACATAAGCAAGTGCTTCATTTTAAAACCATGGGCTGTCCTGAAGACCCCTTGGCCACATGGGCTGGGGTGGGTTTGCTGACTTGTTCTTCTTCCCTGCATGTACCCTCTTTCCCCATGTGGAATTTTTTCCTGTGGGGTGGTATTACATTTGCACAGATTTCTGGCTCTGCATCCCACCCCATCCTTGCAACAAACCCTGTGGCAGGGTGCATATACTGTGCATTGCTTGAGGGGCACAAGCAAGAGTGTCACTCTGTTTTGGCAGCTGCAGGGATCCCCCCCTGCACATGTGGGACACGTTTAGCACTCTAGGGGGACTGCTCAAGCACGTGCCCCTCACCAGAGGCAGGATGCTGCAGTGAAGCAGCCAGAGAGGTTCCTGGGCAGCCTGCATGAACACAGTTCAGTTTAATGCTCATTGGCACTAAGTCCATTTAACCTGAGGTCTGGATATGGATTTCTGCCTTGGCACTCATTAGACACCTTTCAGATAGAGGCTTAAGTGTCCCTTTACAACACACATTTTGGAGCTTTTGCCTGGCTCACGTCAGGCTCCCCTTGTGACTAGGACCTGCATATTTGCTTAAAGTCTTATTTGAAAAGTTATCTTCATAAGGAAACGTAGGATTTCCTCTATTCCTGAGTGCATTTCTCATGGAGTAATAGCATTGTTTGTCCATCTTATGCTCCATTTCCCACCATGATCTTATCAAGTTTCAAGTGGGAGGGAAAGGAAGCAGTCAAATGCAGCAGCACGGCCATACAGCCAATACAACCCCGGAGCAACACAAGCTCATTTTGAAAAATATTGTGACTCCTGGCAGGATTTTGACTATTGATAGCATTGTATAATGAGCTGCAAGTTGGAGACTTCTAAACATGGCTTTGCTTCCAAAGGGACCCTTCTTGTTCATATGCCCTGAATGATCATCACTGATCATGTGCTTGTGCTGCTTGTACGGACATTCCTGGAAATTGTGGTTTGTGCCTTTACCAGAATTCTGTTCGGAACGAAATCAGAGCTGGAAGTGGTGAACAATAATCACAGTGTGACTGGGTTGTTCCATCTGCAGGATGGATTATTGAATCATAGCTCTGGGGCACTTCTGGTTTGCTCTGTGAGAGATTCTTGAACTGGTGCTTTGAGGCTTTCTGGGGTAAAAATTAGAAAGAGCAAAACTTTCCAGGTATTTATTGTCTAAATAAAAGGAAATGAGCAAGCAGAAAATGAAAGCTGATTTCCAAACTTCAAAAAACCCAACAAAATTTTTGCTTCAAATTATGTTTAAAAAAAAGATTTTAAACTCAGAGGGTTCTAGTTCTAGCCTTCTTTATTGAAGTCAGTTTCCATAGAAGCCCCTTAAGACTTCATTGCAGAAGGTATAGCTTTCCCAGTGATTTTTTTGGTTGGAGACATCATGCTAGTCATGGATATTACCTTTAAAGCATATACCTCTCTGCATATAGTTTTGATGCTGTTACTGAGCTCATTATACATGTTTGCATGTATGTATGTATTTTGTATTCCCATTCATCCTAAAGATATAAATCAATGGTTACAATTTCCTGCCTCATTAGAATTATTAGCATGAAATGCAGGTACTTCTTTTGCTGTTAACTGCTATCCTTTCAGGGTAGACACTAGGAAAATATTTTTTATTAATATAACACTTTATTTTGGCTTATCTAATAACTAAGAAACTAATGGCAATCTGTTTAGCTGGAGATGCTAGCTAATGGTAAGCTATGGCCCTAAGAGATGAATTTCAATTTATACTTAGCCAGTTGGAAAATAAATTCTTTCTCTGACAAGAAAAATAATTTATTTTCCTGTTAAGTTAGGAGTTTTTTGGACACAGAACTTGTTTTTAGTACTCTCTATGTATACATCTCTACTAGTAAACAAAAGAGAGTCAAGGACTGATCTTTGTGTGGGAGGCCAAGGGCAACAAACAGGTTCATGTTCATTCTGCTGCCTCCAGAGCAGACTGGCTGCATCTACACTTAACAGCACTTGGCCCTGGCTCTCCCCTGGGCCCCATATAAAACTATGATTATTATTTTTACTGTATTTTTCCAGTTTCACTTGTCTAAAGGAAAAAGAGTGAAGTGTTGCAGCCCACCATAGCAGTGGGTTTTCCCCATGATCCTGGGGGTGTGATTTGCTGCTGCTTAGCACAAATCTTAGCACAAGGGCACTGAGGCTGCAAAGCCATCCAGGATAGTTCTGGAGAAGTGGTGGTGCAGAGGGAGCCAGACATGGTGCTCTGTTCTCAAATCAGTCACACTAATAGCCACACTGGGGAAAAGTCCTGTAATGAACCATCTCAGCACACGTGTCCAAACCCTGCTTTGCAGAGAGCTGGTGGGGAAGGTTCAGGGCAAAGCAAGAAATCACCTGGCTGAAGCAGTGCTTGATGGTCAGGGGCTTTGTGCTGGGCTTGTCTCCCCCACTTGGGACATAGATACATTCTGTGTGACAAGCACTTTCTCTAGGGAGCTTTTAGTAGGAGTGAAGCCTGTGGAGGGTTGGAGGGCTGCAATTTTCCTCTCCCCAGCAGCACCACTGCTTGCTGCAGTCTGCAGCCCTGCCTGTGCTATGTGACCTGTGGCACAGACCATTGCTTTGAGGATGGCAGCTCAGGGGGAGCTGGCTAGGAATGAAAGGAGCCACCCTAAAGCCATGTCAGAGCCTGGCAAGACTATCTCAATGGGTTTTTCTGGCCAGCTGTTAGGAGTCACAGGATGCATCTTCTCCCCAGCCTCAGCCTGAGTGGGCTCTAGGTGAGCCTGACCTGGAGAAAGGCTGTTCTCACCTTTTTAGGCTGGGGAGAGAGGACTGCCCAGGCAGGAGAAACATATGTCAGCAGCACAATGCATCTGCAAGTCTCTGGGCTTGCTGTGGGAGTTGGTTTAAAATCTAGATATTTTTTTCCACTGATGGTCAAACAGATGCTGGAAAAGCACAGCAAGAACTAGGATGCAGTGTGGCTGAATGCTGCTGGTGGAATGACAGAGCTGTATATAAAAAAACTGTTATTTTTTGCAGATATTGTGGCTTCTGTTTTGTCTCCATCATCTGAGAAGGCAGCTCCTAGCATTCCAATAAAACTATGGAGTTAATTTTAATTACTGACAACTGCAGCTTGGGTTGCTATGGAAACACAAAGAGCTGCCACTTCTACAAGTTCTGTCTGTAACTTGCTGTCTGGAAATATCATATGGGGTCTGATTCCTCTGTCTATCAGTAGCAAAAAAAGCATGACCATCATATCAGCCCAGTTCAAAGAATGCACAATTGGTTTAGGTAAGAATAAAACTCCCATATTTTTTCTAACAGATGCCATTTCTCTGTCATTCTAAAATAAAATTGGTATGTTCTTAGTTTCCTAATGACTTGAAAAACAGTCCCCAGTCAGTTGATGAAGGAAACTAGAGCACAAAATCATTGATATTAGAATTGAAAAACAGCTATTAGGTCACACAGTCCCCATACAAAATTGTTCCTATGCTATTTTTTCCTACTACTTTTCACTGTCTAATTAAAAATGCAGCTGCGTTTGTAATAAAACCTCCTTCAGCTTTAGTTTCAGGGCCAGAATATTATACCTAAATCACGAGTCACTGGACAAAGAAGGTTATTTCCATTCTGAGCTTTTCAGTTTGCTGGTGTTTTCTTAGCCTGAAGTGTCTCATTTTTACTCCCTGCCTTTTTCCTCGGAGTAGCTTTGAAAAGTCAGAATCTGTATACTTTGTCTTCCTAAAAACTACAGAAAAAGCTTGTTTATTTTTTGCATCTAATTCACTAAAAATATGGTGTGTTGAACTGAGGCCTGGAGTCAGTGCTATAAGTTATTGAAATTAGTGGAGTTAAACCCATTAACTCCTGGGATTCCTTTCCCTCTAGTTATGCTTTACATTATAAATTATGCAAAGTGTCTCAATTGCTGCAGGTCCTAGAGGAACTGGACTCAAAGATGTCTCAAGTACTCTTTGCAGAACAGGTTTGTTAAAAGCAAATACTGATGAGCTTTTACAAAAGGAATACTGAGTGGGATTAGAGTTCTGCCTTCAGCTTCCTCCCGGTAAATACATTACAGATTTCTGTGGGGTAATTTTGTATCCCTGCTCCATGGTACTTGAACACAATTCCCACTGGTTTCAGCTGATTGTCCCATTTTGATGGCAAGAACACACTGTCCCCTTTGGTGAGGCAGCCATCCCCTTTCCCAGAGGCTGCCCCAGCTGCAGTATTACCCTGACCAGCTGCTTCCCTGTCCAGTGTCTCCAATCCCTCCAAACCACACTCAGCTGTGAGTGCCTGTCTAAACCTTGTGTCCATCTTCATCTCCTGGGCTTCCTCCTAAACCATCCATCTCAGGAGTTCAGTTGCCTCAGACTCTATGGGACAAAGGGAGAGCAGGTATGCCCAGACTTGAACTTTGAAAGCCTGAGCTGCACTATAGAAATGTTTTCCTCTTTGTTGACTTTGTAGGGAGCTTGGGCCAGTGAATCTCAGGACTCCCTATTAAACTCTTTGGACTCACCCAGGGCATTTTGACCAAAATGGCATAGGGATCCCTCCTAAGAGCAGCTCAGCCAGCAGATCTGAGCAGGCCTGGTTTCTCCTGGGGACAGCCTCAGGCAGCATGTCTTAGGTTACAAGTGCAAGATGTGGCCAGGGGTGTGTATGCCATTGCCACCTATCAGAACCAGGGGGGGCAGTTTGCTTTATCTCTTCCACAACCCATCCTCTCTGGGGAGATATCTTCTGTTAATGGGCCATTGAATGTCACTGCATGACTGATAAAATTACATCATCCCACTGTGAGATGCTTGGCCCAGGGGGAGGAGCCAAGCATTCCTACTTGGATATAGTCTGAGATTTGGAACACCACAGGCAGCCTTTTCTCACTGGATTCTCAGAGGAAGACCAGGCCCATCTACACCACCACTTCAGAGGAAAACTACACCCTTCTAGAGAATCACTGCTCCAACAGAACCACACCTGGCACTGCAGGAGGAGCAGCCACCATTTAATGGGACTGCTACCAACACCCTGACCCACAAACAGGGTGTCAGGTCGTATTCTGACTGTCAATATTGCTTTAAATTACTGCATTTTTATTTTTACTTTTATTTTTCCTAATAAAGAATTGTTATTCCTACTCCCATATCTTTGCCTGAGAACCCCTTAATTTCAAAAGTATAATAATTCAGAGGGAGGGAGTTTACATTTTCCATTTCAAGAGAAGCTCCTGCCTTCCTTAGCAAACATCTCTCTTTTCAAACCAAGACACACACACACACAGTGTCACTGGCTTCCATTGGGAACAGGACACATGTTCCCACAGCCTCACCCCAGCAATGCCAACATGCTGCTGCCCTTTTCCTCATGACATATGGGACTTCCTGGATTTCAATGCTCCAACCTTTCCCCTTCAAAAAGTCATTACACCACATGCTGCTATCCTGAGTAGGGTATCTAAAAATTATGAGGAACTGGACCTACCCTGAAAGCTGCCTTCATTCTCTGATTATGTTCCAGCTAACTTTTGCTTTAAAAATTGGAGGATGTATAACTGATGCTCCGGATAGAAGATTTAGAAGTCTCTGAAGAACGAGAGAAGTGGCCTGGGTTTGAGTGCAGGGAAAGTCAGACACAGGATCTCAGTGGGTATCTTAAATGAGAGAGAATCATTCCTCTTATGCTTTACAGTATGTACCACTTTGAACTGGAGATTTAGGAAAATGCAAGAAGGTTAATTAATGCTCAGCTCTGTCTAGAACTTTCCTCCAGTTTGTCAAACTAGGCAGAAAGTTTTAATAAATGAAAATAGTGGGTCTGACACATCTCTACTGCTATACTTGGAGAATGGATAAAGAGCACAGACTGTGTGGCAGCTTTTGTGAAAAACGTTCAAATGGCTGACAACTCACATCTGAGCTGATGAATGACTCAAAAAAGAGCTTAGCTCTCAATCTTACTGTTGGCACCCACAAGGAATCTGATTCCAGACACGTGTCCTTTTGTGGTTAGGAAATCCATAGCTTTCCCCTGTGCTCAGCTGTTGGGTGATCACAAGACGGAGGATGTAAGTGCACCCCCCTGCTGAGCCATGTCTGGCTTGCAAGGGAAGCTGCCAAGGACATGAGGGAGCCAGATACAATCTACTGGTCCTTCTCCAGCAGTTTCTGTAGCCAGGATGGCTCTGCCCGGCCTCTGACAAGTCAAGTGGTCTCTTTTCTCTTGTGTTTGGGCTTTTGAACACCCTCATAGGTAATATGTGGTTTGAGACAAACCACATTCTTGACTACTCCTTGACTTTCTTTTGCAAATTTATATGGTCCTTTCATGCTGGGGAATCAAAAGCCACCACAAACACAGTTAGTATGTCACTTCTACTCTTTGGGAGTTTTCTTGGGGAGTGATGGAGGCAAATTTCCACCTGCAGGACCAGATGTTTTCCACTGTAATGAGACACTCATTTGGAACTTGTTCCTTACCTTCAATTTTGCTGTTTTCTAGGCTCCTGTACAAACTGTCTGTTCAAGACCTGTTTAAAGTGAAGATACCATACTGGTTTTGTCTGAATGCTTTTTGTACACATACTGCTTTCACATGGTCTGTCTGAGTTGTCTCTTGATAAGATTCCCTACATCATCATGAGGCAGGGCAATTTTTTCAAATGATCACAAAGATGGTAAGATGCAGTCTAGGTTTTTTTAATACTTCCATTGAAAAGATATGCACTGGAAATTCATAATAAAATATTAATTAATACATGTTTTTAGCTAATCAAGGACTTTCATTTCAAAGTCTTTAAAGTGAAAAAGTTAAACATGTCCCATTAAGGGAAGAGGCTGACTGTAAATTATGCAGTTGCTTTGTTTGCAAGTGAAACGCAATCTTGACTTCTAAAAGTGAAGGGGGAAAAAAATCCCCAGCAATTTCCCAGTATGATTGTGAAACAAAAAGGAGATAAAGAAAATCACGGCTTTTGAAATTGTGGAGGATTTTTCTGAGGAAGACTTTGAGACAGTCTTAGAATAAATAACAGCTGTCTTCAACAAAGGGCATGTGATGCACACACGATGGGAATGGGTCATGAACTGCATTGAATTGTGCCACATATCTACACTGCAGAGCAGCTACAGCAGCAAGGGAAGGCTGTGTGCGGTATATTCTGTGTACTTGATGCTGTAAGAAGTCTTTGGTCTCTTGTTCTCCAAGATGAGCTCTGCATTTGGAGTATGTACCTCTGAGGTACAAGGGATCAAGGGTATTTGCTGGGATGTAAGAGGGAAAAGGGGCCACTGTGAAGGAGCATCAGGTGCCTTTTGTTTGGGGCAATTTTGGGTGTGCTGCCTCTGGGGAGGTCCAGAATCAAGAGCTTCAGATGAAGAAGTTGCACGTTCCCATCTTGGCAATGAGTGAGGCTAGAGGGTCCTCGTGTGCAGTGGAGGGCGTGCCCAGAGGATGGGGACTCCAGACCAGATGGAGAATAAAGCACAGATTTAGAGCCACCTGAGCAGAAGGAGCATTTGTGGCCACCTGGACAGCCAGACTGGGGGACACATCCCTGAAGAAACCATGACAGTGATGTGAGCTGCCTTGCCTGGTCTCCAGGTGCCAAGGTGCTCAGCAGAAGTTTCCAGAGGGTCAACCTGCCTCTGCTGTGATGCTGAGGGCTTGATATGTTTTCCCTAAACATGCTCAGCAGACACTTATGCCTTTTGGGAGGATCTAAAATGCACTTAAATGAGATAGGTGAGTGCCCTTCTCTGCCATGGATTAGTGGGCACCTGAAAGAGCAGAGCAGCCCTGGAAAATTCCCTCGTTTTATTGCAAGCTTGTTTTGTTGCTGCACTACACGGTGAGAGTCCAGTTGCTGCAGTAATTGGTTTTATTGGGTGCTTTTATCCAACATGTGCTAAAAACTAGACACAGAGCAGGTAGGAAAATGTTCCCATGTCTCCTTCCCACTTGGAATGGGTCTCCCCCTGGGAGGTGCCAGCAGCGCTTCCACCTCCTCGCTGTGGCCCATCCCATGTACCAAGCACAAGGCACGATCACAGTTGATATCAGCAAAAGTCATGCTCTTGTTACACATCAGAAACTCCCTCTCTCTCTGGGTCCTGTACTTGCAACTTCTCAGCGTGCATCACAGTACATTTTGTAAACATTTTCTTGCAGAGATGACTCATGTGAGGGAACGTCATGTTTCCCAGAGAGTGACGGCAGTAACTGAATAATTTCAATGCCTCTGAATGCAACATTTTTTGAAACATATTTCTGTTTTGTGTATAGTAGACTCAATGAGAAGGCTGAAGCTGTCATGTGTTTTTAGAATCCAACTTCAGATGCTGATTGTCTTTTTTCTGATTTTTCTTCTTTTCTGATTTCTTCTGGTCGTCTATAACATTTGAGATATGTCTGAGTAATGATTTCTTTGGTAATAGATCCTTCCTTTGGTAATTCCTTCCTGGTAATCCATTCCTTTGGTAATAAATCCTTCCTTGTATTAAAATGCAATAATTTTTGCATTTTAGAAGGCTTTCTAAAACCCAATTTGCTTTTCCTGGGTGAGATGTCCTCCTTTTTTTCCCCTTCCCATTATTTTGGGGGCTATTCAATACAATATTGCTATTCTTTCCATGGTTTACATGATGATCAAGGAATTTACAGAAGAAATTTCCTTTTTTCAGAAGACTTTAGTATTTAATTCCATACCAGTATATACCACTCAAAAATAAGTGTCAAGTAGCATGGAAGATGAAGTGAGAGTGAGGCATAAGCAAAATATCTGTCATACTTTGCAGTTTTGAAGCCTTCAGTCTATCATTTCATGTCTCTGAATTAATGAGAAACTCCAAAATTGAATTTGTGCAAAGCAAATGCACTGACTCGGTGACTTTGATACATCTTGAGTGGTTTTTTGGGAGAAGCAGAGCTGGCAGGTGGCAGTCTGAGGTGTATTTCACCATTTACCCAGAACATCTGATGCCCAGGGAAGGCACATGGTTCTGCCTGTGCATCCTATACAGGACATGGAAAGAGACAATATCTTCCAGGAGGTGACAAAAATAGGGGCTGAGCTTCTACCCTGACATGTGCTCTCCTTTTGGCACAGAAAGGGCCAGAGGAGAGGAGGGAGGGAGCAGAGCTTGCAGGGACAGGAGCTCCCTGTAGCACCCAGGATTGGTCTGGGTTTGGCGTAGGTGCCTTGACCCTGGAGAACAGGTGGAAATATGAGAGGCCTTGGACCTCCAGGGCAGGGCTTGAGCAGCCCTGTGGGCTCCTTCCCTTGCTAATTCCATAGATTGGAAAGCCTTCCAGCTTCCAGGCTCTCCATGATCATCATTATTCAGAGTGGCTTTCCTGAATGCTGCTGTGTGCCTTGCACCACTCGGGGTGCTCTCAGCAGCCTCTCAGCCAGGAGGAGATGGATCTTCCCAGGCCTGAGTTTGGGTTCAGTCTGATTTGGCATTGGTGGGGCAGTCCCTTCATGGGCATTTGGCACAGCCTTACCTGACACTGGATCTACCCTACAGCCAACCCCATTTTCTTTCCCTTGGCACTTTGTCCTTTTCCTGGAGGGACTCTGACTTGCTGAGGCTTTGCTGATGAAGGAGACTCTGTAGGCTTGGAGTTATCCTTACTTACTTTTATTTCTATTTTATCCCTTTAGAGCACATACTCAAGTTGAGTCTATTACTCCCATTCTGAACTCTGTTTGACTAAGACACATGGTTTTAGAGAGGACATCACAAAATGGAGAATTTACAGTAATGCACTCTCAGGTTTCATCACTCAGTATGAAATATATGTGCCTTCTTTCTTACTTTAAGGCATTTTCTTTAAGCTTTGCATCACTAGTACCTATTATGTGATTTTCTGCTTGTTGCACCTTCCTTTTCTTTCCTTCCTTAATTCATGTCTTTCATGTTCCTTAATTTCTGCTAAAATTTTCAAACATTTTTTCCTATTTTTGCTTTTTGCTTGTAAGAGCAATCACAGATCAGCATCAAATAGCTGTATGCGTTCTAGTAACTGTTTTTATCTCTAGAGATTTTAAACTTTGTCAGAACATCCTGATAATATACTGATTGAAATTCCCCTCTGAAGTCTCAATTTAATACACACTGTTGTTTCCCCTGTAACTCTTTGCAGACAGACACTGATGTTTTTATTTAACCTCTTGAGAAGACACAAAATGGGAAACAAGCAAGTAACAAGCATTTCCAAATCCCAATGCTATAAATCTGTTTTGTTTCCCTTCTGCTTACAAAAGTGGCAAATTATTTATTTTATTATCTGATATCACACCAATAACAAGAGGAGTCTGTTCCATGCAGTCCAATTATGAAAAATTGCCTGAGATAGAATGACTCACAGTGGGCCTGTTTTTCATGGCACTGTTTCAAGGAAATATTTACCTGCCTGAAGTGAGGAGAATTTATACTTAGCTGGCAGCTGAAAATTTCCAATCAGAAAAAAAAAGAAATTTCCAGATGAAATGTTGGTCAGTCACTGCTGTTTGGACCATTTTCTTGATGCATGAAGTCTAGTTGGACCCCAGATGTGGAATTTTTCTAACCTCAGCCAGTGGTAGGATTTAGGGCATTGAGGTGGTTTGGAGGGTTCCCTGAATCCCTTTCCAAACTGGTTTTCTGAAAAGCTTAGTACAAGTTTGACAACTCAAATGCTTTCTGTTCAGATGTGAGAATGTGAGGGATTTGGTTCTTCTGGGTTTGTTGTTTTAACTGGTTAGTGGTAAATCAGCTAAAAGACTGCATCATTCCCTGGATGCGTGTGAAGCGTTGGTTGAAGAGAAATGTTAGCAAGATGTATCCATAATAAGATTAAAGTGTCAGTTATTTTGTTTGGCTATATCCACTTCCAAATGGTTGGATCCCCTCTTGTGCAGTGTTACAAAATGGAAATATCTAGAAGAAGCAGAGATCAGACTTTTTTGCCAGAAAGCCATGTAACAGAGAATTACTTATTTTTTCCATATTAGCACAAAAAAATCGTTAATGCCTTGACCTCCATTAGAAGTGCACAGCCTGCTGAGGCTTCAGCCTTTAGGAACAGCTGATGAAATGCAGAGGTTCTGTTCATCAGGCTTTCATATCAGGGTGGAAATATTCTGAGTAGATGTACATGGGCGTATAGACAAGTATAGAGAGAGACTGACTGTGTTGGTCTGCAGCTGCTTCAGAACACTCTGTCCCATCCTAACCTCACTCCTGTGCCTCCCACAAACCATGGGGGCTGAATTTCTGCATCATCCTGGCTGCTAATATGGGCACTGATGCTGCACTGGTTGGATGTCCTGTGCAGAGAGGGGAGGTGGTTTGAAGGACACAAAATCAGGAGCCTGCATCATCAGTGGGGGACTGATCCACTGCTGGAAACAAAGGGCATTTCTCAGCTCAGCAGCATGTTAGTTAAGATTTAATGCTCAGTAATGGAGGAAAAAGAATTGTTTTCTAAACATGTTTATGTGACATGGGGGGTAAGGCTGTCACTTTGGGTAGAGGTCAAGTGTATGAGTTTTCTATTCACCTGAAAGGTGGCACATGCAATTAGCCCTAAGGGTTCCATACATGAATTTGCACTCCCCAGCCCTGCCCAACAGCCTGGTAACAACTCTGCAGCCATTCCAGGTACTGAGCATGAAAAGAGAGCAAGGACAGGGCATTACTGAGGTGTTCAGTAACAAGCAAAGCAAATTTTGCTTGGCTTTTTTCTCTCCCCTTTGACAGTTAGTATGTTCTTGGGAGAGAAAGTGCTTTACTTCCAGATCCAGTGGTTAAGATAAATGATTTATAGCAGAGGAACATGAAGATGGTCTACCAGGGTGGGCTTCTGTCAAAACAGTGGTGGTGGTGGTAATCACACATACATATTCATATATGTAGTATTTTTGTGTGTGTTTGTCTGGCTGTGTTGCTGGAAGTTTGTACTAAGAACATCTTCTTTGAAATGAGAAAATAACCCTTTTTTGTCTCCTTTATGTCTTAGAGAACAGCAGTAGACACATTCCATCCTCCTGAAAAATTCATGCTTGTTCTGGGAATTTCTTTGGCCTCAAGGCAGCACATTTAGAAATGTGCTTTTAAAAGAAGAGCAAGAAAGATTTGCTGAGCCACTGCCAATTCTTGCAGAGGTCCCTGCCCTGAGATGGTCCTTTTTCCCCAACCAACCTCCAGGAGCCTGAGCTTCCTGCTCCACTCAGACCAGCCTTCACCATGCTGTGGTGCAGTGGGCTTTGCTGGAGAGGAAGCCTTGATGTCTGATGCAACCCAGTCAGGATGGTTTGCCATGTGCTGTGGTTTGCCACGTACATTTTTTTTGGTAAAAAAAACAACAGAGTAAAACAATTCCTGCTGTGCAGAGTGCAATCCTCCTTTGAGGCAGACATGCAGATAGATACAAGACGGTCTCACAGACTGTGAGGATGAAAAGAAGAGCTGTTAATGAAAGCAAGAGCATGCAGCTAACAGGATCATTATTGCCTAGAGCAGTTGTAAATCAATGGTTTAAAAAAACCAACTGTGCTGCAGCTGTGATGGAGTGCCTCCAGGGTGCCTCTGGGTCAAGAAGAAGGCCTGCAGGGTGTCCCAGGAGGATGTCCACCTCAGATGAACAGAGAGCTTCATATTCAGGATGAATATGATCCTATCAGAATGAAGCAGCAGGGGTGACTGAGATGCTGAGAGTTCATTTGCCATTATCAGGTTGACATCCTTTCCTGTACCAAGTCTGTAAGTTCTCACAAAAATGCTGCCACAGGACACAGACGAAGATGCTTTTCCTCTTTTTTTTTTGTGTTTATGAGACAACCTCTCAAAGAAAAGTGTCCAACTTCTGATCTTTTTGATGCTAGAATAGCAGTCTGACTAGTCTGAGCCACCAGATGTTTTGTGATGGTCATGTGTGCTATCTCACATCAGTGTGGTCTTGAAAGACAATGAGACCACACAGTTTCAATGTCCATTGGTCTTTTCTTCCATCCATCCATCCATCCATCCATCCATCCATCCATCCATCCATCCATCCATCCATCCATCTTTCCATCTGCCAGTCTCTACTGCCCAGCAAATATTAGGACATTTCAGTTCTGATGGAGAGATCTCAAAGATGATGTATTCATATTTATATGATGGCATTTGACCTCCATCCACTCTCTGGAAAGAGGAGAGACACCAACATCCATCCATGCACACTGAGAGGTTGCAGTGAGAGGTCAAGTATATTTGTTATTTGGAATCAGCTCAGCACCTGCTGTCCTTTCTTCTGCTGGTGGGCAGGAGTGTGGCAGGCTATAGTGATGCTGCCAGACTTGTGGTGGTGTTGTGCTGGCTGGAGACCTTTGGCAGGCAAAGCACTTCTCTGTGGAAAGCCACTGAGAAGATGGATGTATTTTACTCACAAAACACTTAATCCATTGGAAAAATAAACCAGATTTATATATAGTAACAAGAAAGTTCTTTATTTGCAGAAGCTGTTCAAAGGCAATGTGCCAGGCTATGTCTTTCTTGGAGGCCACAAACTAATCTGTGCTCCATGAATTGCCAACCTGCCATTTTTCCTTCAGTGGTATCACAAAGGGCTTTACAGGAGAGGGGTGGGCAGCCCTTCTTTGCTTTTCTCAGGTGGCCAAAAATGCCCAGAAGCAATAGGATAGGGACAGGATGGCTTTCACATGGGACAGACCCAATTACAGCTAGATGAATTGCCATACTGGGCTGAAGAGAGTGAATATTTGTGCTAACATTTTTTGTGCAGTGGCAGGGACAGCTCTGAAACCTGCCTTTTTTCCTGGTGATGCCTGCAGGGAAAAGAAATCCTGGTTCTCCTTTGGGCTGTGTTTTGGACATGTCCAGGATGACTGAACAGCACCAGGTGGATGTCACCCTGGTGGCACAGGACTGTGGTATGTATTTCCAGGCCTCTCTTTCCCCATCTCTGAAGGGTGGCAAGTCTGGTAGTGCTCCTGTGTGCTCTGGTTATGACTGACAATGTGAATAACCCATGCAGGGAAACAGAAATCCATGTTACCTCCTTGTGTAGAGGAACGGGGAGGCTCCTCAACTACACTTTGAAAGATTGCTCAGAGTGGGATGTCAAGATCTGCCAAGTGGAGCCATCTGGCAGAAGATGGTGAAATGCAGGGTAGAGCTGATCAAGTTTTGTGAGGATTTAAAACATTCATTGCCTAGGCCACTGCAATGCCCTCCTGGGAATATGCACATGAAGGAAGAAGTGTTGCATAATGGTTTATGAAACTCCTATTCAGAAATGCTCCAGATGGCACAGGGATTCCCCCAGTTGCATGGTTATGAACTGCTATCAGTTGGCAAAAAATTATATTCAGAGAAAACTGCCTGGGTGGAAGTGAGCCCTTTTACATTCCCTCTAAATACTACAGTTGTTCTTTCCCACTACTGCTTCTTTGGTACCTAAGGCATCTTCCAACAGTGGCTGCATGGATGAGCTTTTCATGGCACCAGGGTCACAGGCATAAGTCTGTGCTGTCCTAAGATTCACAGCACCTGTATAAGTCTGCCCACATTTTTTTTTTATTCAGGCAATTGGGAACCATTCTCATGAAACCCAAGCAAGGTATGCTGTACTAGCCACGCTGGCCACAAGAGCTTCATAGCTGGCTCAAGGCAAACCAGCTTGGTGCCACTGCTCGACAGCTTGAGCCTGTCCCCTCTTTTGGCCACTGGTGTCAGGAGGGTTTGTGCACTTCCTGAGCAGGACAGGCTGGTGGACTGGCTCAAAACTAGGCTTTCAAACCATTTGGCTTGCCAGCTGATCTGACTTGCTGTAGCACCTTGCTCAGGTATTTATCACCAGGCTTTGTTGTCTCCATTTGGCTCTGTCACAGCTCCAGCGTTAGCAGATATCCAACTTGTTTGTGTTTGTGTTAGGGCACAATGGGCTGCAGGTCATGCAGGGACTGAAATGACAGCTGTGCTCTATGGGCACAACACCACAGCTGTCTCCTCTTTACATCTGTAGCTGTTGTCTTTCTTGGCTCTTTTTTCCCCATGCATCAGCTGCTTTAAATACTCAGCATTCCTGGCTATGGTGTCTAGGGAGATGGCTTTCTCAGATCAGAAGATGGTTGGTCCTCATTTGGATAAATATAAACCTATATAAGATTTTAATAAATACAAAGATTAAAGTCAGATGGAAATGAAACAGCTAGAACCCTTTCAGGCTGGGCTCCTCCAAGTAAGACAACTACAGTTTTAAATATCATAAAAAGTGACATTTCTTGACACTTGCTGTGTTTGACCCAGTGTTTGTCCAAGGCAGAGTTTGACATGTTTGAAGTCTTGCATGAGGTGTTACTGTAATTCTCTCTAATATTCCCATATGAGAAGATATTCCCATACTCATATTCCAGTATGAGTAGTTGTATGTGTTTGAAGTGCTGGTTGTGATCAGTGCAGTCTGACTTCTGTCTGGCTGATTTCCTCCTCTGTGTAAACTTTGCTTTCCAAGAATCCTCATGAGTTTCCAAAGTCTTCTTTCACTGAGAATGTGTGTGAGCATAACAGAATTGTTTACCTATTTGAGAGAAGCAAACACAGCTGGAACAAATTCATTTTTTTAAATTATCGTATTTGAGAAAAATTTTTTTGGTTGTATTCCCTCTGCCTTTTCTGACTGGTGCTTGCACAGAAATGTGGGGAAAATTCTACTTTTTCTTTTGATAAGACCACTACATGTCTCAGCTTTTAATTGTCATAAAAATCACCTTTGACAAATCTGCCACTTTAAAAGTCAACCTCCATTTATTGAAATGAAATAAGGGAACTGAACTTCAGTTCTCCCAGAGAATCACTCTTCTCATATCCTGAGCACACATTACTTCTGGATCTCTGTGGAATACAATAGGAGAGAGGTTATTGAATTGAAGTTTCAAGCACAGAAGCAGAGCTCTGGCCAATTACATTTTTTCAGGGCTGAAATTGGACTAGTCAAAAAAAAAAGAATATCAAACCACAAACCAATATGATGCAGAATCAAATAACTTCTGGGACAAAATGATTCTCTGACTGGAAAGGTGAGGGAAGTGATGCTGTATTTTTATCCTTAATATCTGCCTGCTCTTCATACCTTGCTTCCTGACTTTGTCTTCTATCTTAATCTTTCTTGTGTGGCTGCTTAAAATTCAATGATTGCACCAAGTATTAAATGTCAGAGTGCTTTTCCTTTTTACTATTGGTCTTGTTGAGGGTGTGCTGGACAGTCATGTGAAAGCTCAAACCCTGTGCTCCTTCAGGACCTCATGAAGAGAGTTCCCAAGAGGTCACCTGCACAGGATGGGGCAGAACAGACTGGCTGCCAAATGTCCTGTTTGCTGCAGTGAGATGAGGTTTCATGATCAGCTGTTATGGAGTCAGGGAGACTTTCCAGTATCTTCCTGTTCCTGTTGGAAGGGCACTTATATTCCGTAGTTTGTATAAGGTGGTGAACTACTATTTTCTTCAAATATTTAATTTTGTGGCAAGTTTTACTACATTTGCTTCCTTTCACATCATACCTTGCCCCAGGCACCTTTACACAAGATTCAGATGCACCATCTGGGAAGCAGTCTGTAGGTGGTTGTGGAACCCACACATACAGCTATTAGCTTCAAGGTTCTAATGTCTGCATTAATCATCAGATTGTCTCCTTTGTGTTGCATTTTTAAAGAAAGACAAAATTGCTCTATTTGTTGTAATTATTTACAGTCTCATTTATATCAACTTTTCATACTAAAATTATTTCCTCTGATGCAACGTAAATGACTCAGTTTTTACAGACCTTCGGTTATGGTGGCATCTGTGACTGTTATTTCAGGAAATTTTCATTTTGTGACATCTCTTCATGTACACACCACAAATATGGAATACGTGATGCAAGGAGTCATCACTGGGTTAAATCTGACAAGATACAGGCAACCTCAATATGCTGAGATAAAATGTTCAGAAAAAAAGGAATCGGTGATTTGCAAAAATTACTGTAGCTTCAGAGAAAGTATTTTTACTCTTTGTATCAGTCAACTGAGTATTCAGATAGTGCAAGTTCTCTACAAGTGGTGTTTGCTTATCCTAATGAGATACAAACCCAATATGCCTGGATAGTTTATATATTGTTTGGAAAGTTATTTCAAGGCCCTATTAACCAAATGATTTTGGATAAAACCAATGCTGAAGACCCAAAGTTTGTACTATGGACATTTCAAGGATGCTTCAGACTAGCTTCAGCCTGTTCTCATGGATTGGACATCCACTAGCAGTTGAAGCCTAAGAAAGCCTGCAGAAAGAGACAAGCTTGCATGGTCTACTCTCCCACAGCAATGGAAATCAAGGTTAGGTAGGGGTCATCATTAGGAGATTTTGCTTCACAAGCAGGCTTTTGATTTGAACCAAAATGCTACTGTAAGTGCACCTAGACATTGCTTATAATGACAGCTGGAACAAAAAATGTCTGTCAAAACCATTTCTTTGTGGAACATAGGAATTCAGATAAAATTAAATTATTAAGCTGAAGTGCCTCCATTCTACAGCCCCTCCCTCCCCCCAAACATCCCAAAACTCCATATTTTTTTGTCAAATTTTTAAACTAATAGTCACAGACTTCAACTCATACCTTTTCTGTTGGGCCCAGCCCAGGGCATGAAGTGTCTCCATGGAGGTGGGGGTGGGCTGAGGCTGGGCAGGACATCAGCTGGTGGAATAGGTTAGCATCCAGTGTGGTCACAGCAAAGCTGTGGTGTAGCTCAGGCAGGGACTGAGGACAGGACTTCAGCTCAAGGACAGCTTCAGAGAAGAGGGGTGACCCTGGCCCAGGCTTTAAGTGAGGCTACAAACCACCCAAACCCAGGCTACAAAACCCCCAGGAACAGGGGGAAGTGTGTTCAGGACCCCAACACATGTAGAGTAATTCCAAATATCCATCTTAAATAGCAAATACTTTGCTTGCACTGGTAAGTGAGACAGAGACTTTCAAAATCATTACATGCTGTTGATCTCCCACTTGGCTGTTTTCTGCATTATTGCCTTAATCTGGAAGGATTTTAACTGCAGTGGAGGAGATGTCACATATTGCCCTGGAAACGGTGGCACATTCCATCAGGGAATGCTGTGTGAGGGAGCTGGTTTCAAAATGCTTTCCATAGGAAAATTTCCACTCTGAGAGTCCATGCGTTAGTAAATACTGGAGACTTCAGCACTGAGAGCTGGAGGTTCTTTGTGGGTGATGGACATCAGGCAGCAATAAGGTGGGATCATGAGAAAGTAATTTTTTTTTTCTGTGATTTTGCACTGAAACAGTAAAAAAATGAGTTGGTAGACTCCAAAGAATGTGGCCAGGGTACACTTTGGACTTGCTATTTTCTGTGGACTGAGTTACTATTTTGGACAGACAATTACTTGCCTGGAACATGCAGGGAGCCTTAAAAGTGAGGGAGCAATGGGAAAAGGTTTTCAGACTCTTGGTTAATTGAGATGTTTCCCCTGATTGTTAGAAAACAAAACAGATCTTCTTTAAACTCTAGTCACCTGGGAAGGTAGCTAACTGAGATAGTTTACCAAAATAGTAAGATTTTGTTTGGAAGAAATAATGAAATTAAAAATGTGCATTGTCTGTTTTGTCTTCTCACCAAATTTATATTAAATTTGGGCAACATTTTTCAGTTAGGTTTTGAAAACTTTTTTTTTTTGTGGGGGCATAAAAGAGAAAGCAACAACAAAAACACAATATCATGACTCTAGAACTGAACCTTTCAAACCAGTTGCTGTAAGATTTGCAATCAAGCTGTGAGGAGCAGCACTGATGGAGAAGGAACAGGATGTGGTGCTCACCCAGATTAGCTCAGCTCCCCTGTACTAGAGTGCAAGGCTTTACCATCAGCTATTGGCAAGAATTTATAACCAGAATAAATGGGATTTGCTTGTATCTTTCAGCACCCTAATTAGTTATGATGCCCCCTTCCTAAAGACATTACAGGATCAGAACTGGCACCTGAGCCAGGAATTTTGTTCACTTGTATCCAGAATTCCTGGGGCAGGATGCTGAGCACATTCAAGCTCACCTTTGTTTACACTGTAAGCTTTTATAATGCTGGTTGGGCACATGTACAGATGATTTTATTTTATTTATTTTTTTTTAATATTGAGGGAGGATTGATGAAGAACCTTCATTCTGGAGTCTTGGGAAAAGTGCTAAATTGTGAATAGTTCTTTTGGCACATTTGGAGCATGGGACAACATCTCCCTCAGCTAAGGAGCAAGAGGCAGCAGGGCTGGGAGGGGAGCTGTGCTCCATGCAGCAGGTTCTCAGGTGCTATGGCCATAAGCAGTCAGAAATGGCTGCAAGACCTACTTGGCACATGAGCTGGGTGCATCCATACCACTTTAAAAGGGTTTGTATGTAAACACACAATACCCATGAACACTACTTTTCAGCTAGGTCAGTTTACAGATCAGAAGAACAAAGTGCATATCAAAGCTGGCAGCAGCATCCCTCAGAAAGGGCTGTCCCTGGCTCTGCCACACAGAGCTGTGCACTGGCCCAGGCAGTCAGTGTGTTTAGCAGTTCAAGAGGATTAAAACAATCTCATTGGATTTGTCACTTGCAAAGTTTTATCCAGCAATCACATTTAATTTCCCAGCTCTCACTGCCTGCAACCTAATTTCTACAACTGTATTGGGTGTGTGGAAAGCAGGGATGGGTGGGAGGAAGCATCAGACTCAGAAAGAGCCACTGTCAATTTAAACATAATTTAAAGCCTTGAGGCTGAAGCTCCAACAGAGTGGTGCAGTAACACCAGGTGCATGCTGGCATCAGGACCAGAGCTCACTGGTTACTGTTCTCCCTGTCCTGCCTTGCTCCTAGCAGGTCCCATCTCCTTTTTGGAGATGTGACCTGCTATTTTGTTCTATCTGCTTAATCAATGAGAGATCTGTTATCAATTTCTTCCTGCCCAGAAACTTCCATTTTCTCTGCTATGAGAGTTTTGGTTCCCCAGCCTTGTCCCTACTCATGCCCCTGCATCTCCCAGCATCGTTTGTGTGCAGGCTCTAATTCTGTGTGTGCCATCACCCCTTTGATGGTGATTAAGCCTTTCAAGTTTATGGAAGTGCTTCTCTTCTCTGCAGTTATCTCTTACCCAAGTTATCCAGATTTAATTGCTTTAATCATTCCTCAATTCCTTCCAGACAGCCAAGTCATTACTATTTGATTTTTGCTTTTAATTGTTTCCAATTTCTCAGTGTTCTAGCTTTGTTTTGTACTGCAGGTATGTCCAGGGACCTCAGAGCTTATGAAGGCTCTTCTGGTCTTTCAAGTGGACTTCTTGATGAGCCTGGGCACAGGGTTAGGCAAGAAGCTGCCCCCCAGCCCCAGGCACTCTGGCTGGTGCAGAGCAAGGACAGATGTGCTGCAGCTTAATGTCTGGGGAGCAGGTAAAAGCTAAGGAGGAGTTTGGGCTGGAGCTGCAGTGGATGTGCAGGGCAGTGTGCCCCAGGACCTCTGCTGGGTGTCCCCAGCTCCCAGTGATGCCGGGAACAAAGTTAAAAATGATGTTTTTCCACGTGCAAATGCTAGGAAGTGTCTGGAATGGATGCTTTGAATCACCTTATGACACATTGCATTGTACCTTCAGGTTTTTTAGAAGCTTTCCTTCCATATTATTTGTTTGGAGTTTATTTCTTGTTTCTAGCTTTTGGGGTTGATGCAAATGTCTTAAAAGTAGAGTCTGATGGCTCAGAGATGAGTGCTAAGTTTCAGAGTCTCTCCTTGGCTGAACCTAAACTCACAGGCTTCCTGGGGCAAGAGGTTGGTGAGTTTTGACTCTGGAGCTTCATACTTTTTATTGTCACTACTGCCCAAATTGTAAATTGAAGTGCAATGCCAGACTGGAAAGAAAGGATGGGTTGTTTAACGTGTGGTGAGAGATATGTCTGTGAGGAGACATATGGAGTGAGAACTTCTATTTTTTTATATTTCTTTCCATGCATCTTTCAATTTATTAAATATTAATAATTGGTTGCATCTGGAAATTGACATTAGGTAGAAGAAATATAATCAATTTTTAATAAATATGAGCAATAAATAAAACATTTAATAAATTATGCATGGAAAAAGATTACTGAAAGATTAAATAATGATCTTGTATACATACTCAAGTTATTATTTATTAATAACTTTTTGCAGTACAGCATTCATGACACTCAAGAAAAGTACAGTTCACCTGAAAAGTAAGCCAGAAAAGAGGGGAACTTCAAGTTTCCACTTTGTACCTCAGTGGTTTTCAAATTAAATGTCTTTTGTGGATGAGAAAAAGAAAATGTTTCCTTTCTCTTGTCCCAGCCCTGGAAACTCTGTGTACCCCAAACCCCACCTTCTACCAGGCTGAGGCTTTCTGCAGGACAACTCTTGTGAGTCTGCTACCCCCTCCTAAAATATGTAACATAAAAAATAAAACCCCAAAACTGAAAAATCCAATGGCAGTCGATTTAGTACCTGGGACTTTGGGTTTTAACCCTCTAAATGCATTGGTTTTTACAAAACTGAATTTTCATGCCAAGGGAAGTGTTAGATCATTGTATCAGACCTGGCTCCCGAGGTGCTAAACTCTGTTATGAGGCAAAAAAGTTACTAGAAGGGATTAATATATTTGCAGCTAAACATGATTATTACTGAAAAGATTTGACTTTCATCAATGAAGATTCAAATTCAGTTCAGACACCTTCCCCTCTACTCCCCCCAAAAAAGTGCTTTAAAGCCGTACAGTGCTTAAAAGTGATTTTTAGAACTGAAATGAGCAGTTTAAAAGCAGATTTATATAATTCTTAATGAATATCTGATGCAAAATATTAGATTTTTTTTTCAGTTTTAACATATGTAGGCTGAGTTTTTCTGCAGACTTAAGGAGTGGGAGTAAAAAATCCTATTGATTTTTTTTTCCAGGAGTAATTGTGTGTCAAGAATTTGTGTACCCTTTTAACAAGTTTTTCAGATACCACTTGGTTTACTCTTTTTGCATCTCAGTGTAGTGCTCAGTGGCAAAACAGTCTGGAGCAGCAGATTGGGACCTGCTGTGGGCCTCCCAGAAAGTGGCCATGTCTGCCTGCAGTCTGGCACTTCGCTTGCTTCTACTCAGAATTAGCTCAGTGATAAATATAACTACTAATTATATTTTAACCTACATATTTTCTGCTTTTTTTCCCCCTAATGTTTCCTTCTAACAACTTTAATTGCCAGTGGAAGACTTAAAGGAAGCATTTTATGCAGTCTGTGTTTAATTACCAAGCGTTCAGTAATGTAACTTTGGCGCCTCAGTAGAAAAAAAGAGCTGAAAAATGCAAAGGGCAAGTGGTGGTCAAACCTGACCAATGTGTTTCTGAATGACACCAAGCCACACATTGCTTTCAGGTGGGGTGGAAGAAGGCTCTCTGCCACCAGTGTGTCCCTGCTCCAGCCCTGTGAGGGCTCAGCTGGAGCAGCACTGCAAACAAAAGACCTGGGGCTGATCCCACTTTGCCTGGTCTCATGGGCACTTTAATGCAAGTGTGATTTAAAGGCTGTCTGTCTGCATTTCCTGTCAGAGGGGTGGGCAGGATTACATGTATAAAATCAGATTATGAGCCTGAATACAGTAATGTGTAAGAGGAGGACAAGGGGAATTGGACCCTGCACCAGAAGCTCGCCTTGTTGACAGTTCTGGGATTGCTCACTGACTGAGCAGGAACCTCCCTACAGCCTGTTTTTGTTTTCAGCCTGCTATTATGAGCCTGAAGGAAACCAAACTGATATCAAAGTGTGTTTTTTAAGAAACAGAGAGATTATTTTTCAGCCTGTTCAGGTTGTACATTGCCACTACCAGTTTTGCCAAGCACTCAGCTCTTTCAGTCAAAATGAAGCAGATGACTGTGCTGAACTTGCAAACAGAGCTGGCTAAGATGTTGATTGCAGTTTTTTTGTAGAAATATAGTGTCAGAGTCTCTTTAGAAAGTGGCTGGAAGATACAGCCCTGTGGCATGTACCAGACAATTTCAGGAAAGCTTCTTCTGGAAAGGAATACAAAGAACAAGTAGGTGCACCAATAGAAATTTTGCCTTTTTCTCTCAGTGCCAGTAATGCTTATCACTGATCCACCCCTATAGCACCTGGCACTACAGTGTGTGTCTAATTGACAGAACAACAGTGCTTTACTGAATCCTGCCAGTGATTTTCTTCAAGCCACAAGATTTGGTTTCTGCTCTGTGAGCAGGCACACTGGAACACAGAGCCTAAAGAACCACCTTCCTGATCCTGAGGCAGCCTTTATCCAAACCTAAAGGTGAATTCTGTTAATAAGGCTGATTTTTGTTATCCATTAGCCCCATCTCCTTTGAGCTGCTGAACAGACTAAGCAGGCTCTGTGTGTGTGTGTGCTGTGTGCTCTGTGTCCCTCTGTTTTGTGTGCTTTATACCACTCCCGAGGAGGGGTAAAGTCTGAGGGAGCTCAGCAGTTTGAGACCACTCCTAACATTTATGAATTAATGGTATAAGACACTGATTGGATCCTGCATGCTCTGGAGAACCAAGAATCTGCATCTTGTGGGAAAACCGATGGCAGTGCCTGCTCCTTCCCCTTCTTTCTGCTGTCAGCTGAGG
The DNA here is from genome assembly GCA_013400575.1 of Peucedramus taeniatus. NCBI lineage: Eukaryota > Metazoa > Chordata > Aves > Passeriformes > Fringillidae > Peucedramus > Peucedramus taeniatus. The sequence continues at coordinate 529,495 of WBNO01028755.1, read as the reverse complement.
AACAGATCCAAGAGGGCTGCAGCACAGGTGCTGTGAAATTTGAAAGGACCTTACACCAACATCTGGAGTTTCCCACTGGGAATAGTGGTGCTATTAGCTTGTAAACATGTTGCAGATGACATTTAGAGCAGAGATGGTTGCTGGGGAAAGGAGGTGTTTAAAACTCCTCTTGCAATTCCTGGGGTTTTTTCCCACTTATGTGTGAAAGAAATATAGATGCAAAGTGAGAGGCAGGGGAAATGATAAACCCAGTGCCTCCAAAATGACCATTTAGATTAATAAGTATATTTTTAAACTCTTGGCAGCACAAAACACCTCTTTGAATTGAATAAAATAGAGTAGAATATTTCATTGCTCAAGATAGATCTTTTGATAGGAAATACTACAGTGAAATAATGACATTTACTAAGACTCTGCCCTCTTACACTGAAAACAGAAATTAAAAGGGTGCTGTGTGAGACCATAAGCAAATTTGTTTATTTGTGCATGTGTAGATTTAGAGAGAGAGAGACAGACAGACTAGTTCTGTGAGAAAGAGCCTTTGACAGTTTAAAATCTGCTTCAAAAATGTGGGGTGAAATCTTATCCTCAGTTAAGGCTTTCTGACTTGAAAGGGAGAAGGACTCGCTGCTGGTATTTTGCTGTTTAGGTCTTCAGTGAGAGAGGCAGTTGTGTTTAGCTTTACTTGCCAGCTTTCAGCTATGAGAATACTTGCAAAATCCAATTTTTAAAATTTTTTTAAGACACTGGACTATTCTACTCTCGCAAAAAAAACCCTAAAAAAAAAAAAAAAAAAAAAAAAAAAAAAAAAAAAAAAAAAAAAAAAAAAAAAAAAAAAAAAAAAAAAAAAACCAAAAAAAAAAAACAAAACCAAAAAAAAACAACAACTCTGTGGGCTATGCTACTCTTCAGAAGAAAATTCCCCTGGGACAGATATTCAGGAACCAACATCTCTTCTTGTTCTAAAGATTTATTTTGAGATTGCCAGCTGTGATAACTTTGCAAGGCAGTTCAATGCTTGAAGATAATTCTGGTTTAATAGTGAATGTGGTAAATAAAAAATGCAGATGAGTGTAGCTTAGGTTAAAGCCTCAGCAAGCTTACTGTATCTAGGAAGCTCAAGAAAGATTGAAACATACACATTTTGCATGAAAAAGTTGAATTATTCATGCACTGAATCAGTAAATGAGGTTACAATGCCACGGGTGCATTGGCCCTCACACAAGAATTATAATCAATGGTTATTATAATTTTTCCTGGATTTGCTCAAGGATAAAGTAGCTCAGCAGCTTTTTAAAGTTTCAGTGGTAGCGATGAGATGCTGAAGTTTGCCCTCCTGGAAGCTGCCAAATAGTCATAGGAGTGAACTGGAAGACTTTTTTAGGTGACTACTGGTTGTGCCACATGGATATTGAAAGCTTCTCAAGGACAAAGAGTATTTGGAGGGGCTTCCAAATAGGAAGGTCCTCAGAACCTGGAAAACATTCAGTAGCCTTGCAGTAGCAGCCTGCTTGCACTTGAGTTGCTCAGGTGGCAACTTTCCATCCTGAAAAGCTCACAGCCCACCACAGTCTGAGCTGTCTCTCAGGAATTCAGCCTGACTCGTCGTGGTTTCCCCCTCATGATCAGCAGTCTCATGAGATGTGAAGAGCCAGAAGGCAGAGGAAAAGAGAAATAAAGATGGCTGGTGCTGTTAGGCTTTAGGGCTGAAGGCAGGTGCCAGGGCAGTTGTCACAAATGCATGATTTTTTTCACAAGAAACTCAAACCTGAAGATTAATTCAAGCACTGTGGGATGAAAAGTTGCAGTGAGCTCTGTAGCCTGTACTGGCCATATTCTATGCACATTTCTGGATCTCCCCCAGAGCAGTCTCTGGCCTCACAGCCACGCTCAAGCACTAATGCCAAGGGCTTGCCTCCAGGAGGGCAACACATGCTTGTAAGTACATATTGCTGCTCCTGTTTGACGTCACCAAGTCTATTAGATAACACCATTTCTGTGGTAAACCCGTATCAGCCAGCTGTGATTTAAGGAGCTTTACTCTCCTTTTGCTGTGACTACCATTTGAGGGTGTGAGCAACTCCATTCCCTGGAAATGTGTGGAAATGGCTGGTCCCATGCACTTGGTCCAGAAGTGCAGATGTCAGAAGCTGGACTCCAAATTGATGATTGCTTTTGTGTAACTGTTCTGCTTTGGGTTTTATCTAGATTGGGGTGATTTCTCCTGTCACCTTTTTTAAGGTGAAACATTAGTTAGATGCTTCTCTGTGGTGACTGTCTTTGTGTTTCTTGTGTTTCTGTTCTGCTTCTGTTGGTAAGCACTGATTTGGGCACCATTAAATGATAAAAGAGGCAAGTATTAGAAATGGAAGGATTTTAATGTGTTAAGAGAAAGCCACTTTACTGATAATACTTTTGAAGAGCCTACCACTTGTGTGGGTTACACAGAGAAAAATAAATTGCTGCCATAAAATGCAGAAGGCTGAAAGGTGCTTTTAGTCCAGAAATCAGATTCACGTAAAAGAATATTACCCTTCGGTTGTCTGTGCCAAGTTTTTGTCCTCATATTCATTTTACTGAAGGATGAGGCATTAGCTAGTGAACCTGAGCCTGAAGACTTTGCCAGTGTCATCCATCAACAGCAGCAGATACATGAGAGGGTGAGACCAGGCCAGGAAAGTAATTTGCAGTCTGAGTACAGGCACCCTGACACCTGGGCAGGGTTTCAGTCTAGAACTGACTGTAGAGGAGGATACATGTTCAGCAGCATTTAAATCCTGCTGGGTCCAGCTGTGAGTGTGAGTCCAGCTGGTGTTTGCAGTGCAGCCTGGGGAGTGACCCCCCTGAGCAGGGATCTAAAGGGTCTATTTTAGGATATACTGGCTCCTGGGGCTGGCTCTCTGCAGGCTATGTTGAGACCTTAAATACCCAGTATGTCTGTAGGAGCCTTGATCTCCGTGACATGGTGTGGACAGGAGGAAAGCTCACTGCTTGGATGTTGTGAGCAGGATTTCTTTCTGTGTGTCTTCAGAGGTGGAGGACTGAGAGTTCTGTGTCCAACTTGCGACAAACTCAGTATGAACAAGTGTGTGGGTGTCTGCTTTCTTGTCCCAAACAAACTAACTGGTGTAGTTGGGAGAGTGAACTGAGGCCAGTAACAGCTTTAGGTCCTGTCCTACCACACCTGAGATGCTGTGTGGTCTGGGAAGTCAGTGTGGATTTTCTCCATGGCCTTTTTTGTGAGTTTTGGACTGTTCCCTTTCCCTTTGAGAGCAGCTATCTGGTTTTCTGGCAGTGAGTGTACAAGTGGGAAGGATAGAAATGGAGAGCAAGTATGGAACATATCATTATTAAAAAGCTTCTCAAAATCCTTAGGTCATTTGCACCTTCTGTGTGAGTCCTCATAGTCTCTGTTCCGCTGGAATTGATAGATGTTGACCCCAAATACTTTCAATTCTGAAGCTGCTGTCAGTAGCACTTAATTACACATTCCAATTATCTGTCTCAGACAAAGCTGGAGAAGTAGCTGTGGGTACAAAACCTCCACCACTCAGCCAGTAGCAGTGATCACAAGTGGTACGTAGGATGGCAGAACATTGGAGGCCCTGATATGAGGGCTGAAACCCAGTAGCTGTGCTGTGCTCTTCAAAATGCTTTCAAGCTCTTCAGAAGTGCTTCAGAAGACTGGCAGCTTCAACCAGCATGGTATTTTTCAGGGGATTCAGAAATTCTGATGAATATTGGAAAAATACAAAAGGATACCCTCTTCAATGTTATTCATCATAGACTGGCCAGGCTAAAGGATGAGAGAGCAGAGTAAATTTGTGTGTTAACCTCTGCAGACATGTGAAGCTGAAATGTCTTCTACTCTTGAATGTTCATCATCTTAATTTTCAAGTGTCTTTTGGAAGCACTAGTGAATATATCCTCAAAGAAGCACTATAATCCTCTTTTGCAGGTGGGGAACAGAGGCTAAAAGATTCCATGGTTTAGTGAAGATCACGGAGCAGGTGTAAATCCTGGATTGACTAAGGATCTTTAATGCATCTGCATCAGCATTGTAGTCCACTCAGAATTACACTTGTGAGTGAAACTCCTGCTAGTCCCCACCTCCAGGGACATGGTTGCCACTGAGGAATCATGTTGGGTGGCATAGGTCACATTCCTTTCACATGGACAGAACAAGGAGAGTGTTCCTTTTTCTGGTGGGTATCAGAGTCAGAATAAAGCTAGTCTGGAAAAAACACCCTGAACATGAATCTGCTCCTCCTGTACACTGTTTGCTAAGGGAGGCTGCCTCAGTGCTCCCCTAACATCAGCACTGTAAGTGCAAGCTCAGGCTTGGAGCATGAAAGGCAAGTCAGACGTGATGAGATCAGCTAATGGCTGCTTGTTGGAAGCACACTGTCCCATGACTTTGATCTTGCTGAGGGATCACCAGCAGGCAAGTCTCCACTCAGAGAGTGCCAGTGCCATCCTGCCAGAGCGTGGGTTTCATGCTCAGCATCTATGAAGAACCAGCTGATCTAGTTAAATTGCTTGAACAGAACCTAAACCACACAAATGAAAAATTGGAGTGTGTTTCCTGGGTAAGTATTGTTTAATCAATGGGGAAACTAGAACTCTGGTGAGTTAACAGGATGCAGAAAGATGATTTGCTGATTTGGTTTTGGTAGCCTGGAGCTGAAGTCAAGAAGTCTAGGGTTTAGCCATATTTCTGGCAGTAAATAATTGGTCAAAAGAAACCAAACCAAAACAAACCAAACTCCACTGATACATGTTTGGGTATTTTAGCATGTTGTACCCAGATAAGTTAGGTACATATATATTACGTGATAGATCCTCAAAGAAAGAAAAATGTAATATTTCACCCACCTCTTTGGCTGTTTGTTAAGTCATGTTGAATGAATAGTGAATAAAGAAACTTAATTACAGAAGCAGAGCTGCTCTGTGTTTGGTGGATGTGGGGCACACAATGCCCCCAACACAAGACTCATGAGCAGGGATGGGCTGGGGGGAGAAGAATTAGCTGTCATTGGGCTGGAGTTAAAGTCTTTTGGGAGAAGCAGCTTTGCTTGTACTGCTCATCATTTATTTCTCCATTTATAATGGCATGTTGTGGTCAGGAAAGTGGCTGATCTGTGTTTGCTAAGCAGCAGCCATAAGGAAAAGAAATTGGCTGACTAGAACCAAAATGGCTCTTTTCAGCAGCCAAAATTCCAGTGTTAACAAAGGGAACAAGGTTTTCAAAGCCAGGCTGCAAAATTAAGACCTCGCTGACAACCTTGGCAATGTTCCTGCTGACTTCAGGAAAACTGAATTTCACCCAAATCATCTAATACAATTGGGAACTTCTTGAGTAAAGAGTATTTAATACTGACTGTGCCTCTGCTGAGTGGACTTTCAGATCATGAGATTATATTCTTTATTTGTCTGTCAGTAACTGCTGTAATTTGTGTCCACACCTGCAATTTTGCTGTGATTTAAGCCTGTCCATGCAGCAGTATTAATAGCACTGCTGAGAAAGAAGCCATGATAGGCAAGTTTTTCAGAAAGGCTCCTCACAGAGCTTTGAAAATGCTGCTCTCTGTGATGCAAAATGCTGATCTGGTGCAAACATGTTGTGCTGGCTCAAAGTTATTTAAGAAATGTTGACATACATCCTTTTTCACAAGGAGAATGTGTGCTGCATGGGTGTCCTCTGCCCTTCTGCTGCTAAAATGGAGTCAGAGTACAATCATGATGTGAGTGCAAATCCCATCCCTTATGGTGCTGCCTTGTCTTTGATGGAGATCCCCTTCTGACCACACTGGGATCACACTGAGATTACCAGGGATGGACCAGCACTGTCCAGAATGGTGTCTGAGGATCAAGGTACCATGGCAACAGCTGGCATGAGCAGGATACTGCTGATGGCTTCTCTTCCTCTTTCTCCTTTTTCCCAGTGTTTCTATTATTTTCTCTTGTTTTTCTACCATTAAGACCAGTTGCTGACTTAGTCCCCTTAGCAGGTTCTCAACTAATTGTCCTCAAGTAATTATCTTATTGAATTTATGTAAGAATTTTAAATTAAGATATCATCTTAGCAGCCCCTTGGTAGATTTTCTGTCAGTGCACAGAAGTGTTACTGCAATCAATTCCAGTGCACAAATAGTTGCATTACCCCTGAACTAATGTACAAACTCTCTGACAGAGGAGAACACAGATGCAGCATACATTTATTTGTGCTTTAATTTTTACTGCCCTTCAAAGCTAATCTAGTTTACAGAAGCCTGACAAGTGCAGAGGTGTGCATTACTGTGGGGATGTACTGTAGTGCGGGGACTCCAATATTTCCAGCAGTACCTCTGCAATACTCTTGCATTACAATGTGCCTTCTACACATGATGAGTAATGTATCCCACTGCACATTTACAATTGAGGGGAGCCTTCCTTTAAATTTTGACAAATAGGTAGGAAGGAAATACAAACATATTGACTAGAACTACTTCAAGTCCTCCTTAGTTGCAAACTTTATAATAAGCTGACAAGAAAGCTAGTCAGCTCAGAGCTCAAATTCAAGTACCAGAGCACATTAAAACACTTGGGATCATCTAATGAGAAATGGCTAAACTAAAACTCCACACCAGTGATGGAGTTTGTTTTGTATTTTCATTAAATACATGTTAAATGTCTTCTGTGGAGCTTTTGGCATAGGACCAGATTCTTATCTAGTATGAACTGCAACCACCACACCAACTCTCAAGAGTTCCTACTGGTGTTCTGCTTCTTGCTCTCCCTCCAAGGAGGAAACCCTATAGGAGAGCATCACGTTATTCTCTTGCTCTACTCTCTTGACTGAGTTTCAGAGAAGCCCAACAAAGCAGACAGCATTATTCCTGAAGGTATTGTTTAGACCTTTACCCTTATGTTCTGCCTTTTCCATGTTTGCTGCTCGTGACTGCTGTGGCACTGCAATACCCAGTCCTGGGAATGAGCGAGAGTGTGTGAATGAGGCCACAGTCCTTCCAGGATCTGTTCTCACAAGCCATACTTCTATTTCTTATTGCCATTCGACTCATGGAGAGTTTCCCTTCTATCCTTAGGAGCAATGACTCCAGGTGGGGGTGAGCAGGGAAGCACAGTGTGTTGCAGGCTGTCCTGTGGCACATTAAACCAGAAACCCCATGTTGACATGGAATGGCCTCCTGTGTTCATATTGATGCTTCCCCAAGTGTTGTGTGGGGGAAATCACTGCTCTTAATAGTCCAGGACCATTGGCCAGCATCTCATGTCAATAGTCTCTGAATGCTCCTATCAGTCACCAAGTCATACAAAGGGACAAATCTGTATCCATTTAATCTGTAAGCAGCTGCCTGACTCCATCTGCATATGACTCCAGATTTAAAAAGAGATTTGGGTTGTGAAGTTTAGCCCATGCATGCTACAGTGTATTTCTAACAAAAATAATTCCTACTTTTCTTCAGTCAGCAAGGTTGTTTTTGAAGATTTTGAGCATAAAATCTGAAGAGTTTTAACCCCTCTTCTAGGTCTTGCAATCCCAGCACAGCTCAGCTAAAGTGGAAGGAGAATGATAAATATTCTGCATTGGTAAAAACACTGGAAACAGCCTGAATTTAAATCTCCTTCTCGTTAGATTCAAATTAAGTATTTTGAGATATCCAGATCATTAATTAGTCTTGAAAATAAAAGCCTGGAAAATTACATCACATGCTTACAGTGACATTGGTATTTCCTTTAAGCTTCTTGAAAAATTAGCCTGTATTTTGAGAAGAAATTGTAAAATTGTGCTTATTTTCACTTGAAAAATAAGATCCTTTAAAAACATTGATTGCCTCATTATCATTCAAAAATGGCTCTCTCTGTGAATGACTCTCTCTATGAATGAAAGCCAGTTTTAAATGGAGTGTTCCGAAACATTAGAGTAATTATTGACACGAGAAAATAAATATTCACATACTGAAAAGTAAACAGGAAAGAGGAGCATTCATTCTTTCCATGGAATAATTTAGCACATTCTTGAGTGGTAATTGGGTGCACAAGCCAGTGTAACACTGCACACAGAGGTTTATGTCTGTGGAATGATTTTGAAGCCATTACCTCTGTAGCAAACTCTGAGGTGCAGGATGTGGAGGGAGGGAGGGAGGAAGGGAGGGAGGGAGAAGAGAGGTCATAAAGACAGTGTGTACACTGGGTGTATTTTTGCCTCTGTGCAGGAGCTCTGGAGCATGTGTTCAGTGGGCTGAAAAATGACTCAACAAAACCATGATTTTTTTTTCTTTTTCTTTTTTTTTTCTTTCTACATTTTGGGCAGCGACGCCAGTCACTTTAGTCTGAGTGTGGAAGCTGTGCTTATCTTACTGAAATTCTACTCTAGACCTTTCAAACATATGAATCATATCCACATATGGGTTTCTGCCTCAGCATGATGTTTCTCTTCATTAATAGCTTCATTATTTTGCTAGCTCATGGACCTTTTTCAACGTTGAAGTCAGGAGTTATCATTTTTCTGTCAAACTGTCTGATGTCTCTGCTTGGCTTGGGCCGTTCACCTACCTCAGACTCCTAAGATGGCACAGACCCAGGGCAGAAGGGGTCAGGGAGCCTCCTCAGGTGGGAAGGGGTTAATTGCAGACCTGCCAGAGCATCTTTTGCACAGCTGCAGGGACTCTGTAAGGAGTCACTCTGTAAGGAGGCCCTTCTGCAGGTGCACTGCAGGTAGAGAGGGCTTTGACATTACCATTGGAGCCTGCACCTTTCCAAGCACTAACACTGGCACATGAAGGAACATTATGGCTGGGGCCCTTTGTTCAAAACAGATTTCTTTTCTTTTTTTAAAGAGTCTTAAGGCTTCAATGGCAATTTTTCCATCTGATCAAAGTACAGCCATTTTAAAGAACTGTGCAAAGCTTGATTTAAACTTGTAGAGTCTAGAAGAGGATTTTTGTTTAAGATAGGATATGGAGCCCAGTGGTTAGAGGCCTTCATGGTCCCAAGTTTCTTTGCTTTCTTTAACCCTGGTTATTTGAATCTAGGTCTTCCATGTTTTAGGCTGATTACCTAAAATGATTTGATTATCTGAATGCTTTGGCTATCAAGGGATCAGAGGTTGTCTGTCCTTCTCTGCATCTTGCACGGGTGTAATTATTAAATGAAAAAAAGCAAAAAAAACCCCAAACTTCTCCCAGTGTGGAAGAAGTCTGAATGCTGGTAACTTTCCTTTGAAACTGAACTTCATTTTCTGGATGCCTATGGGCTTTAGGCTTTTCAGTCTGGAATTTCATCAAGTTACAGTTCAGCAAAACAATTAAGCAAATAATACCATTGAAGTTAATCTTTGCTAATTCTGTGGGCTAAAATACATGTGGCCATGGTGCATTTAAAACACATTTTTAAAATAGCTTTAATACAAAGGTAGCTTTGCAACACTAAAAAAAGTCAGGATATTCCACCACCTAACATACAAAGACACTTGTCTCCTAGGAAAGGAGTCTCCTGATGAATACTCACATCCTCCTGCTTTGCCAGGATCTAAAGGTGAATCCACTTGACTTCTCCACAGCCCAGTAACCAGGCTGAGAGCTGTGTCAGGCAGTGCTGGCATACAGCCTCCACCAGCATCAGATATGAGGACACGAGGACATGCCTGACAAAAGACATCAGGAGTCACAAGGGACCCCACCCCTCATAGACCTGGGAAGACAAAACCAGAACTAAGTTACATAGAGATGTATAAACTTTTGCCATCACCTGAACACAACCTTTTTCATAAAAAAATTATAGATACCCCCTGCTCTTGACTTGCATGAGACTGTTATACCAAAGGGCTGTCACTCAGAGCTGCAGCAGTGGTGCCCTGCCTGCTCTAGCTGTCTCATGTAACCCTCAGCCTCTTAAAAAAAGTGCTTAGACACCCACCTGAGAGACGGATGCCATGTGACTACTCAGACACAGACACAGCTTCTGGCTGTGCTGCACATCCATGGGAGGATGAGGGTCTAGCAGCAGGCAGGGCTGCCAGCCTGCGCTTTCTCAAGTACTTGTTTAGCAACAACTGAACTTGTTCTCTCACTCACACAGTAAGAATCAGTATGGGTTTGGATGGGCTGGGTTTGGGTAGACTTGAAGGGGAACTTTTCACATGTTTGAAATGCTCTGTCTGGGACAAGTTGAAACCACTCAAAGTCCCCAGACGTAGGAGAGTTGGCAGGGACTTTGTTGACACATCAGATTATGTAAGCGCTCGGCAGCTTTTCTGTTTGTGCATGGGTGTGTTGTGTATGTGTAGGAGAAGAATAGCAGTGGTCCAGACCAGAGACCATGATGCACAGACATCCCATAATAACTTCCATACGCTGAACTGTCAATTTAAGCTGCAGGAGATGGAGGGGAGTGGAGGACGGAGGCACGGCTTGATTTTTACCTTCAGCAAAATTCCACTTTAGTGTGTGTGGGTGGACCTGCCATTTAGTTAAATGCAACAGGGTTGAACCTGGTTCCCTCAGTTCCAGGGTGGTATCTCACCAGTTAGCTGGTCCTGGTGATAACACCTAATGGGAGCAGGATTTATACTGGCAGAATGAGGAAAAAAGCTTCAGAGATTGTGTCTTATGTCCACATCAGTGGAATTTTATGTAAGCAAGGGAGGCAATTCCTGTCTGGATCCCCAAACACAATGGCAAGCCAGCTCAGGTGGCCGTGGGCATGAGCTGGGTCTCCAGGTCCACAGGGAGGCTGATACATGGGATGTTGGAGTGTCCAGGATGGGGACAGCACCTGAGCTTGAACTTCTTTGAAAGAAACTCAGTTTCTTTGCAAATAAATTTGGATTTCTACTCATCTATCTCTCAGAATCATTGTGATTAAATGGCTTTGAAGGTGTTCAAAGGATTAGAACATTAAAGTATTTTCAGTGTGGAAATTGCCATTCTGGGCTAATTGACTGATAAAATCTTTGAGGATCAAGTGGATGAGTAACTTGGGAAGATACTATAATGATCTAAGTAACAAAACAAAGTGAGGAGTCAGAAGCCTGGAAATCCAAGATGAATACAGCTTTTGAGAAGCCCTCCTTGGTGAAGCCTCTCAGAACTTCTGAGTGGCAACTTGAGTGAAATCTGAGACGTGGCCTTGCCTCAAAAGGGATGATGGCACGGGCTGGTGATGAAGCTCATTCTCACATGCCAGTACAACCCAGCAGGAGACGACTCCTTTGATCCTGTCTATCAGGCAATGGATGTGCTTTTAGGCCAGACTTTCAGAGCTGGGAGCAACCACAGTTGTAGGTGTCACATCCTGAAAACCAGGCCCTGAACAGCTGAGCCCAAATACATGGGGGTGGCTGGTGGCTGCAGCGGGCCTTGGATGTGAACCTGTGTGCTCTGAAGGAAGAAGGGGATTGAACTGAGAGCTGTCCTGTGGTGACCACAGTGCAAGGGCCAGGAGAGACATTTTTGGAGCTCCTCATGGACAGCCACTGCTTTCCTCTGCACTGAGCCTTGGGCTGGTCTACATTGCCTGAGTGCCTGTCCTATTATTCAGCACACAGCCCTCATTCCCTCAGCTCTGCAGGGATCAAGCAGGCTGTCCCAGCCTTCGTCACTGTGTCATGGCTCCCTTGAAAATTGAATGTGTGTTGAATAAAATAGGATCAACGTGTGAGAGTAATTCACCCTATACTAACAGAAATGTCTCTGGAATATGTTCATATTGGCTGATTTTTTCTCCACTGTTGCAGAAAGAACCTAGATGATCATTTTAGGCCAAAGAAGTTAAATTGTCTGAAGTGTCTGGCTCTGAATCTGTCTGTTCAGAGGTACAAGAGGTAGATAAAGTCCTCAACAAACTTAAGAACTTTTCCAGTACTCTCAGACTACCTTCATGTACATTAACGACCCACAGATTAATCTTTCCCTTGTAGTTACTTTAAATACTTTGTCAATCTTGGGTTAAATAGAGTACAGAAGATTGAACTTGGTTTAAAAGCCTTCTATAAGCTTGTGTAGGACTTTCACTATATAACCTGACTTTCCTTTTGTAAAAGTGTCTGTCGCATTTATTCACAAAAGAAAATAAATTTGGGAGGAAGAAAGTTTTGGATTGAAGGTGTTATTTGTCCACAGTTCTCACAGACTTCTTAATTTGAAAAGCTTACCAAAGGTCCTTATGTTTCCCAGAAATTGTTGCATGGAGGAGGTTGAAGGCAGGTGCCTATCTAGACAGACCCCTCCCTTTGTAACTTTTTTAGATTAATGAAAAACAGTTTTTAAATTTCCTCTCTTGTACCCAAGTCAGAAAAACAGCTAAGTATTTTGGCATCCCTACTGTCTGTGGAGTAGTTCAGATGCTCTTTTTTTATGGAAGATTCTGGTTACAAGTGTTTTTTGTAACTCTCAATGATTCCACCTAGCAGTAAGGTCCTGTCAGCTTCACAAAGACTCTGCTTTGAGTTGATTTGAAAAGAGGATGACCCTTAAAGACTTGTTCAACTTTCTCTTTCCCTCCTCGTGAAATGGACATTGTGAATAGCTCAGAGTCCAGGAAACACACATAGTTTTTTAAACTCATGAGGCTCCAGCAGCCCTTCCCTGCCTTACCCGCCACACATCATATACAGAGGAGATGTCCCTCTGCAATTCAGTGTCATCTTAGTCTGTCTTTGTATTGACTACATTTCACATTGTGTTCTACTTTAGTAATCCTCTTTCTTCAGGATCTTGTGATTGTACAATAGCAGAGTTTATCCAGTCTTTTTTTTTTTTTTTTGCACAGAACAGGGATTTTCTTGTCATATTGCACTGTGCTCAGGAGAGCTGAGCAAAGGGACCTAATCTCCATAATATTAATTTGTCTGTGCATTGAGAAAACAAAAGCAGCAATAAATCTGTGCATGTTAATTTTTTGTTTGGTTTTGAGGTTTTTTGTTCAGCAACCCCAATGATTTATGTAAGGAGTTCCTGGGCAAGGGGGAGGGAGAGGCAGCCAGTGGTCTCAAGTTAACAATGAATCATAATATATGGAGAAGGGATAATGCAAATGCTGGAAAAATAGAGGAGAAGGCAAGATAGAGAAAAGTGTTTTCCTTGATAGGAAAGCTTTTAAACATTTAGCTCAAAGGAGCAGACAATGTGTGTGCAGCTTCCCTGGGCGTTTCCTGGAAAATTGAGGGTAAGAAAAAAGGAGGGTGTAAGGAGGATGCTAAGGGCTTGGAAAAGGGTTTTTACCTGGCTGAATGTGGAAAGCAAACTGAATGCAGATGTGTGCTCTAGAAAACAAGACCTGGAACAGGACACCCCTCCCTACCAGACACAAAGTTCTTTGTTTTCCAGACCTTTTCTGTCAAGTTTAATTTCTGCTCCTGATTTCTCATACAAACCTTTCCTAACTCACTGGAGGGAAAGGTAGGTGACAGCTGCTGCCTGGGTAGATGCCACCAATTGAATCAGTGGCCACTGGAGTTGAAAGCATCCGTGCTTAGAGCTTGTGCTAATTGAGTTTTGCTGTCTCAGTCCCCCCACACAGACACACAGCACAAACTGAGCACTGGTTCACTGGTGCTCAGTGCATGTCCTTCCTCCCAGAGCCACTGTGAACCCAAGGACACACTGCAGCAGGTACTGTGGCTGAGGGTGTCAAGGGCTGCTGCTGCAGCAGTTTGTAGCCATGTTTGTAGCTCCCTACAGGATCCCTGGGCACAAGCAGGCATTCCCTGACCTCACAAATCCTTTAGTGCCCTCCCACTTCCCCCTGCAGATGAGACAAGTGCTCTGCTTTCCCGTGCCTGCTCCACTGTGTATCCTGTGAACAGGGCAGCCTGCCCATGATGTGGAAAACAGTGTTTTGTGTGATGAGAAAAGGTCTTGATCATTTGGTCTTTATAAATTTTATATAAATATTTATACATGCTTTTGTTTTCTTCTAAGAGAGGTGTATTTTCACGTGTACGACCTCTGTCGTAGCTAAACCTCTCTGCTGTAGAAGCAAAGGATGGTGGATCCAGAGGGTACTGAAGAACAAGATCAGCTGAGGACCAGTGTTAGTGAGGACACCTGGGAGTAATATAGGAGTAATCCAAGACTCATACCAAGCCTCTTAATTGGAGCATGAGTGGCATGAGTGTCTCTGCTCTCAGAGTCAGTGCTGTGCAAAAGAGCTCTGCTGAGCAAGCAGATGGTCTGATCCTGCACCTCCCAGCCAGTCTCTTGGGTGGCCACAAAGCTCAGGGACAGACCTACATGAGGAAATCCAGTGGGAAAGCTCAGACCTTGGTGTCTCAGAGGAGTGGTCACTGCTCAGTCAGTCTTAGGGCTATCTCCTGGATTTCAAGGACTTACAGGTGCATATCCCACATTTTTCCAGGGTGGAAAACGACATGTGCTGAAAGGAAGTTCCACAGCCTCTAGGATACCTGCTGTGTTTCAGAAGCAATGAAAGGGTTAACAGGCCAGGAACTAATTTCCAAGGGACAGGCATTGAGAATAAGCTACTGAAAGTAGCTTAGTAGTAGTACTGAAAATGAGACTTAATGTGGTTGTGGATGCTGCAATTAATAATGCAAGGCAGAGACGGATCTGAGACATCTGAAAGAAACTTAACAAGACAAGCTCATGGCTCTGGGAACAGATTCCAGTCATGAGGCACCACTGCTGCAAGTCTGAGTGCAAACACCACTGTTCTGCCTGTTCACCTCAGGACACCCACAGAGGGCTCAGCAAGACCTGGCTCCACATTCCACTGAGTGAGAAATCATGGAGTGTGGTGGTAGAAGAGAGTTAGGAAAGTCCCCATGCCTAGCTCTCCTACTTGAGTAGAGTTGTTTTAGAGTGCCCCAGTGTCACCTCTAAGAGTCACCCGTAAGCCCAGATATGTGTGTGAAGTGATGAGTGCCTTGGGATTTTTAACAAGAAAACAAGAATCATGTTACCTCAACATTAATAATTCTATCTCTGTCCCGCATGTATATATCTGACATATACCTGCAGTTTTGCATTTTCCTACTGTGACTTGTCAGGCAGTATCTCACTTTTGTGTGTACTGCTCTGTAAGAGTTCCTCAGTCCATTGCTGATATTTTCCTTCGGTTTCTCTCCTGTACCCAGGACCAAACGTGGTGTTGTGTGTATAGGGGTCTCTAACAATGGCTGTGTAGGGAGGGTATGGCACTGGTATCTCCTGAGAGCTTAGCCAAGCATGGGGAAGCTGCAGAGGGAGCTCTTACTGCTGCCAGTTGCCTCCACAAAGCTCTGTCACACTGCTCATCCAGTCATTGCTTCTGTTTGTCCTTCTTTTCTGCCCTGATGCTTTTTGGATACTTCTTCTAACCAAGATTCTGTATTTGTGTTTACTTTTCTCTCTTTCACATGGTCCTAACCCATGTGTCCCCAAAGCTGCCTGTTCAAAGTCTGCTTTGGCCCCAGTATTGTCACAGCAGACAGCCAGAGCAGCCTGTCTGTCTGCAGAGCAGTGAATGCCCCACAAAATGCAAATGCTCCAGACCCGTTTTGGTTGACTCTGATGACCTTCTGTGGCTTTTACACAGGGTTCTTAATTTCCTCACTTACTGCACTTCTTTACTCAGTTTTTTCTTGTTAAATTGTATTTTTAATTCCAGAGGTCTCAGCTGCTTTGAGTGACTGACAATTCCATATTCAATCGAATTATTAATGCTTTTCTTAATCAGCTACCTCTGATCCCTTGATATATTTAAAAACTTCTTCATGTCCTCTTGAAATGCTTTGCTGCTGTTTAATGCTGATACGTATCAGATTGGTGTAAATAGACTAAAACTGCATTCAAAGCAACAGTTAATCTGAAATTACATTAAAAGAAGAATTTGTCCTTCTCTTCAGCTGATGCTGATGTTGAAGAGATCATTTGGATAAAAGCTGAAGAGACTTAGCTATATCAGGCACTCTTAATATTCCTACACAGCTGAACAGATCAGCATTGACACAGATCAGAAGGCATAAATAAGAGAGTGGCAGCTTTGAGGAGCCATTTTAATTACTCAGGGATTACACAGCTGTGCTAAAATAATAGGGGAAGCATGTCCACAGAAATAAGCCTGAATTGCTTTCACTATTGCTTGTTCAGGAGTCAGATGCTCTCTGGCTTTTTCCTTGACTTTCAAATGGAAAAAGTGCTATTTGAAGGAGATGTCTCTACAGCAAAGCCAAGCTTGATTAATCAAGAGAGAGCCATCTGACATTTATTTTTATATCTCTTACAATGAACCTCTAATGTCTCTGAGGAGAGCTGACCTATGGAAATGCATGTTCTCTCACTTTCTCCTCATCTCTTCTCACTCTTTCTCTGCTGTTGCATCCAGCACCAATTTCATCAAGCACCATGCTGGACCCTAACCAAGTCTCTCAACTTCTTTGGATGGGCTCTGAGCTTTGGATAGTGCCAAACAGAATGTGGCTCCCTTCTCTCCAAGGGCTACCTGAACTATTTGTTCAGATCATGGCAATGCCCAGGAACCAGCTCAGTGCTGGCTGAGATTTGCATCATTGGCACTCGGTGGAGGACATCCTGTGTCATCCTGTGACATCCAGTGGTGTGGCAGCACATTTCTGAGCAGGAGGAGCTGGGGGTGGATTGACAAGTTGCTTAAATAGAGACAGAAGAAGAGCAAGGCAGCTTGCAGGGACAGCCTGTGGCGAGTGAAGGGCAGCACATTTGCAAGGGTCAGCAAAGTACTGCCAGTGGTATCAGACCTGGAATGGAGGACGCACCATCATGGGTTTTGAAGGAGCAGGACAGAGCATCCCACATCAGCTCCCCATGGCCGTGTCTGAGCAGCCTTCAGCACCACAGCAATTTATTCAGAGCTTGCTGATGCCTGTGCCCTGCACTGCAGTTTTCAGACTGCCTGTGTGGCCTGTTGTGAAAACTCGAAGGGATGTCAGCTCCTAAGGGTGTAAATCTCCTCTGAAAATGAAAATAGGTGGACAGGGAGACCCATCACAAAGCTTGGAACAATGTTACAAATAAAATCTGCCAGATCCTGCACTGAAGCATAAGCATTTGCAAGGCTAGCTGGTTGGGAGTTTTCTTTGTTGAGCTGGACAAGTCCCAGCTGTCTTTGCAGATCAAGGCTGTAGATCAAAGCATGTGAGTCGCTTCGAGGATACCAATAGATCAAGGGTTTGCTTAAAATACTTGCTAAGAATATCTGACTCTCCACAGAAAGGGTTAAGATGACTAACAACTACTGTTTCATCTGGTTATTGAGCTTCAGTAAGACCAGGAATTGAATCACAAGGTTAATCCCAGTGAGATTTTTTTAAGTTTGGATGATAGTTTTCTACTTGCAAACAAAACTGATTGGATTTTTTTATTTGTTTGGTTTTGTTTGTTTTTTCACAGGAACTCACTAGGATTTCAGATCATATTTCCAGGAGCTCTTGCCACCATCACCCTTCACTATTACTTTTTGTAAAAGGTAGCCCCACCTCTGCCACTTTCCAACATCTTGTGCTGATAGGGGTTTACAGCAGTCTGCCTCTGTGTAGGATCATTGTTTGCAATTAGTGTTGTGTCTTTTATGTCCAAGATGTTTCAACAGGCCCAACACACTAAATGGCAGTGTTGGCACATATGTGGCAGCAGATTAAACTGGAATAACAGGAGTGAGTGTGTGCTTGTCTGCTTGTGCCCTGGAAGTCATGACGAGGACACTTGGATGGGTTGTTCAGCAGCTCACAAATGACTGCAACTAATGGGAAGTTGAATTAACCTCACACCCACCTCAGTTTATTTTTGTATGCTGTGTTGACCCTGCTGGGGTACTCAGGAAGGGAGTGGTGAAAGAAAATGCTCCTGCCTTCCCTGTTTAATCTGCAGCCTCCTGTAGGTCAACACATGGTCAAGTTCCTTTGATCTCGGCCAGGTGCTTTCTGTATGTTGCTCTGCTTTCCTCTCCAAAAAGAGTCATAATCCCATTCTGTGGGTTTTTTTTTTTTTTTTTTTTTTTTTTTTTTTTTTTTTTGTTTTTTTTTCTGGGAAGCAGTTTGAGACTCATCAAAGAACAGGCAATATTAGAAAGTACTGCCTTGTGTGGGTCTGTCAGCTCATCTGAGGATATAACGTTTATCACTGTGGTACATCTGAGCTGGCAGCCTGAAAGAGATTTCACTGCCATCCTGAGGAGGGACTTCCAAGAAGACAAGATCAGCCCAAACTTAAAATATGATTGTAGGAGTTATGGGAAACTTATTTTTATGAAAAGCATGAACATTACTATACTGATTTCAGAGCTGTGATCTTTCAGGACAGGAAGATTAATCTCATTTCTGGGACTGGGATATAAAAGCTAGATGTTATTCCCAGTTGGCATGGAAGGAATATGAAGAGCTGTCAACAGCTGAACTCAGTTATCTCATTGAAATGATGGAAGACCTGTGGTCAGATATGAGCTTTTAATGATGGGCAGCCAAGGCACACAGACTGATATGAACTCAGTTACATGCTGCTGAGATTACTACAATCCTGCTGGAGACCTGAGACATGAGGGACATTGCAGGCATGAGCTTGTGTGCATGTTTTCCTGTGTAATTCCAACACCAGAATCCCAAAGTACCATACTCTACCTGAAAGCTGCCTTATTTCAGAAGTCTGCCTGGTGTCACTGCAAGCATCTTTTGGTTATGGGTGAATACAGTTTTTAGTGAGAACCAAATAATGCTGAAGACAGTCTGTTTTTGTGGAGCAGAATTTGGGGGCTCTTCCTTTAAAAAGGGGGACTTACTCTTAAGAGGAGACTGTAGACAGAGCACAAGGAAGTTGAGTTGGGAGTCCATGACAATACCTTGCAGTTCATGAGTTATTTTTTACAGGGGAGACCAGTAGCTCTGATCAGTGTTAAGAGCCAGTTATCCTGTGGCAGATACAGAACAAACAAAGATAGTGTGGAGCCAGCCATCGAAAAGATGATACTATGAGAAGTTTATACATAGACTGTGGACCCACAGTTAATCAAGTCTCATAAATTACATGCACATGTACTCACACATGCAGCCATGGCTTGTGTCTTTGGTCAAATGTAATTGTTGTTAAAGAAAAGAATTAGTGTAAGAATTTATGTTATTGGAGAATACCACTGTAAGCTAAACCTCTATCTCCTCTGGGAGTAGAGTTCCAGTAATTGCGTTTCAGTGATTAATAATTAACACTTCAGATATCAGAAGGAAAGAGCCTGACTCAAGTGCAGAGTATATATCTTAATAGAATGACATTTACAGAAATGTCACAAACACAAAGTTTTGTAATCAAACCTACTCCCACAAGTGATCCCAAACTGCCAGCATTTCGCTTCCACCTTTCAGGGGAGAACAGGATGACACAACCACTTTTACAACCTTCTCCATTCATGACAGCTTCATTCTTTTTATTTGCTGTCTTCTGTGGATATGGAGCCCAAAAACCATGTGTGTCTCTGGCCCAGATTCATCAAATCCACCCATGGGCAGTGCAGATAGTGAATGCTTCCTGATGGCATCATGTCCTGGCAGTGGGAAGCCTGCCTCTGGACAGATGGAGATGAAACACAGCAGCTCCTCCGTGGCACAGGACAGGTCACACAGCAGGCAAGGAGGACACAAATGTCTGGTCCAGGACAGGACAGTATTTTTTAACCTTCTCAATCATCCTTCTAAGCCAAGCCAGTGCCCAGAGAAGAGAACCTGAATGAGAGTCCAAGGCACTGTTCAACATAGTTATCCTTTATGCTCTGCCATTTCTTTCCTGGCAAGGTGCCCTGTGGCTTGGTGAAGGTTGTTGGAAAGCCCACCCTGCTTTGCTTATCTGCCTCAGTCTGCCAAGGGGATTATCAGTCAGCAGTGCCTCCTTTCTGTGCTGCACAGAACCTGAGCTGTCACTGAGGTTGATGTATTTGGGTTTCCTGGGCTGGTGACAGGCAGGTGTGTGCTCAGTGCTGTCACCATCACCTGCCTCGGCTCTCAGGGGCACTGCCAGACCAGCAGAAGCCTGGCTCTTGCATGGAGTGACAAGGAAAAAGGAGGAACTTCCCATTCCTGGACAGTCAGAGATGGACAAAAAGAGTCACTGAGACTGGGGCATCTGTAGGTCCAGCACCAGACCAAGGCTCTGAGCCTTTGGCAACTTGAGACTCTTGGTAATACTGAGGTTGGAAATCCCTAGCTCAGCTGATAGAGCTGTGCTAAACAATATCCTTCCAGATCCCAACAAGCCAAATCAGAGCACAGTGCTCAGTGCATTCTGGTGGCCTCTTACAGGCTTTAAATCTCACTGTAATGCTCTGAACTCCACTCTTGGTAGATGCAGGATGAAGCTTTCAGAGTATATAATAGATTTTCATTAAGAAATGAAACACATATTAAATTGTATTTGGGTATTGAGGTCAGCTAGCACATGTACACTGTCAAAATTCAGTCTTCAAAATAGGAAGGCCACATTCAGAGTGCCTGCTGGGGGCAAAATCTGGTCTGTGCTAACAACTTCTCTGTGCTTGGGAAGGGTTTTGGTGGGTGCTGTAGCATTTGCACAGACTGCCAGGGCTCTTCTAGCAGTTTGAGAGTGCAGACCATTGTCTTCCAGTGTCTGCCTGTGTTGCTTAGTTTCTTGATACAGAAGCAGTCTGTATGACCTTTGATCCTGAATCCAGATTACAAACCTGAATTATGGCCTTTCTTAAAGCACTGCTTTTTATGAGTGTTCTGGTCATAAATACTGAGCTCAGAAACTGGTGCTTGGGCAGAGGTTGGAGACAGCTCTCATGTACAAGCAACAAAAGGGAAACCCATCTTTCTGCTGCCAGGCATGTGCCTGTCTGTGAAAAGTGCTATGATGATCAGTTGGTGTTGCCTGGTGAATCTGTTGTTGCTTTCAGAAGCTACTGACTGGTTTCTTGCAGATATTTATGTCATCATCACTGTCACTACTGAACAGAGTTTCTGTGTTCACCAAGCAAATGCTCCTTTGATAAACTACCCCAGAGGGTTGTAGACACATGTTCATGAAAATGTGCCCTATGTTATTGTCCTTAACTCAGAAATAGTCTGTGTTGAGGGTGGGGATTTGGTCCATGCCCTCAGTGGCACTACCAGAGCTGGAAGAACATATTCAGTAAGGCAAGCTTCAGAGTCAGGATTTCTGAAGTTTTCCAGTAATAGCTAACTTGTTTCTGTGGGAAAATTTCAGCTGTGTTTGTATTTGTAAGCCAGCTACACTCTTCATGGACTTGGTTCTATAAGAAGCCCAAACTTAGTTGCCCATCTAAAGAGAATTTAAATTCCACACAGTCTCTTTTGCTCAGCTGACACAAGGCTATCACGTTGTTATCATCATTATTGTTGCATCCCTGGATAGCAGGGCTTCCAAGGGAAGCAATGGAATAGCAGTCATATTTTTAAGAAAGTTTGTTCCTACAAACTCCTGCTGATTTAAAGTCACCTGCAATAGTCACAGATCCAGGCTGGCTGAATGAAGTTGCTAGACCTAACTGAGGGCATGCAAGCTTCCAGCAGACAGCAATGTTTATATTTTACATATAATTTTCTCCCTTGACTTCTGTTTATTTTAATCTGTCTCTATCACTGCAGGTTAGTTGCCATAGGATACGTGTCTGTGTTGAACCTGAGTTCAGAGGACAGAAGTGAATCTGGAGTATCATAGGATGTAGCAGTGTTTTTTCAACAGGCAAATCTTTCACCACAGACATTGTGTTTTAATAGGTTGCAATGTTTTGCTGCAGCTTGTGCATTTCTGATGAGCTAGAGAACTAAATTGTCACTAAATGTGGTCATAAATGATCCCATGGCATTTTTACAAATGCTCTCCCTCTGTTAAGGCAGCTTTCTGCTTAGGTTCCAGCCCATGAATCCTATCCTGGCATCTTCAGCACTTGCAATTGCAGATGTATTCAGTCACTTGCTATGTAGGGTTATCAGGGTTATCAGTCCTGTTAAATCACCACTTAGTGTTTCTAAGTGCATGTTTAAGCCAACTGCAGTTACATAATCCCTGAACAGGCTTCAGCAATCGTCTTTACTAATGCCCTTGGCTTTTACAAGATGATTTTTTCCTTTTCTAGCCATTGTTAAAAATGACTCGAGCATCTGTCACCTGGGCATGTAAACACCACCTTAGAATTTATTTTCCTGTGTCACTATTTGGACTAGAACACAACTTGCTAGCATCAGTCATAGGACAGTTCATGTTGTAAGGGACCTTAAAAATCCTGTAGTTCCAAATCCCTGTGCTGTGAGCCAAACACCTTCTACTAGACTAGATTGCTCCAAGCCCCTTGCAGACTGATCTGAAACAATTCCAGAGAGGAGGTGTCCACACTTCTTCTGGGCAACCTGTTCCAGTACCTACCACCCTCACAGTCAAGAATTTCTTCCTAATATCCAACTTAAACCTACTATCTTGCAGTTTAAACCTAATCCCTCTTGTCCTATCACTGCATGGCTTTGTAAGAAACCCCTCTCTACCTCTCTTGTAGTCACCTTTTGGCACTGGAAGGTGCTTTAAGGTCTCCTGGGAGCCTTCACTTCTCTGGGCTAAACAGCTCCATCTCTGCCAGCCTGTGTTCATAGGAGAGGTGCTCCATCCCTCTGAGCATCTTTGTGGCCTCCTCTGGACTCGTTCCAACACATCCATCTCCTTCTTGTGCAGGGACCCCAGGGCTGGATGCAGCACTGCAGGTGGGGTCTCACCAGAGCAGAGGGGCAGAATCCCCTCCCTCCCCTGCTGCCCACACTGCCTTTGATGCAGCCCAGGACACGTTTGGCTTTCTGGGATGCAAGGGCACATGGCTGGGTCATGTTGAGTTTCTCATCAACCAATATTCCCAAAGACCTTCTCCTGAGAATTGTTCTCAATCCATTCCCCACTGATCCTGTGTTTGTGCTTGAGATTGCCCTCACCAAGGTGCAGGACTTTGCATTTTTCTGTTGAATTTCATGAAGCTTGCATGGGACCACTCTTTCAGCCTGTCCAGATCCTTTTGGATGACATTCCACCTCTCCAGCAAGCCCACCACACCACATTGTAACTCTTTTTGATACTCCTTGGATTCCTTCTGTCTGTATCTCTGGTTCCCAGGAGAAATATGTTAGTGTTCAAGGCCAGGTTGAATGAGGCCCTGAGCAACCTGATCTAGTAAATGGCATCCCTTCCCATGCCTTAGGTGTTGGAACCAACTGCTTTTTCTATGATCAGGAGAGAATAATAGTCAGTGGACTGTACCAGGCTTGCTAGTGCCTGAATGGCACTTAATGCATGGCTGAACCTCTAGCAAATTTTCTGTGACATCAAAGTATATTATTGAGATGGTTCTCTTGACCTCTTTTCAAAGGTGAGTTTCAGAAAATCATAACACTGTAACAGTGTCATTTTCCTATTGCTATATCAAGCCCGTGACTGAATTGCTATCTGTTCTTGTTTTCCCTGAAATTTCACTCCTGGGCTCTTAGAGGAAACAGGTCTTGGAATACAAAGTGCAGTTTGCAAAAGCTTGGAGGCAAAGCCTGAGAAAGTAGCTGAACTTTTGACTCAGCATTGCATCTTGAGGCTTACAGATTTATTGGTTGTATCTGCTAAGGTCAATCTGACCTGTGAAGCCAATATGTTACTGTGCTGCCGTCACCACTATTTTACTCATTTGTAACGACAACCCTTTGCCAGCATTGACTTTTAGCCAATTTCCCCTTCTCTTTCAATCCTCAAGCTCTTATGGTTTTGTTTATCCCTTTCTGATAGGTAGAGTGGGAGAGAGATGAAGAAAAATGTATTCCAGAATAGTGTACAGTAGGTGTCCCGCGATGAATCATCCTTCCTGCCTATCTACCTCTCCTAAAGTGAGTCATTAGAAGAAGAACACGAACCCTCTTAAGGGTTAGGCTTTTCTTAGCAAGACAATCATTCACTGTATTCTCTTGTATAAGAAGATCCATTCTAGTTAAGCTATTATTGTGCCAACATGAAATAATTGCTGAGATATTTTAAGTATTTGTCTAGTGCAAATATAAGGAGGCTCTAAAATGCTAGTGCTCAGAGAAAAAGGAGCCTTATGGTTTAGTATAATGCTACTGATTTATTTAATAGCCCAAACTTCAGTTGGTTGCTTGTTTATTTGTTAAGAAGCTAAGATGTTCTGCAAATTCCTTACTTGCACATAGAACAGTGGGAAGTAGCAGGTAGCCATCTCTTCCTTGGGAGCCCACAGGGACTTGAAACCTTCTGGCCACACTGAGAGCTTCCTAATATAATTTGTGTACAAATACAAAAGCAGAGGTTATCCTTCCTGTCTCTGAGTGCCAACATCACATGTACTTCTGCATTACTTCCTTCGCTACTCAGAAAAATCAAGAGCCACATTCAAGTCCTCTAAGAGCCTGGCTGAGCCACCCCAGCTGGTAGGGCAGTGAAGTTTTGAGTTCAATGAACCATTCAGATAATTTTAGTTGCAGAACCACCAGACTATGACCTAATCAATGAAGAGAAGTTACCATGGTGCTTACACTAGGCACCAATAGCTGAAATCCTGAATGTGTCCCATGTTAAGCATTTACTCCCACCTCCTTTCCATCTTTTTGTGAGTGTCTCATGTAGAAGTCAATGACCCTTTTGTTATCCTTATATCTCCATAATGTGATCATCAATAAACCATTTATTGAAAACTATTTGAGCTGGGGAGTGCTTGCACTGAAAAGAGCATCAGCTGTGAGTAAACAAACCACTGTGAAATATCTAAGATGAACAAAAGCAAGAACTGCCCTTTGCAGAAGGTGTAGAACTGCATGGTAGCACCCTTAAAAGTCTCTGCCTTTCCTGTCTCTGACTTTCTCTGACTGCTACTGTAATTAGAAGGTAAATCCATATTCATAAAACCACCATGATATCATGTGCAATGAATTCATTAAAGCAGAATGACACTCTCTTGAAGGAGCTCAGACAAGAAATGAAAGTTCTTAATGAGCTGGACCCTTTCAATTGGCTGTGGTGGCTCTGAGCATTGTGCCATGGCTGCTGGAGGTCAAGACAGCACAAATGAACTAACAAGGCTGGAGACCTGGATTAAATTAATTTTCAAGTCTTAAACTTGTCATTCCATCACAACCTCCTGTCAACTTTGTTGTCCTGCAAGGTAAAGCTGAAATGTCCAGCACGGTGGAGTTCAACCACAGCAAATGTGCCATGATGGCATTCTCTAGCAAATAAATCACAAGGGAAGCCTTTGGTGTTTTGTTTATTAAGCTTTTGAGAATGAGGTTATTTGATTCATCCTAAAATTGTTCTAGCCCTTCATTCTTCTCTAAGATACTCTAACTGAACAGTAAAGATAACTGTGACATTTTTTGTCAAGTAGTTTTTTCAAGTAGCAATACTTCATGCTACTGCAGCTGGCAGTGAGGGGAAGATTAATATATTTTGCCATGTTTTCCCAAATATTTCGAAATCCCACAGGTATTGACAGCTGTTGGTACAGGAGAGGGAGGCACCAAAAGCTGTGGATTTTCCACCTACCGCAGTGTAGCCCTGATGAAGAAGGCTGAAGATTGGGTGTGGAGCAGCAGATAGAGGTGGGCCAGAGTTGTCCCTGTGATTGATCCCCAGCTGTACCATTCCTGTTTGCAGCACAAGCCAGATCCTAAACCTCCAGGACACTTCTACTTCACATCTGCCTTTGCTGTCCCCTCTTTGTTCCTCTTCCTACTAAGGGAATAGTGCATTCTCCTGATTACCATCTCTACCCTAGGGCAGCAGAGCTCAGTTTCTCCTGCTTCTGCAAGGAGCTCTGAGCTGGCCCTGGCCAAGAGCCCAGTTTGCATTGACACTGCTACATTTGGTAGGCTTTTGCACTCCTGTGACCTGTCTGCAAGAGCTGAGCAGTACCAGGGAGCCACACGGTTAGTAAGAACCATCTTTTAGAACTATATCCACATTTTTCAGGGGTTTCTCACTTAAAGAATTCTTCCAAAGCTATATGAAAAAATCCTGTCTGATAGGATCATGCTCAGGGCCTATTCAAAGAGTCAGTTCTTTGGTATATGATTCTTCTGCATACAGGATAGAGTATGACATTTTTTCAAAGGCAATTCAAATTGAAGAAAGACTTTATTGGCAAATGTAAAAATACCTCTTGAAAATGTTTGTTTTTTGTTTTTGTTGCACTTTGAAAATGCTTTTTTTTTGTCCAAGGACTTTAATCTTTTCACGTGCAGTGAAAAATGTTTCTATTTGCAGCTTTTGAAAACCAAAATCTTGTTGATTTCTTTTTATAACCAAAATAACTGCATGTCTGATATGTCAATAATGTAAAAAATTCTAGGCAGCTCTCTGTATTTATGTCACCATAGCACCAGTAGTCCTGGAAGGGGCTGGGAATTTTTACAATATGTGCTGTACACTCAGAGTCCTCAAAAAGGATCTGTTTTTCAGCTTGATCCTCGTTCACTGAAACCCAGTTTTCTGCCGTATCTCTTCCACAATGAGAAAAGGTGAGGTACTGAGGCAGCTGTCATCAAGCAATTAGTGAAAGCCAGTCTTAAATCACCAGCCAAAGGCTTATCTTGTCTAGCTACAGTAAGACAAAACCAACAGGATCTTGTTTCTGTTAGGACTGTAGGTAGAGATTGGATGGTATATTGAAGATAGCTAACACAACATCTTTAGCTGAGAATTTTCATTGCTAGCCTCTTCTTGTGGTATTACTAAAATCTTTTCATTAGGATTAATTTAGTCTGTGTTTAACTTCAACTTAAATACTTAAGTAACAGGATTAGCAAAATGTTTGTTACCTTGGGCAACCCAGAACTGACTGACAATAATTTGGGTTTTTTTTTCTTTAGCATTTTGTTCCTAAACAGAGCTAAACAAACAATTAGTAGCAGACATTTAATGCATTTAATTTAATTCTTTTTTCTATTTTCATCTTCCTTTTTTACAGGTTTAGACCCTATTCTCAGTTGATACGAACTGCTCTTATGCTGCTACTGCTGCTGCTACAGCCATTCAGATCTAGGCTGGACATTCTGTCTTTCACTAAGATGTGAATTACCTTTACCAATTTGCTATCCACAAAAGTAGGAATTTGTACCTTTAGCTTGTTAGGACCTAGTCTTTGCATTAATGATTTTGAGCTTTGACTGTTCTTTATTTATTCATGGTGCTTGTGGATGTTCACCTAAATCACACAGCTTTGCTTCTGCTCCTGGCTGAATGTGGCTGACACCTCTGGGGTGACTCATGGTAAATGCATGTACGAGTGTGCATATTAGAGTCTGAGTTTGATAACCTCTGGATAACTTTCATGCCAACACCATCTCACTTGCAATAATCTTCATGGAAAAAATAGACACATATTGCAAGAAAACCAGGATGCCTGCACTCACATTTGGTCACTGCATTCATTAGCCCCAGCACATTTGTTTGCATATAGAAACTAGGGAAGCACTAGAGCATGGACCATGCCAGGCCATACCCAGCTCAGTCCAATCACCTGAGGTCCACTAGATCTCAGTGGACTCACTGCTGGTTTCATCTTGTAACCTACAAAGGTCACTTCATATAAAGGGGGAAGAGCCTTGACTCTGGCCCTAATTCTACAGATTTGCTGTGGCATCAGGCAAATTTTATGTTCAGCTTCTCTTGATGAGATGACAAGCCCAATTCTCCATCATAGCACAGGAGTTTGCTGCTCAGTTCATGTCTGAGGAACATTTTCAGAGCTTTTACATGATGATGTTGAGGAGTGAGACTTGTAGCTGATGTTATAAGACAAATCTGTTCTTGCCACTGAGACCAATTTATTCCAAGAGATCTGGAGCAGCTATCTTTAGAAGGCTTTTTGAAATAATCCAGTATTTCTCTTATTGTTTAGCAGTTATCCCTCTCTTTCTTTCTTTGACTTTTGAGCAGATGAACCTGGACTCTGAACCAGTCTCAGTTTTAATTTGTGTTTTATTTTATGTTTCCTCTTTTCTGTCTACCTCTCTTAGCTGTCTATGCCAGCTATTGGGATACACTTGCTTAACAAAACACAAAGAAGTGAAGCAGGGGAGGAAATTCAGGCTGAAGCTCAAATGTTCAGCCAGCCCCTATTTAATTAAGGGGAAAAAAAGCCTATTACCTAAAATGTCCACATCTATTTCAGAACTGACAGTTATTCACTATTTACATGAGACTTAATAACACTATTTATTAATCAATAGGGATATCCATGGCAACCTTGGCATTACAGGGCCTGATATCTTGTGGGAACACGGCTGAAGAAACACTAACTCTTAATCTTTAATACACAGTTCTTTTGTGCCAGGTTTCAGAGGAAGGTAAATTTTCCATTTTGTGTCTTAATCCTTTCCTTAAAGAATAAATCTGCTTTTGGTCACCATGCCTTTAATTTCCTTTCTCTTTTAACACCTGCAGTGTGTGGTACAAGTAAAATGCTACCAAGGGACCAGGAGATGAATGATGCAAGGTGCAGTGGCATCAGGTTGCATTTGTATCCCTGTATCTGCATCCGTATCTCTAGAGCTTTATATTGACCTAAATATTGAAATTTGTAGTATGGACTGCTCAGACGCCATTTATTTGGCCTGGAGCATATCACTGCCTGCAATGCATGTTTACCTACCTTTGACAGTTTTTTTTTCCTGTTGCATAAGACTATTCAACCTTTTCTTCCTCATATTCCTGCACTTTGGTCACAACAACCTCATGCATTGCTACGGGCTGCTGCAAGAGTGGCTGGAAAGCTGCCTGGTGGAAAAGGACCTGGGGGTGCTGGTCAACAGCCAGCTGAACACGAGCCAGTGTGTGCCCAGGTGGCCAAAAAGGCCAGTGGCATCCTGGCCATCAGGACCAGGGCAGTGATCACCCCCTATGCTCAGGACTGGTGAGGCTGCAACTCAAATCCTGTGTCCAGTTCTGGGCCCTCCACTGCAAGAAAGACCTTGAGGGGCTGGAGCATGTCCAGAGAAGGGCAACAGAGCTGGTGAAGGATGTAGAGAGTCAGTCATATGAGGAATGGCTGAGGGAGCTGGGGGTGCTTATCCTGGAGAAAAAAAGAGTCTGAGAGGGGCCTTATCACTCCGTGCTACTCCTGAAAGGAGGTTGTAGCCAGGTGGGAGTCAGCCTCTTCTCCCAGGCAACCAGGAACAGGAAAAGAGAAGATAACCTCAAAACCTGCACCAGGGCAGGTTCAGGCTGGAAATCAAGAATTTTTTCCCATTTGTGAAGCATTGAAACAGGTTGTCCAGGGAGGTGGTGGAGTCATTATCCCTGGAAGTATTCAAGAAACAATTGGACATGGCACTTAGTGCTATGGTTTAGTTGGCTTGATGGTGTTCATTCAGAGGTTGGAATCAATGATCTTTCCAACCTTAATGATTCTATGATTCTATTCAAATTTCTATTGCTGTTATTTTAATTGCAAAATAATGAAGGTTTTTCTCAAATATTTTCTGGTCCTCCAATCAAATATCATCACCTAGTTCTGTTTCAGCCCTGATTTTATTAATATGCTGGTGGAATTTTAGATAGATTGCTAAGCCTTGATTTTCTTTGCAATAGTCTTTCTGCTTAGTCCTTATGGCATTTGTACTTGAACATTTTATTGTTCTATTTTTAGTTAGAATTTCAGCCAGTTTCCTGGTATTAGAATGATAGTCTGGCACAAACTCTCAGGGAGATCCTTACAGACCTGCTGATAGGTATGATTAAGGCTGGCTGAAAATTTTCCATTTAAACTCTCAGTTAATGAAAACTGGTTCATGACTCAGAGACAAGTGTTGAGGTTTATTTTTGCCACAGAAGTTTTCATTGAACAAAAAACAAACGCCAGTAGAGCCATTTCAGAAAAGCTGTGGTACCCCATCCCCGGAAGCGTTCAAGGTCAGGATCAATGAGACTTGGAGCAACCTGATCCAGTGAGGAACATCTGGGACTATGACAGGGGGTTGGAACTAGTTGATTTGTAAGATCCCTTTCAACCCAAGCCTTTCTGTGATTCTATGATTTACACTGGTGAGTAGCAGCCCCCATGGAATTGGATTTTTTTTCTCTCCAGTAAGATGCAACAAGCTGATACAGTTAAAATTGCCCAAATAGATGAAAATATCAAATAATATATATCTGAACTCTCAAAGTAGAAGAGAAATGTTCTTTGTCACAAATGGACTGTAACCTGTTACATCTGCAGCTGGGCTTAAATGGAATCAAAACATGTCTGTGAACAATAAAGCAGCCATAACCCCAAGTACATCTTTACAACTCCACAGGTCTGGGATGGGAGGCTTTGTGATGTAAAATAAGCTTTCAGAAATGGAGATGGGAGAAAATTCAATTCTGAATTAATTGCTGCAGCATCTCCTTTAAGGATGTGGATGATGACAATAACCCCCAGAAGTAGCTGGAGGGAGCTGGAAGTTTGATCCTTCATGGAAATTATCTGTGTTTGTGAACTAATATTTGTGTAGAGATGGACACCCACCTTCCACCAGCCTGCTGCCACGTGATATCTTTTTCTCTTTTCCTGTCAGCTTAGGGCAAACGGTAAAAAATGCTAATAGCAGAAGGATAAGCCTTAGGTGTCTAATGAACATTCAATATGGTCACAAAAAATGCATATCCCAACCCTGGAGGTGAAATGTATATCCCAATCCTGGAGGTGAATATACATCTTGCAGGCCAGTTATTGCAAGGAAAGCTGTGCTTAATGTCCTGTAGCTTGAGGAATGTGCAGGCCCTAGCTTCTCCCTGGGTGTAAGGAGAGTGACATTCCTTTAAGTGTGATATACAGCACTTGAATGTGAACTACAATATCTCTGTATGGTTAGTTCTTACACAGGTGATCTGCAAGTAAAAATTTTTCAGAATGAGATGTAATTATTTCCTCTCTATTTAATATTTGCTGTTTCCAATACTATTGGACTAATAGAAGAGAAGCCATTATGGAACATGGAGCAAAAATACATCTGGACATATGCTCAAATTGTATGTGAAAAGAATAAACCAGCAAATGGTGTATACTGATCAGAGAATTGATTGAAAAGATATGTCATTAATGTTTCAAAAGTTAGCGGCTTCCAAAAATGCAAGGTTTGCCTGCAAGGTTCTCATTGTGACATGATGAAGGAAGAGTCCTGAAGATCTCTGCAGAAACTTCAACGACAACTGGAGATCATAATCCTGTCGGAGAAGAGTTTCCAAGAACAAAACTCTGATTTTCAATCTGAGTGTTTGGAAAACCAGCTGCTTTCAGGTGTCTGCAGTGGCTTTTAAGAAATGTCCTATTCCTATCCCAACACTGATTTCAGAGGTATTTAGACTTCTAGAGCCTTTGAAAACCTGCTAGGTACCTTTGAACACCTGTGTATATTCATAATCATTCATGGCAACAGAATGATTGATATAACTCAGTGCTTGCTGAAGCTGAAGACACATTTCCTATTCCCTTTCATAAAATTAGGCCAGTGCTTTAAGCATTCTGGAAAGATCAGAGTTTTGCTTTCTTCCAATATACCTCTAAGCTTGGATTAGTGCCCAAAAATGCATTGACACATAACAACACCTGAATTCAGTTCTGCAACTTGAGAATAATAATATATTCATCAAGACAGAGCTATATGGTTTTACTGACTTTTCCAAGAAAGCACAGATTTGAGGGGGGTGGGGGGAGAAATAATCTGTTTGTTTCATTTCTTTAATTTTTAGAAAATCTAGAAAGTTTAACTTTTCAGCTTGCAGCCCCCTCACACAGCAGTGATCTACCAGATGAACAGAGATGAAATGACACTTGTAGAAATCAAAAAATGTGGGTTAAACAAATGTTTAGTAGAAACAGTAAAATGTTAAAAAATATCATAAAGCTCAACTGATACAAAAAGCTAGAGGCACAATAATGCTCTTTTTTCAAAGGCACAAAAGGTGAAGTGGTTTCATGCTATATGAAGAAGGAATAGAAAATTCTCTTGAGGTATCAGCAATCATGGATCAAATTCCTAGATTATGTTATTTAACCTTCAAATGTTGTTCAGAGCTTCATCTAAGTACTACATGTTGGAAAAGTTGTTGTCTGTTGGCTCTTTTTGACTGTGAGGGATGATCTCCAAGGTGATATTTAATTAGAGCACCAGCTATCACCATGATATCCCAATGTTGGCTGAGCCTTTCTTGAGTTTTATCTGTAGATAAAGCATGGTATAGTAGAACTTGCATTAATTTTCTCCTTTGCTCTAAATATTTTCCTTGGTTTGTGTGTTGTGTGTGAAAAAAACATTGGTAGTTTCCAGGTCCTCTGCAGAAGAAATGTTGAATGTGTAGGCAGTGGCAAAATGCACACTGATTTTGATGGGGCCAGGATTTTACCTGAGAAATCTCACCCCCAGTGAATTTTAGATGAATGGTTTGTTTCCAGCCAACAAATGCAAACTGGAAGTCATCTGTCCTCTTAAAATGAATCTTATTGCCTCTTGCTTCCAAATTAGTTTTTGGTGTTAGGAAAACATCCTCCCTTCATGCAATCCTTCAAACAATGAGCTTTCCTGACATCTGGAAGCTTAGAGGGATATATGTGTGAGACATGGAAGCTATAGCAAAAAAAAAAAAAAAGGGAGGAAAGGAAAGGTGTCCTGTTTACAGGTGTGTGTGTTTGGTGGCTGGCTGACTCAGCTAATGTGTGATTTTGGGAGTGCACCACATCACTGGCTTAGTGAGGGTGAATTACTGCTGTCACATATGAGGTCTGATGGGAACACACAGGTGGCCCCAGCTTGCCTGGGGACTTCAGTGTGAGAAGGCCCAGCTGGACAGGTCTGTTTGCCAGCAGATGTGAAATGGAGAAATGCCCTCAAGGCTTTGGAGACATTAATGGTAGGAGAGGCCCTCAGCAGGGACCTGTGTCATGTGCTCTGATGTGGAAAGAGCCCACAGTGCCAGACTCCAGGTACCTGTCCCAGCAGCACTGCTATCCAAACCCTAGCCATGAGAGAAATGTGGCCAGGAGAATCCCTCCAGGTGGGGGATTTACTTGGGAGGTAAAGTGATACTGTGCATGCTGGCTCTTCCAGCTGCCTGCCTGTGATGTGAGCAAAACATTTGAAGATATAAAGTCCTATTAAGTACAAACAGGGTTGTGTTTTATTCCTAAGAGTGTTTTTTTCTTTTAATTTTTAGCATTTTCCTTGAACCTTAAAATATTTGTCTTTACTCTCTCCTATCATTTTTCCCACTTGTGTGATACTGTACAGCAAGGAGAATCCAATTAAAATATCAAAGTTAGGGTGCTCTATTTTCTGCTGTGGATGACACCCTCAGGTGATGGTTTCTTAGGAAACAATATATGTCCTCTTGGACAGGAGGAAACATATTCTGCCAGTCACTGGAGAGTCAGTGTTGGAGCTTATGCTGACAGGTGCTGGCTCTTGGAAGGGAGCAGATGGCAGAGAGACATCCAGCAGATCTAATTAAACTATGAGGCATCACATTATCTATGAAGGAAATGTACTTAAGTCCAGTCCTGTCACACTTGGAAGAAGTTCTGTCAGGGTTGCTCAGAGCTTTGGGAAAAAATGGAATGTTATTGTTATTTATTTTACTTTATTAGGTGTGCTGACAAGGGGGTTAGCCTCTCCAACACACACTCATCTGTGCCATCTCCTCCTTGGGATGGGAAGTCCTGTCAGGGGCAGCTGATAGGACTTCAGGAAGAACCAATGTGAAGAGTACAGGAGGCAGGAAAAGCAAGATGCTGGACTATGGCCTACAGAATAAGAGGATGCCTCCTGCAATAACCATTGGATTAGACTTCATTCTCTGATGATTTTTTACTTTTTTTCCTGGGTTTTTTTTTTTTGCAAACATAGGTGGTCAAGAAGTTACTGTCTCTGATCTCCTTTCTCTGCAATGTGAATACAAGAGATTCAGAATGTTTAAAAGTCTCATTTTCCAAGTGAATGCTTAGAAAATGCTAATTATTGCATAGTAAAAAGGGTTTGTATATAGTACAGGACTTTTTTCTCTCAGAAAATATCTAGTTTTTGTTGAAACAATTTTTCTTTGAAGCTGCAAACCATTAGGCACTGTATACAGCTAGTATACAGATATTATTCTTACAACCAAAATATAATTATTAAAACACCACTTTCTAAACAAAGCTGGAAACTTTTTGTGTAAAAACCATTAGGATCACTCATATGCACAGATACCAATTCACTAAGTGGTAGGATAATGAACAATCTAAGGCATACACTAAAGTGCAGATAATGAGACTCCTACTTATTCACATTTCATTAGCAGTATAAAGGATCTAAATCAGCTCTGTTGCTACTCATTCCATAAAGCATTGTCATCACTTTCATTTAAAAATACTGATCTTAGTTCTCTATAATTACTGTATAAAAGCCCGAGATATTGTTTCCAAGAGATCAGGTTTACTTTCCTGAACAAAAATGGGTATGGGCATCATAATGAGCTTCGTATCAGCTAGTCAGGTTTATTCACCCCTACAATGGCTCATCTTACTCTGGAAAAAAGGGACCTCTGGCTGACCTTTTGTTTCAGAGTTCATGGGCCAGGAGCCTCTTTTAAAGCATAGCTGGCCCATGCTTTGAGCTAGAGTGGCTGTTCCCTTCAGGCAAAATACACCCACTGAGATAAAACTGTCCATGAGCAAAGGTCTCAGCAGCTCCTGGAGACTGGGAACACCAAGAAGTGCTGAGGGTGTGAGGAAGAGGAGGTCTTTACCTCCCTGGACCCTGCTGCAGAACCAGGAGGTTCCCCCTCTGCTGCAACACCTCAGTGCTCATTGCTGCAGCTGCAGGGAGCAAATGTTACCCAGTATTGTACCCTGTTACTGACCCAGTCTGGACTGGTTTCTACCATGAGGATGGTTGGTTTGCCCCACTAGTTTGGTATTGCTAGCTCAATTCCCTGGCTCCTCTTTAAAACACTGTAACATCTACATAAAAGCTACATTATTGGCTTTTTCCTTCTTGAAACCCATAGTTCTCAAATATTTTGAGTATAAAAACCTAGAGCAGATTATTATAAATGCTACCAATTTAACATTTAATAACTTTTATATTCTTTTCTACCTAAATGTGCTCTATTTAAAAGGAACATAGCTCTTGCTTATGTTCAGAGAGCATGATTGATAGTCAATTAATGTTTGGTTCACTGGTACACCTCATCCTCAACTGCAGCTCATCCTAGACAGGAGTTACTAAACTTCACTGCATTTATGTGAGAAATATTCTTGAAGTATAGTAACTTTACTTCACATGAAGGTTCCTCCAAGCAGTGAGGGAAGGATTGGATTGCCCATAGTCTCCCAGCAGAATTGTGGGCAGGACAGACAGAAGACACTGTCCTGAGTATTCTTTGAAGCTCTGTGTGGCCTATTGCTCTGAAAATATAGCACATTACTTTTATTTAAAAACAGTGAATGGATCAATAGAACAATGCTGCAGAAAGACTAATTTTGGATCACAGTTGTTCTTGGAAAATATTCATCATGACTGAATAATTGCTTCACAGTACAAAATAAAGGGGACAATCTTGGTTATTTAAGCATATTCCTGTTATGTAACAATCACTTTATTTAGCAATAGAATATTATTTTTAAAACTACGTTACTGAGAAATAGAGCATTTTTGGGTTTAGTAGCAATCTTTGAAAGTAGAAAAAGACTTTTTTTCTCTACAGTATCAGCAACCCATTTATTGATTAGGTTGATAAATTTTTCTTCTTGTTTTTAAGGTTTTGTTTATTTATTTACTCAGTTTGCATATGATTAAGGAGGTTACATATTTGTGGCATAATTTCATTCAAAATTCATTGATGTGGCACTGCATTGAGTAGAGCATGAAAATGCTTGGGTCACAGTCCCCAGATGCCACAGACAGAAATCCTTCACAGGCTTCACTGGCACCACCATGACTGAGACCAGTTTGATAATATGGTGACTCCAGTCAAAGAGGCTTTGGTAGAAATTCTGTTGACTCATAAAAATGCAGCTGCTATGCATGACACTGATAATCAGAGTCCTGCTTATTAAAAAACAAAACAAAACAAAACAAAACAAAAAAANNNNAAAAAAAAAAAAAAACACAAAAAAACCCCCCCCACACACAACAACAACAACAACAACAACAAAAAACAGACAAAAAAGTCTCAGTATTTTTAGAGACATGAGCCTGCATGAACATTTTAAAACCTTCTATAAGCCCATGTTTTGTTTCTTGAAAAGATGAATTAAAATATCTCTAAGTGCTTTATCAAGGAAGAAAATACAAGAACTCTTCCTCCTGTGCTTTGCAATTTAACCCTTTAAACCTGTGAAAAAACAGGTCCAAACCGCTGCTGGATCTACATGGGAGTTTTTTTCCTTTCCTGCTTTGCACCAGTGAAAATGACTTCCCAAAATGCTGTAGTTAGTAGACTTATTCTGATATTCCTATCTTCTATGTCAAATTTCAATCAAGAAAAAATGTCTGCATCCAATTAAATGAGAAAAAAGTGGGTTGATTTTTGCAGCGATGTTTCCATTGAGCTCGATACACTCATGGTTCTCTGAGCAGTCTCCAAAGGTGGCACAGTGCTTCCTGTTCCAAGCTGAAGGCTAATCAGGCTGCCAGGGAGGCAGTAGGAGCTCTTGGGAGGGAAGATGAGGCTGATCACTGCTGTTCCCCCTCTCTGCAGGCTGTGCTGGCTTTCAGCCCTCATATTCAAGCCCAGATATTCACTGATTATGACACTCCAGGACTTTGTACTGCCAACCAGGACAAAGGTTGGGATCCCCTGGCTTGTTCAGTCTTGTGTGCCCTGACTTTGTGCAGGTTACACCTGCCCTGAGAAGCAATGTGAGCTGATAGGAGTGGTTTGTACTGCAAGTGATGGTGATGACCCTGGGTCCACACTAAGTGCTTTTCAGTGCTTATGAGGTCCTGGTGCTGGTCCTGTGCACTGAATGCCTCTTGGAGCATGGTAAGTGGAGACAACTGTGAGACACCTCCTTTCAAAGCTGCACTCAAGATCCAAGCTAGAACATTACAGCTCAATGCACTGATACAGGCAGAAATATAAAGAGGGAAAATAATGATAAAACATCGTGGTGAGTGGCCCCAGAATTTCACTGAGGATTGTCTTGAGAAGAAAACAAGCCCAGGGACATAACAGAGGGTGAATAAAAGGTCAGTGAAATTTCTGAGAGGTAAATGGTTAATAATAGCAAAATCCCTGAGATAAGTTCTCAGGGATTTAATTTTTAATTACATTTTTTGTT
Organism: Peucedramus taeniatus; assembly: GCA_013400575.1. Lineage (NCBI taxonomy): Eukaryota > Metazoa > Chordata > Aves > Passeriformes > Fringillidae > Peucedramus > Peucedramus taeniatus. Next base: position 492,223 of record WBNO01028755.1, on the reverse strand, counting down.
ATAAAATAGGTGTTTAGGAGAAATTCAAAATGACAGAATAGAAGGAAGATTATCTGGAAATTTAAATTTCCCCATATTCTTGTGCTAAGCAAAAGACCAACAAAAGGAGGAAAGATTAATTCTTTAGGCTTTTTTTCTAAAAGCAAACTGTATTTGGACAATGGATTTTATTAGTACCATTTTCATATAAGCTAATGTAATGATTAATGTTTTGCATCACTTGCAAAATTCTTGCTTCTTAGTCCCTTAGCATTGTCAGTGAGATACACTGCCATAGTTGTCTGCTCCTTTTCCTTCTTCCTAAAGTAAAAATGAGTTCCTCACTCTCCTGGTTTCCAAGTGTCTTTCCAAGAAAAAAAACATAGCAACTCATTGTCATCTGGCTGGGTGGAGAAAGGATGTGCAATGGAAGCTATCCAGAGATGTGTTTCCAGGGAAAAACATATGCCATGAAATTCTGAATGAACCAAACTACAGACTGCAAGGACTACAACACAGCAGAGGGGGAAAAAGGAGCAGACATTTAAACAAATGTGCATTAAAGCACCTGAACCTTTATGGTCTGTTTAGAAACTTCTTGCCAAATATAACATTTAATTTCCATGCCAGCATCAGCCTTAGATATTATCTCTTCTACTTGATGCCAAGTAAGTTATTATTAATTGCTGTCTGAGTGCTCATCTTTATGCAGCATGTGGAGACTGACTAATGTAGCATTTGGGGACTTTCAATCAATTCACATAAGTGCAAGCCAAGGACTATTGCAGGGAACTTCCACAGCAAGCATGGGACTGGATTTAAAGTTTATTTGCTGGAAAGACATTAGGCAATCATCCCTTCTTTTACTGTCCAAGATTGTGTTTGGGTTAGAATCTGACCTAAAATTACATGATTGTTGTTATTCTGACTGTTTCCATATTTTGGTAGAGAATTAATTAAAAAATGTAATTTCCAGTTTTGCACATTTAAAGATAGAATTGATACTTCTCCCCTCTTTAAATTGCGCCAGTTACTGCCTATTAATCTCTGCTTTTCATAGTAAATTATAATTGCTCTTTGCAAACACTTTCCTTTTTAACTGCTGATTTTTAAGGGTGAATTATAATAGCAGATAGATTCCAGAAAATTCTTTACTCTGAGCTGTTTTCAGTTCCACTTATGTTTTTATGATAGATTGATATCCTTACAAGCGTAGTGAAATCTTCAAAGCCTGCTGTTCCTTTCTGAAAAAAAAAAAAAATTCTTCAAAAAATAAAAATTGTTCCTTTCTAACCTCTGTATCTGATGTCACTCAACCTTTCTTTCTGAAGCTAAATAGAGCTTTTTCCAACCGAGGAGTAGGAAAACTAGGATATTATTTTTCGCCATGTCTGAATGTATTCTTTTCTACTCACCTGATGACTCCACTTATTTGGAAATCTTTAAATACATCTGAATCTGTAAATGTACACTGATTAGAGTGCTCCTTCCCTTGTTTGTAATCAGGCTGTGTTTTGTTCCCTGAACTTCAAAGAGCTGATTATAATGTATCCTGGCTTCTTCTGGGTCTGGATTTTGATCTTATTCATAATAGCATAAATGGGAAAAACTTGCTTGAAATTACTGTCTCCTGTCAACAAAAATAAGATCTGACTTGGATTTTATTAAGGGAGAACTGTATTTGCTCTGTTAATCACACTCCAATTTTCCATTGGTTTTCTGTCTGCCTCCAAATCCTCACTGCAGGGTGTCCATACAATGCAGGGACACCTCAAGAACTCTAAACCTTACTTTTATTTTTCCCACTATTAATTCCTGCTTCTGGTGCTCCTGCCTTCTGCTTGCTCTCTCACAATATCTCTGCAGGGTTTTTCACCCTCCCTTCTTCTCACAAATCTCAGCTCTCTGTCCTGAGCTACTTAGCTACTTCAGCTGTTTGATTCACTAGAAATTATTCCAGATGCCATCCATCTCTCTCCTGTTCACTGTTGAGTCCTCTTGCTGTGACTAATTAGGACATTATCTGTGGTATGAAATAATGGCTTGCAATATGTGCTTCTTTTTGGGTCACAACAGTGGGCAAATAAACATAGAATCCCAGTGTCATAGAATGGTTTGGGTTGGAAGACACCTTAAAGATCGTCTAGTTCCAACTCCCTGCCATGGGCAGGGAGACCTTGGAAATGCACCAGACCAGGCTGGCTGGGCTTGAACACTTCCAGGGATGGGACAACCCTGAAGCAGCATTAGCCTTTCTTCTTGTTGGCTCCAGTTGCATTTTTGACACCCTGTGAGGAGAATTGACACAAGGGTTTTGTGAAGACAAGATGATCCTTGACATGGTTCACAGGAAACATTGAGTGATGTAACACAGATTCCAAAGCCTTTATCTTAATGTGACTCTGTGTTTGTGAATTCTGTGCCTGTAAGCACCATATAACCACACCCTATTACAGAACTCGTGTTTAAGCTAACTTGTTCTCCTGACCTGCTCCATGGGCAGTTCCAGCCTGCAGTGCAAACAGACCTCTGATGTGTTTGATGTAGCCTTGGCTTTGGTTGTTTACTGAGATTTTTTTTAGCCCTTTGGAGAAAAATGCTTCTTCTGTGAATCTTCACTGGTCACAAAAGTAACCAAATGATCAGTTCCTAGACAGAGCTGCATAACACTTTTCTACCTCTCTTTTCCAAGATCACAGGTCTCAAAACTGTCCTCATTAAGTGGTTGTAGTTACCATCACCTCATCACACAGCCCAGCTGCTCCCCACCTTCTAACAAAGGCAACTTTCTTCTGATCAGTCCCTGCAACTGCTGATGTGGAAAGGCTGCACCAAGAGCTATGCACATTTTGTGTTGCCCCTTAATGACATTTTGCAAGTGAAAGTGACAAGGAGCAGAAAGCATTATGTCATTAACAAGCAACAAGAGGAGAGAAGTGTGGAGCCATCAGAGAACTTTAGCACAGAGCAGTGGGGGACAAGGGATGTGTATTTATTTCCTGGAGACATTTTTCTAAAGGAAATGCAGTATGAGAAAAAGTCCATTGAGACATCTATTGAGATAGAAATAATTCAGAGGAAATGGAGTAATACATTTACCTCTGTTTTTTTCCCAAAATAGCAGTGAGCAGTGTAGATATTTTCTTAGCTCTATGAGACATTCAAATGCTGGGTTGTTGCATGTATGTTGCTGGGTTAATGGCAAACCCTGGTTTCATGGATCCCAGAATGTAACTTGGCCTTATCCCATGCCTGGCATTGCAATGGAGAATTTCTATTATCAAACACAAGTAAAATGTTTGCTTGAATAACAAACAATAGCATCAGGTCAGTTCTGTAGAATTTCTTAGAGCATTATCTTGCAAGACCATTTATCTATTAATGGAATTCAGGTCAGGTGTCCAGAAGTCAGCCTTGTGGGACAGCAAGCATGTTTGGATCTGCATTCACCTGGAGTTGCTTGAGAGGAGAGATAGCTCTGGAAGGACCTGTGGGGGAAAATGGTAGCTCTGAGTTTTAAAGCTCACAGAAACATGATGCAAGCAGCTCTTCAGGCAGGGAGAGTGTTTGACGACATAAAAAATGATCAAGTTAAATATAGCTTTATGCCTGTTAAAACTGTGTAAGATCTCCACCCAGGTTTTATGGAGAACAATTCCTCTCTGCTTCTGACCTTCTGATTTTCAAGTACTCCAGGACTGTAATAGGAACTCTTTATTGTTCTTTTAAGAAACTCTTTATTGGGAAAAGGAGCACTCCTGAGTTGTGGAAGACCCAATATCAAAGTATGTGCAATTATTATGTGTAATAATATCCCTTCCAAGTACATTTATCACCATGTATCTAATCACCTTCTCTGCTGCAGCTGCAGATGCATTGTAGTATCTTAAAAATGCAAATTAAATAATCCACTGATGAATCTGTTGTGCAGATTTAGCATATTGATGAAGAGGATTTCAGGTGCCTCACAGAAGGATTTTTTTAACAGCATGCATCTGATTATTACTGATTTTTGGTGGGGAAAGGCTGTATGGTGGGATCTCTTTGGACATTATGAGCACAAGCTCCAACTCAATGGCTTTGCCTGCATTCAGCTGGCTTGGAGTCTAAGGATCAAACATCATGCCCAGCCCCAACAGGAACACCTGAGAGCTACACATGTGTTTCAGAATCAGCCCTCTGAGACCTCTGAATGTCTGAGGCAGTGTAGTCCAATGCAAAAAGATGAGTTTGTGTTTGATCTTTGGCTGCTATTGGATCTTCTCTGACTTCCATATTTTGAATTTGGATATTTTTCTGCCTATTCATAGGTGCTGTCTAGTAAGAAGTAAGTTTCCTAATCTTCCCACATAGTCAGTGGAACAAGAAAAGACTTGACTCCTTCTGAAATTGCTTTTATCTCCATTGTCTCAGTTGTGAGCCTGTGAGAGTTGCAACCCTAGTTTAGGTACCTAAAAGTTACATTGGGTGCATTTAGACTTGATTTCCATTCTCTCTTTGGTTACAACATTTCACCTCTAAGGAACGAAATATTTCTGATACAGTGCAAATACCGTAGCACATCCTTTAGGAGAAACTGAAAGGCAGAAAACAACAGTGATCACAAATGAAAAAGGAAAGCATTGTTGCTAACAGCAGAAAAATAACTTCTGCCCATCCTCCCATCCTGAGTTGTCAGCCTGCCACTAGACCTCTCTACCCACTCACTTCTGCCTCCTCTGCTGGGCTGGGCAGCAGTTTTCCTTCTTTTATTTATTTTTTTCAGTAGAGTTTGTAGAAATCAATGAAAGTAAGAAAAGGAAGAGAGAGAAGGAAATGATGAAGAGACATGAGTGACAGTTAGGGGGTGGAAGTGAAAGGGTGGGTGTGAATGCTAGAATGAGAAAAAGAGAGAGATTGCCTTTTAAAAACAGGAAAGAGCTGATAAATAACCCTGAGTAAAGCCATGAATACAGGAAAGAGTAGAGTAGATGTGGAGAACACAGATCAAATGAAGAAGAAAATAAATGCAAATGAGGAATGAATAAGAAGAGTAAGACAAGAAAACTGAGTTTGGATAAGCTAATTTTATTTACACTTCCAAATAAAAGTTTCTTCCTGAAGACATCCTACATCACAGTTAAAAACAAAACCAAAACAATAAACAAACCAAACAAGTGATGTCAGGCAGATAAGGATGATCATACTGCCTGCCTTCTTCAGTCTTCACAATAAACATATGTAAATGGCTCTAAGCATGGAAATCCTGCTGCAGAAATCCACTTCTGCCAGAAGTTCTGCAATAGAGAGATTGCAACACGGATAAGCAAGTCCTTGGAAGCCAGGCATGTATCCCACTTCATCTTACACCACTTGCTTCCTTTTTCAGGTACATCTATAAAAATGATTGAGAGGAAGATGGGGGCAGATGTAGACAAGAAATCAGTACTTTGATAGAAAGCAGAGGCTTGTGGTTGGGTGTGTTTATCTCAGCTCCCTGGGCTTTCAGAGGCCTCCCTCTTCTCCAGGCTCCAACCTGCTCCTCCTGCTCCTTTTCCCTTGAAGGAGTGTTAGGTTACTGCTGCAGATTTTTTAAAACAGTGATGTGAAATATCCTGCCTCTGTCACCATTGCCGAGTTGATGCTTTTCCTAAGACTCCTTAAATTGTTGGAGCAGGGCCAGCTGGGACTTACTGAAAATTATTCTGAGGGAGGGATTGCATTCTTCCCCATATTCCATCACTACAAATCAAGCTGGCCAGAGGGAGGAGAGGCTATTTTTTATATCAGATAACAGTGTTCGACGGAAGATAAGCAGAAACAATCAAAACTAAACTATAGTTTTTCTATTTCTTGAAAGTATCCTTGTCTACCAGCTTTTGCTAACTATAGGACCTCTGCTCCACAAAATTACCTCCTTATGGACCTGCTCCAGACTCACTATAAGCATCTGCAGATCATGCAGAAACAGGAAATAATGGCAGGGAAGAGGGAAGCAAAGGGCACCCTCTTTCATCTGGAAAAATGAAGAGAATGGGAAAAATTTTTCAATCCTTGGTAAAATAGTGTAGGAAAGACAAAGATTAAATATCACCCATAAAAATAAGCAAGACAAGCATAGAAGCAAAAAATTAATAACTAAATTACTCTGATCTTGCCAAGGGCCTTTCATTTATGGTGTTTAGCTTTAGAAAAGCTGCAGGGAGTCTATAATACGAGGATAAGCCAATCCAGAAAGCCTACAGCATCTTCCCTGATAGCAGTAGAAGATCTGCTCTAAGGCATGTTCCAGGTTTTACTATGGTGACAAGCTGGTGGTCATGGCAATCCAGCAGGATGTTTGTTTGGTCTGGTGGTGGTATGTTGAAAACCCTGTCTGTGGCAGGGAAACTCTGCTGTTCCCCTGTCAGCAGGCTGCTGCTCTTCTCCTAGGTGAGGAACATGCACTCCAGTGTGAGTTCAACCTTACCACATATTAAACAGTACATCTCACAGGCAGTAAAAAGCAGGCTGCAACCTGGCTTCTGTTTAGCCAACTGAATTTAATCCTTTAGTTTAAAGGATTGCTCCTACATCCTCAAAATAAGTTGATACGGGGGTCAGTGAGACTTGTAAGAACTGCTTTGGTTGGGTGACTTACCAAAAAGGCAGTAAATGCAGTTTAGTTGTGTGTATGATATGAATGGGAACATATTGACAACTTCCTCATACATGGCTTCAGTCCTTCTTCCAGCAAAGACACATGGTAGTCAAGTTGCTGCTAGGACTATCCCCCTAGAGTGGGGGTCCTGTGGTCCTGGATTTGGGCAGATGTGCTTAGCATATACAAGCCATTTGGAAAGGATGATCTGTAGGTCATTGTGAAATAAAGTGTGAAATCCAGCAAGTGACAGCATGAAGACTGATGGGAGTCTGCTGTTCTGGAATTCCTAGACATTCATTTTGTGGGCCAGTGTCCTCTGAATATACCCTCACAGATCCTTATTGATACCATATTGATACATCTTGAATTCCAGCTCAGTTTATCACATGGTGTCACATGCTATGCAGTCCAGGGAGACAGCCATGGTCTTAATTTGTTCCCTCTTTCTCCTACCCTCCCTACCCTCCTATTAAAAAGTATTCTTTGCCTGGCTCCACTGCAGTCACCCCTCTAGTTTTTCATGATACCTTATTTTATTGTGCCTTTCAAGTAAGAAATCATGAGGACAAGCAGTTAATTGGCTTTTCTTTTAATGAGCTGTAAGACATTCTTGTCTTCATCCATTCCTTTGGATTGTACTATGGAAATTTTATGCCATTTTTTCCCTTTCTGGTTCTTCTAGTGTTTACTTTTGTTCTTTCTAGAGAGGATGAGCACTGAGCCCTTCTGTTGATGTGTCTCAGGTTTTGTGCTGCACCAAACTTCTTTGTGAGGGTCCCTTCTTCCACATCATTTTAGCATGCACATAATTAAGCTGAATTTTCTCAAAGTTGCAATTTGGGCTGTGTTGATTCACATTCATTTCTGAGTTGTGTATGTACAGAGAAGGAGCTGTGCATTTTTTTTTCAAGACATATTTATAGTTGTTTTTCTGACTGCAGATACCTGATGAGGAGATTTCCTTGGAGACAGCTTGAGTTAACTTTGAATGTGGTCAGTGGTGACACTGCATGAAATGCAGATAACATACTGAGCTCAAACACAGTTGCTACAGTTCTCACAAGTGCAATTACTGAATAATCTCAGTGTTAGGTGCTGTAAACAGGGCAAGCTTGGTGTGGATGAGCCTAAAGCGAGTCCAAGTGCTAATCAGCACACCAAAGCACACCCAGCTTCATATCACACATGCTGTAATTACCAGCCAGGAGGAATCAGAGCTGTTGACAGTGAACTGAGTCAACTAAATGCCAGTAAGTGTGGATGTGGGTATGGCTGTGTGTTGGCCTCAGAGCTGGTATTCTAAGCTAAGCTGCAAGTCAACTTCTGAAAATACTGAGCTTTTGGAAATAGTTCTGTGACATGAAACTGGAAAAGGAGGCAATTCAGAGCTCCTGAAGAGAGATAAAAATTGGCAGCTAATATCTGGTTTCAATCTCCTAAATTACAACTTACAGAATTGCAGTAGCTGAACCAGTTAAGCAAGGCCTGAGTTTGCTGGTCCATAGAAATCATCTGTGTCTGCCTGCTGTGATGGCAGTCACGGCTTTCTCCTCTTGGTTGTGCCAGCAAGCCTCCACCTGTGCTAGGAATTTAGCTACTCCCAATGTCTCTAAAATATGTACAAACTCAGCTTCTCATGATGTGCTGGCTGAGTCCAGGTGATTAAAACAGAGCAGGAATTTCTGCTGGACTGGGCTCAGCAAATACAGGTTATCCTGCTGCAAAGCAAGTTACCAAAATCAGGGATATGGTTTACTAATGTAGAAACAGTATTTCTGTATTAGAAACTGTATTTCTCTGGGGCAGAAGGAGTGACTAGTGTAAATTAATTGTGTGATGTCACCAAAGCTTAGAGGCTTGAAAAATGAGGGAAAGGAGGGGAAATATTTGGTTGCCACCAGAATAATAACTACAGTACTGCTATTGTCAAGACAAGAAACTGAACATGCATTATGCGGAGTGTAGATGTTTCAATCAAAGGGGAGTTTCATGCTCTCAACACAGAGGTGGGATATGCTCTTTGCCTGACAGATATTGAGAGGGATAATTCTCTAGCAGCTTCCAAGTAAACAGAGGAGAAATTGAAGTTTGCACTGGGAGATCAAACTGTATTAAGCAATAAAATTTGCTCTGACTTACACTGGGAGTGCCTGCACTGGCTCCCAGGTGGGTGAGCACGACAGGGGCAGCGTGGGTGCCACCACTGCACTTTGTTTGTTTCTGTCACTATTCTTCCTGTTTCACAAGCACTAAAGCTACCAGTAAAGAGAGACAAAAATCACTTTGGCATGTCTCCAAATTCCTCCCACCAGCTGTAATTCATTGTGACTTAATTTTGGGCCAATATTTCCTTCTTGTTGAAAAATTGCCCTACCATTCCCTTTAGCTCTTTGACCTATGACTCAAAAAGCAGCAGCCTTGGCACTGCTTGTTTCTGTGAGCCCTGGCACTTGATGAAGAGCTCTCCAAACAAAACTCTGTGCCTAAGTAGACAAAAGATACATGTCTAATTAAACCTCTCCTTCTGCCTGCCTATTTTTTTTTTTTGTGAAGTTTATTTAAAATGTAGGATTATCGATTTTTCTTCACATTAATTAGATTAAAATGCAGTGGGTATTTTCCTCTTTTTTTTCCCCCCAGAGGTATTATCCTAACTTCATCTACATTCTTGTCTGCTCATTCCTGCTTCATATACAGGCTAGAATTTTTTATCCCCTCTGCACCACAGATTACTGTACTCCTCAATGCCTCTTGCATTTCACCCTGAGAGGTTGCAACAAGTGTTGGAAAGCATAAGTAAAAAAATATTTTTGCTTCAGTAAACTTGACTGCTGTTCAAACATCAACCAACCATGCTGTTTGTTTTAAGATACAATTGTTAGCATGACCCCATTAACTGCAAATTTGCTTGTTATATTCTCAGAAGTCTGAAAAATCAATAGGTAAGGACCATGAACTCTGGAAAAATGCACCCTGTTCATGTGGCCTAGGATAGGAAAGCTGAAAGTGGAGTAGTCCAGGTGATGTCAGAAATTGAGAAGTTCCCTCTCAAAAAAAAACTTTTCTGAAAATCTTCCTTGTCAAACATTACAATTAATTTTTCTTCTTTCCAGGAAATTTGAAAGAGGAAAAAATAGCTTTTTAAATTATACATGATATAATCAATATATATAGAGAAGGGGGGAAACAGAAGAAAACAATAAAGGAATTTGATGAAGACACCAGAAAAATGCAATGTCTTAAAAGGTGTAAGCACGGGGTCAGAGGTTGTCATGTTAGTGAAAATTTGACTGTAAATGGCTAAAGGTAGGGAGAAACAAGCTGGTTTTGTTTTGATTTGGTTTGTCTTTTTTGTACTGAAAGCAGTCATAATGAGAGTTACTGAACTCACTGAAACACATTGCATGAAAACTGTTTCTATTACAATTTAGTTTTCTGAAAATTCTCTTGATCTGACCTGTACAATAGGTAGGTGCTGAAAAAACAGAGAATCTCCTGGTTTGGCTCCTCCCCCCCCCATGTTATCAAGACCCCCAAATTTTCAAAAGGAAGAGTGGTGGTAGTGCCAATGTGGTAACACACACCACCCAGATGGTTCTTTCTAAAAACATTTATGCTGCATATATTACTAGCCACAGCACATACTCTCATTCTGCTCTAGACACTTTCATTTGCTGCAGCTTCTTATAATAACCATGTGCTACTTGGGATTCTGTTAAGTGATGTGACTTATATGTATCACACTTCAGTGGTTCTTCTGTTCTTTTCTAAGGCAAGACACCTAGAGAGTAGGAGTTTTGCATATATGTGTTGCATATATAGCATGAGGCTGCTGGAAAGCCTTTCACAGGCAGTGCAGGCTGTGGAGTTGGTGGTTTGAAAAAGGCTTCATTTCGTCCTAAACTAGCCCCAGAAATTTCCCTTTCTTCAGCAGGTGAGGCTGTCACCAGTGAAAGCCCCTGGCTGGAAGCTCTCTGGGTTGGAGCAAGAAGGTGAACAGTGATCTACAGCCCAGAGCCTTACAGGAGGGTGCTCAGATGTCCTGAAGTACCTGCAGCATGAGTCATTAGGGTTTGGTGTGGGGGCAGTTATTGTATTTTGCTTGTTTGTTTATTTTGTTTTCCATCCAGTGAATATTGCAGAATGAATTTCTGTCTCAGTTGTGGCTACAACAGAAATGAGCTGTGCTGTAGACATTGCTGAAAGCCATCCTTAGCCTTACTACTACAAACCAGCTGAATAAATCTATCCAGTTTGTCTGCTGAGGTACAGAGCAGCATCAGAGATTTGTTGTGATCCTTCAGCAACATTCCTCTTTATTTGGGTTGTCTCAACTCTTTATGATCTTGCAGCTTTCCTGTGCTGTTACATCTACCAGTATAAACTGTTACACCATGGAATGTCTGGGATGATGGTGTCATGAATAAATTGACAACATTTTCATGAAAATACACAAGGAAAGGTGTTTATGGAGAACTTGCCTTGCACCAACCAAAAATATTCTGGAACATTGTGCTGGGAAGAGATAGGAAGATATTAGTAGTATAGCTAGAGCAAGCCTAGTCTAATCTGAATTTTTCTTGGGTAGAGAAGGAAAGTCCTGTAGATGGTAACAAGTCTTTTGGCTTGGCACCAAGCATGGACATAATATGGCTCCATGCTAGAACTATAATTGTTCTTAGGTAAAGGCATTTCTTACTGCTGAAGTTTTGTTGAACATTGCAAATTTAGAGTTGATTCCCAACTGCAAATTTGTGCTTCCTTTCTATGCAAACACAAAGTCCATCAGACAAAACAAATGTGAAATAAGGTATACTTCAAATTGGAAACATGATCTGTATTTCTTAGAACCTACTCCCTCAGTAATCTGAAAAGACAATGATTTTCCTTTGGTCAAATATTTAAAAAAACTATTTATCCCACATTTGACCTCAGTAAAGCACTTGCATTTATTGTATTGATTTTGTCTGCATTACTGTGAAGCTACTGCACTGAATAACATCATATAGAAATTTCTAATTTTCTTTCTTGAAGGCTTCTGTCCTGAACACTATCTCTGGCTCACAGATGATCAACACATATTATTAGTATGGGATTAGCTGGAAATTGTTCATCAGATAATATTTCATCATCTTAGATCACTTCAGTGCTTAAAGATACCTTTGGTTCTGCAACATTTAAAGGATTTTCACAGTTCACTTCTAGGCATGCCCAGTCCCTTTTCTTATCTTTATACAGCCATGGTTATAAATTGTACAAGTCAGATCAATAAAAAAGGATTTTGAAGAAGGGTGAAAATAAATGTCATGCTTCATAATTTCTTCTAAGACATCACTATCTTTATTATTGTCACACCTACACTTTGCTAAAAATAAGCACAGGTTAGAAGCCAGAGTTAAATTCATTTTCAGATATGTCCCTTTCAGGTGTTCCCAAAGAAATATTTGGAACTGATATTATACACCACCACTCTTCCAAATTATATTGCCTTCAAAAACTCAGAAACAAATCTTTTCCAGGCTTCCAGCCCAAAGGATTCTGGACATTGTCACTCACTGTGAAATCCTCTGTGAGCCTTTTGGGCCCTAAAGCACTCTCAGAGGAGAAAACAGTTGCTTGATGCTGAATTTGGGGGCTAAAGTTGGATGTGGCTCTTTTGGATTTTCATGTTTCCTTTCCAACACCTGCTGGAAAGGAAGCCAGAGGGGAGTAAGGAAGAGAAAGCCAGATGCTGACAGTGCAGGAGGCACTGGGGCCAAGTTAAACCACATGGAATTCCATCTGAAAACACTTTTTTCTTTTGTGAGGGTGGTCAAGCTCTGGCACAGGTTACCCACAGAGGCTGTGGAATCCCCACTGGTAGAGCTACTCAAAACCTGACTGGATATAGTCCTGAGCATCCTGCTCTGAAAAGGTGAGGTTGGATGAGGTGTCCTCCAGGAGAAATCCAGGTACAAGGGGCTGAGGACTATTCCAGCCTCAGCCATTTCCTGAGTCTGAAATTTCCCACTGGCTCCAGAAGCTGCATGTATCTTGCAGATGCCTTAACACATGGAAAGAGATGGTGCAATTCAGCATCCCTTAAGAGAAATCCACCTGTGTGTCTCCTTTCACATGTGTGTGGAAACCTATTTCCTTTGGAGTACACAGCACACAGACTGAGCACTGCAGAGCTCGTGTCTGAATGTACAAATATAAAAGCAGGGAGGGAAGAGGGAAATCTTGCTGGGCTGAAAGCTTTATTGTGAGTTATTGTCTCCTGCAGTGATCAGTGAAAGCAGAGGGAAGCCTCTTCCTGTTAGGAATTACCAGGTCAACCCCTTCCTCTGTGAAGACTAAAGCTGTTGAGAGAACCTGCAGAGGTTATATTAGAGTTATGGATTGACATCCCAGAGACATCTAATTTATAACATCAGGATTACATTTCTCTGAATTTTCTTTGTGATCCAACAGCTGAGATGTAGTACAAATACAAAAATAAAGTATGAAAGATCTCAGCTCATTTAAATGCTCTTTTGGTAGTTTTTCTCTCTTCTAAGGAAGGTAGATTGCTTTATGTTTGTGGATACTTTTTGTTTTGAAGTTCCCTTCCTATACTTTTGTTACAGGTTTTATTGTGGTTTTACAGATGATGGGATAAAATAAAATTTAATGAGTCTGAAAGAAAAATGGAAGCTAGAGAAACAGCACTTACTGGTGCCTCCTTGGTGAGTTCATGCCTGCTACTCTGGTCTGGGGCACTGCTGTGTCCAGCAGCCTCTCCAGACTGTCCCTAGCCCAGAGGCTGCTTGTACAACACCAGGGTTGGAAGGATGTGGAAGACAGACCCTGTGATGTGGGGGATGATTTGGAAATCTATAGGAAGCTCTGCCTTCTTTAGTTTTAGCACTCATCTTTCTTTGTTCCAGCTAATCAATAGTCTCTGTTGCATTTTCTTTACTAGGGGAAGTATTCTTCCCTGGAGTGCAGTGCAAGGAGAGGTACTCACATCTCTGGTGGGGCTTGACTGTTAGGATTTATTGGCTGGGGCAGCAGGAGCACTTATCCTCACACCCCATTGCAATGGTAATTTCTGCATTTTCACACAGGCTGCCCTCATTTGAGGTCATCTTGATACATCTGACAGGCCATCAAAACAAGCCTTCAGATGACATAATCAGACAACTTGTGCAAATAATTATTTTGAGAAAATTTTATGCACAAGGACTACTAATTAGGAGAAATTGAGACAGAGATGGGGAAGGAGGCATCAGAGATCAAGAGTCTGGGAGTGAAAGATGGATCCAATGCAAACATATGCCACCCATGCTGCCAAATTGTTTGTTTTAGGGGGGGATTGGGGTTTAGCATGTGTGAAAGCACAGTACCACTGTCCACCTTGAGAAACAATTCTATTGTCTCCAGTAGACAAAATTGAAGGGAATTCAGCACACAGCAAGCCCACAAAATTGTCTGGAAATTAAGCCTGGGTGGAAAAGCTGAGAAATCCAGGATTGATCACAACAGCCTGAGCTTAAATAAGATTGTCTGAGAGGAAATGTGATGGCTACAGGTACACAACAGGAAACAGTGAAGAGGTCAGGGATGGAGTATCACCATTAATGAGTGAGGACAGAACAAGGAATAATGGGCTCAGTGTGCAGCTGGACTCAAAAGGTGACTACAAAAATGGCACAGTATCCAGGTGGTCTCTTTGTTGTTTGTGATGTTTGAATGACTTTCCCAGGCAATCCACTGCAGTGCAGGCTTTAACAGTGAGCTGATGCAGCCTTGCTTTCTGCTCTGGGAGGATGTATTTGCAGCAGAGGCTCCCTTGGCAGGGGAACTTCTCAGCTTTTGCTGGTAGGCTGGAGCTGTAAGAAGGCACAGTGTAGTGAGGGTGCAGGAGCCTGGCATGGGGCAGGAAAGGGGGGGGGGGGCTGTCCCCCAAATCAGCACATCACAGGGTGTAGACAGAATAGACAGAAGTAGACTGCAGAGGCCATGGAAAGAAGAAAAGTGAGGGAAATGGGCAGTGCTATCAGAGGGAGGGAAGAGAGGAGGTGCCCCTTAGGGAAGGACAGCCAAAGGGAAGTGGATGGAGGGAGCTGGACAGCCCAGGAATAGGATGATTCCTGTGTGTGTGTGTACACATTGCACTGATCAGGGGGCTGAACTTGCTCTTCTGAATAAGTGAAAACCCCAGGGCTGCTGCTGCTTCCAGCAGAGGTGGGCAGCACTGGACACAGAATTTAGTGCTGCTCTTTCCCCACTCCCCAGGGTCCCATGCTCCAAGAGAGGGACTTGGAGAGTTTGGAGATTGGTAGTCAGAATGGTCCTTGGGAAGTAGGCAAGCTCCCATTTTAGAAGCTTGGAACTACACTTTGTGAAAGCTTGTTTCCAAGTTCAATAGCACTGAGTTGGGTTTCTTCCTATAGCAGACAATAGTGTCTCATTATTAAATACATTGATTGCTTTGTATGGAGATGGATACTCCTTAGCTCTGTCTCCAGGACTGGTAATCACTTACTTTAGTGCCCCATTTACAGTATAAAATACTTTCCTTCTGTTTATGCCTTGTCTTGTGATATAGTTATTTAGAAAGTGCAATCATATTTCTTCTCAGCCCAGGGTGAGCAAATTGAACCATCCTTTTTCACTCTTCATGACAAATTGTAATCTCCTGCTCATACCAGTTAACCTCCCATTAAAACTACCCTGCTTTTAGCCCCTCTCTCTTGTATGCAGTGGGCAAAACAAAGTTGCAGATTAAAGCTAATTTTCTGTTGATACAGATTCCTCATCCTTGCTGGAAATGTCTGATGGTTTCCTAAGCATTCATTACATAATTTGTTGAGGCTGGTGAGTGCTAGTAGAATAGGTTTCATTAGTCTGACTTCAAAAGCCTAAAAAAGACTTGAAGATAACTTTTAAAACAAAGGAGAATGGATAGAATAAGGTATAAAGTAAGGGTGGATTCTGCTACCTGTACCTGGCAAACAGGGCAAAGTGCCCCTGCACTGTGCATACATGAAGTGGTATTGCAGGGAGGAATGACAGGAGAGCAGAACTCAGAACTGCTGCTGCTTTAGCAGCTGCACTGTCTGCGAGGAACTGGCTTACATGGAGGGAGAGTGCTGTGAGGATGAAAGCTTTGGCAGCAGGAATTTGCTAGAGGAGTTTCCCTGGGCCTGTCCCCGTGGGAAAACTCCCAGCAATGTTTGCAATAATGGTCTTCACACAAAGTGCAGTGTGCCAATGAACTGGGTTTCAGCATCGCCTATAAATAAGAATGGAAGACCATTTCAGGATAGATCTTCAGAATAAATAGGGTAAATGGATGAAAGAGGACACCAACAAAGGTTGTGATCATGATGTGTGAGCTATGGAAATATTAATGGGAAATAGCAGAGTGTAGAGCTATTGGGGGTGGGGTGTCTAATTCCAGAATCAGAGAATTTAAGGTAACTGGAAACTTTACAGAGGAGTCTCAGACAGACTCAGTGGCAGCTACCAAGTTGTGTGTACTGCCCACTATGTTGTACAAGAGTTTTTCCATGCTCCCATTAGTAGCTCTTTTGCTGTGAGGAAACTGAACATTGTCCTTGCCATGTCATCTGTGTCTGGCTGGGCTCCACAGGTTCCTGTGAGGCTCTGAGCAGACAGGAAAGCTCATTT
This sequence comes from Peucedramus taeniatus, assembly GCA_013400575.1. NCBI lineage: Eukaryota > Metazoa > Chordata > Aves > Passeriformes > Fringillidae > Peucedramus > Peucedramus taeniatus. Next base: position 475,965 of record WBNO01028755.1, on the reverse strand, counting down.
CCACATGGACCCCCTGGCCTGGACCAAGACATCTGTCACTCTGGCACCACCAGCAAGTGGCTGCTTGGTACCTATAGCAGCCAGGAATCAACTGCTTATCCTCAAGGAGATTGAAGACTCCAGGATGTAAAGCAATGCTTTTGCCAATGGCTTGCTCATTGATGTGTTTCAGCATTACTTTCACAAATGCATTACTTAGGTCTCCAGTTGTAAAAATTCTCTTTTTCAATATTTCAAATAATTTAAAAATAATTGTCGTCTTTTGGGAGGGTATTCTTTCTTGTTAATATTTCCCAGTAAGGTGGTACGTGGTCCATATTTTAAGTCATTACCAAGAGTGCAGGATCAATTGAAATACCTTTTGCAAAGTATGACTATGCTATGCAACTTGGTGCAATTTGATTCCCTCTCTAATGTCATCCTGAGCAAACCTTTAATAAAGGACAGCAGAGCTTGGACAAAACCCAAAAACCACATTCCCATTTTGACTTACCTCAGCCTCTCCTGCACTGCACATCCACCAAAAAATCAGGGTGTAGTTTTAGATGAGAGGTGTGAATGGGTGGGAAATGTTTTCTGGCATGTGCATGTGGTTTGTTTACCTGCATCAAGAGGAAGCACAGGCTTAAAGAGATCCATTCATGGCTGTGCAAACAGCGAAATCTTGCTGTTAGTAGATGCTTGTGTTTCCCCTGCAAAGGTTTAGTGGTTCTGTATTGGACAGGTCCTTGAGTAATAACAGGCAATCTCTCCTTCTGGTGAGGGTACTAATGGAGCTGCAATAAATTTTCCTCCCAGATGAGCTGCCCATGGACATGGAGATGGTTGAGCTGCTGGTGCCTCCATCACAGCCAAGGAGATTGGAGCAGGATGGTGTCACAGCCTTCAGATGGAGCTTCCCAGGAATCTGGGATGAGGGCTGGAGGAGAAAGGGAGGTAAAAGTCTCTGGAAAGCCAAGACACACCAGGGAAGAGGTTCTGGCAAATGTCCACCAAGGCTGCTGTTAGAAGGATGAGGAGTGTGATCACACTGAAGTAAAGATCTGAGATGACTGATATACCCCTGGGAGAGGAAATACTAATTTCTGAATGAGTCAGTCTATAATACTGTTGCTGATGGCTGTTTTGTTTTCTTAAACAACAGTTTGCATTTATGCAGTACATTTAAAATCAGCTTTATGTAGAAATTATTTTAACAGCCACTAAAATGCAAAGAGATACACCTAAAATATTTTTACAGGGTGGGTCATTTGTCTGTAAGGATGACCATGACAACATGATCATTTGATAGCTGAAGCTGTTATTGATTCATACCCCTGTGCCACATCCTGGATGTTGGCTGTACAGGGAACTGTCTCCAGGCTCTCCTGGCCTGGAATGATGAAGGTGCTGAACTGAGAGAACAATCTAGGTTTGAATTGCAGTGTTATTTATATATTCCTAGTCACTGAAATTACAGCTCCACCTGAATGATGACCATGACACTGGTAGTTGTTGCAGCATCTGAAGATACACCCCCTGAAAGGAGATTTACACTTTTCTGTGAGTTAAGAAATCTTATACAGACCTGTAAAAAAAAGGAATAATATAATTTATGCAAATTTTACCTACTAATTTGCTCATTATGGACTGTCAAGTGTAAGAGTATGCCAAAGGGATAGATGATAATTCTATTGTATTGTAAGACATAAACTCTTGCATCTTTTTGTTAAGCAATGTGGATGTACAAATTAATAATGACTTGCAGAAACAGTGGAAGGCTGCCTCAGATTTCTCTGCTTTTTTATATATCTAGCACTGGATTGTGGCAGTAAATTTAAAATTGGTCCTCCTATATTCACAACAGCTTGAGTCAAACATCTTGGCAGGACAGTCCCCTCGAAATTACTGAATGGAATTAATTTTTTCAGTACTTGAACTTGTGGAAATGTTGAGGCATGTCTAGCTAAATGGCTGTTAAATGTCTTTAATCAGACAGGGTTTTAGGTGAAGCTTACTCACCACAATACTAACTTCTTCAAAGATTTTCTTCCTTCCCTAAGCACATACAAAACCTTAGGGATGATGGACAGATACTTAATTCCTGAGTACTGTTAGCTTTTTCACAATAACCTGAGTACTTTCTTGTTATCATATTAAATTTAGAAAAAAACCCTGAATGTATGTGCTAAAATTTGACATGAAAATTAGGTTGAATAAAGAAATATTAGAAAAATATTCGTTTAATGAGGCATATATTAGCTCTCCAGTTCTGACTTCACATTTTCTTTTCAAAGTGTCCATATGTTTCAGGAATCTTTGGGTTAGAAGTGATTTGGTATTTTTATCTTCAGCTCCTGGCTGTCTCCACTTCTCAGAACTAATGAAAGTTGCTGCTCTCATTTCTTCCTGAAATTTGACAATGGAGAGACCTTTTTGCTTGTGTGTTAACAGAGTTCGACAGATTATATAAACCTGCAAAATATTGATTTTGCAGATGAAGGGTGTCAAATTAATTTGAATTATCCCTTTAAAGAGCTTAGACACTGATTAAATTTACTAAATGACATTTAAACTAGTAAATTGTAGCTTTGTACAATTGCATATATTAATATAGCTGCATATTTTATGCTAGAAAAGCATGCATGGCTATAAAAATGCACAGTCTCTTAAGAGCAATGGTTCAGCTTTAATTTTAAGACCTGCTCCTCATTTTCACCCTAGAGATTTAAAGATCCTACAGATGAATGATCCATGCAACATTTAGGGCTGGAGAGGGTTAGGAAGCCCAAGTTCCCACTCAGCTCTCAGCAGCAGGGTGTAGCTCTCCCTGCCTCTGCCCTGGCCCCTATTCATGAAGGTTATCACTGCTGTAGAGGCTTGCCCAGCTGGACTCCTTTGCAAGACAGGGCTCTTTCTGTAAAACAATAAGGAACAGTCCCATATCTGCCACAATTTCAATTTCTGATGTAAAAAAATCTACATTTTGATGAATGGCTGCATAAAAACACCTTGAATAGCTGAGCTGGTGTATACCCAGTCCCCCTGGATATGACCACTGGACCTCACTGCTCCAGCACCACAGAATCTCTGGGATGCATCATCTGGCAGAGCTGAGCTGGAGAGCATCAGGCACCTTTGGGGTGAGGTCATGCTTTGCTCTCCAGTGCAAGGCTGTGTGTGCCACAGCTGAGAGCACACTGCTGGCACGTGCTGCCACTTGTCTGCATTAGCAGGCTAAAGGGGCTAGAACTGCCCAGGGATCCACATGTTCCCTGTTGGCACAGATGGTGCAGCATGAGTGTGGTGGGGACTGCAGCAGCTGCCAGGTCTCAGCAGAGCTGGCTCTGGGTGCCCCTGCCCAGGCTGTGCAGGACAGATCCTCATGCTCCTCTGTCAGCAATGGAGAGAGATGGGGAAGACTGATGGTGATCAGAATCTGATTTGTTGTGGGATACAAACACTTACACACTATTCCAGGGACACTAGTAATGTTTCACTGCACTGATTGGGTTAACGATCACAAATTTATGCATTTTAAACATCTCTTGCTTTCAGAAGTCTGATGTACTTTTCTTTTCCTGGTAAACCCGTCTGATTGAATCTTCCTGCAATCCTCAAAGTTCTGTTTGCTACTGCCAAGGCATCCTGTTATCAAATCTCTTATGTTAACTAGGTCCAAAGTCCATAATCTGTCTTGTGTCCCCCAACATCCTGACACTCCTCTTGTGCTCTGTGCAAGAAAACTGATGTTTCTTAGTGAGTGATGTTGCAGGATGGAAACATAGGCACAGTCAAGGACAGGAGGAGTCTGAATTATCTTCTTGGTAGCTCTGTAATAAAGCACATAAGCATGAATGCTCTGTGTAGGACATTTATTCAAGCTGGTGGAGCTATGTCCTCTTACTGTCACAGTCTGTGACATTTGTACTATGGTTCCTCTTTGATACTGAGGACTTTGTGATCTTTAAAGTTCTTGAGTGGGTCTTTTATAAGTGGGAACTAATGTTAAATGCTTCCCTGGCTTGGCTTGTCAGCTGCTAATGAGTCAGGAGAAGAAGGACTGCAATATGTTTCTGCCTGAGAGTTTAGCCACTGGCTTTTGTGATTTGTGCAGTTGCTGGGATATCAGCCCACTCGCTGGTCTGGCAAACTGGTCTGGCAGAGATGTTCTGGTTTGAACCAAAGTACTTGTTTAGAACGTCATGTCAACGTGAAGCAGAGAAAATGGGTTTCGATTATACAGAAATCACAAAAATATACCTCCTTTTTGTGTTAAATATTTTCTAGCTTTCACTTCTTTATAATTAAAATAGATTCTCCCATTTCTAGCCTTCACCTCCACCAAATGCCTGTTTTTCTATCCATCCACTAGAACATTGTTCCTTAAGTAAATAGAAAGATTTAATGAAGTGCCATTCAGAGTAATTCCTTTCCCTTTGATGCCCCACTGTAATTTTCTTATGGAAACAATATCATCAGGCCAAATAACATTCTTCTGACTCCTTCACATGTGATTACGTTGTAACAATACCAAGTTCATGGCATGTGAGATGTCCCTTTGAATCAATACAGGAGTGAAGTAAAGGGGAAAAAATAAATTATTCAGTGTGGTTCAGATTTGCTCATGCAAGTGAGTAAGCTCAGAGCTCTGAAGTGTAGTAGCAGTCAGAAGTTCTGCTGCCAGCCTTCCTCTCATTAAATCACCTGGTTTTCCCCCCTATAGTCAATGTTGCATATAATGTGCACAGATTGACAAGAAAACACTGCCTGCAAGGCTGAAAGCAGAGCATTGTGTGCACTAAAGTGCTTACTGAGCACTTTAAGGAGTATTTAGGTTCTTGACTCTTGGAGATGGTCTGTAGGAATTCTGTGTTGAATTCCCATGTACCCACTCCAGAGAGAGGAAAGGACCCTCAAAGAGATATGCTAATTCTTCCTAAAGCTGCCTTCATTCCTTTTCCAAATTTTGGGAGCAGTGACTTCGCTTTGGGAGTACAAAAACTTAGGTCTGCTGCTCTCACTATAGATGGGACTCCTCTGGTGAGTGGACACCACCTTCCTGAAGTCCTGGTTTGGAAGAAATTGAAGGGAGGGAAAGAAGTTTCCTGTAGTATAGTCAAGTGTCCAGGGAGGCAATGTCAGGAATGGTGCAGGCAGCTGACAATGAATGAACCATTTACCAGTCCCTAACTAGAGCTTGTACTAGGGAAAAGGCTGGGGCTCTCCCATATGAATTCCAAGGAAACTAGTTTAGAAATTCTGCAGGATGTGAGGAATGAAGTAGAATTTCAAACTTAAAGCATAGACACAGTAGGAAGTGCTGTGGTTTTGCTGTGTTGCAGTCACTTACCTTTGCTTACTCTTGCTAAAGAGCAAAGAGGCATCCTTTGACTCAGTCAGAAGAGCCAGCTGTTTTCATCTCCATCTAATGTGATGGATCCCTCCAAAATCAGTGGTCACAATATCTGGAGCTCAATGACTGGGGAGAGAGACAGCAGCTCATACGAGGAGGAAAATGAGATATGGTGTAAAGTACTCAAACACAGGAAAGAAATTGTGCCCTTGTGAGTTCCCAACTCTCAAACGTAAAGCCTTCATAGTGGCTTTAACTACTGCTCAGTGGTAGTTCTGGGAATCACAGAATATTCTGAGAATATTCTGAGTTGGAAGGGTCTCACAAGCATTATCAAGTCCAGCTCCTGGCCCTGCACAGGACAGCCCAAAAAAATACACCTCTGCCTGAGAGCATTGTGCAAGAGCTTCTTGAATTCTCTTGGGCTTGGTGCTGTGACCACTTCCCTGGGGAGCCTGTTCCACTGCCCAACCCTCTGGATGAAGAACCTTTTTCCAATACCCAACCTAAACCTTTCTTGACATAATTTCAGACTCTTTCCTCAGGTCCTGTCACTGGTCACTACAGAGAAGAGATCAGTGTCTGCCCCTCCTCTTCCCCTCAAGAGGAAGTTATAACTCCAGTGAGGTCTCCACTCAGTCTCCTCCAGACTGAGCAGACCAAGTGAGCTCAGCTGCTCCTCAAAACATTGAGTAGTTACATCTCTTCTGAAGATGAAGGCCAAAGCTTTTATTACCTTTCTATCATCTCTTGCAGATGGCATTCTGGCTTAATTCTGGTATTATTTCAATTTATATGGCAGAGAATCACAGCTGTAACTGCTGACATTTACTCTTCTCCACAGAGAAGCCACATACAAGGACCTAATTCAGCACAGCAGTTTGTGCAAAGTTTGTCTTCCAATGAAGTCTGACGAGCCTCAAGACAAAAGTATATGTGTGTGTGTGTGTGTGTGTGTGTGTGTGTGTGTGTGAAAGGGTCCATGTAAATGTCTGTTCAACCATAACCAGTGTAGGGTAACACCTGCCTTCCAAGCCCAGCTTAGCTGGTCCAAGTCATGCTGCTTTACTCAGGCTGAGAGGGCAGCTCAAGCCCCTCTGCAGAAAATAAAATATTTTCAGTCTCCAAGGGTGGTGTCTCAGTACTTTTTGTAACATTTAAATCACTTTAAAGGATCTTTAAGAATTTACAGCAAGCCCTCGAGTTCTTCCACAAGCCACAAATTAATTAGCTTGTTCCTCAAATTCCAGTAAGTTAAGTGGAAGCGCTTCAGAGGTTCCTTTCCTGGAAAATGTAAAACATCCTTTGATTAACTCCCCACTTCATGATAATGAAGGCCTGGGGTTTTTTTCAAAGAGCTTGATGTGATTTTTAAATTTAAGATCGAAGTAGCGTTTTAGTCAGTGTTTGAGATTAAACTGGTACTTTACTCAAAGTTGGAGGGAAAGAATTTAGTTGGCCACCAGTGGGGAGAGACCCTTTTGCCAGTGAGAGAAGGACCATCCAGCTGTGCCTGCTGGCTGAGGCAGCTTGCAAAAAAGCCCAAAGCAATGTACTACTAGAAGTTACAGATGGAGACAGACCAGAGGCTGGGGCTGCAAACCTTGTGGGTGCACAATATCAGAGAAACATAGAATGGTTTGGGTTGTGAGGGACCTTCAAGATCATCTAGTTCTGACCCCCTGCCATGGACAGGGACACCTTCCACTAGACCAGGTTGTTCAGATGCCCATCCAACCTGGCCCTGAACACTTCCAGGGATGGGGCATCCCCTGTATCAGATGCTCTTGTTAGCTCAGTGCTCACAGCTGCCTGTGTCTGCCGCGAGTCTGCAGAACGAACCACGGCTCAGCAGACTTATAAGAGTGTTTGAGAGAGACCTGTGGACAATGCCCCTGGACCAGGCTATCCACATGTCCTATCAAACCATTGCATTGTCCTGCTGACCAGTCAGCCCTCTTTCTTGCCACAGTCTCTGGAGATTTCGGGATCCTGATGTCTTCTCCTTGTGTTGCCTTTCCTTTAGTGCATACACAATTGTCCATCTTCTTCAACTGCTCTCAGTGATGGCAGTGGCTTCCCTTCCCTTGGTGCTTGTTTCTATGTCCTGTTTCCTGGATCCCCTGCCTGGCAGATTTGAAGTCAGATCTCCTTACAGATGACAGTAAAAGGAAAATAAGCCTGTTGCTTAGGAAGCTGCTAAATGAAAAGGTCAAATAAAATCTAAAGGGATTTGAGAGTCTACAGAGAGAGAATGGGCTCCATACAGGTGCTGAAAACCACAATCTGGCCAGTTCCTGAGCAAAGAAATCATACTGTCATCTACCTGGAGATAAAATAGTGAGGGGCAGGTGTTCTTTCTTGCAGAAGGTCTAATTCCAATCATCCACCTGAGGTAGGTTAATTGCCAGTTCCTCAGAATAGTCCTGTGGGGTTTGGATCATGCATCCACAGAAGCAGAGATTGGATTTCACCAGTCCTGATAGTGAAGCCTTCTCAGACATGGCCTTAGAAGAGCTCTGTGGACATACAGTGCAGTAGGGAATTGTCAGCAGGTGCAGATGTGGCATATCTGTGCCTAAACACACAGCCTCACCATAAAACAGGCAGCTCAGAGCCATGTATGGTCCTTGAGACAGGGAATGGCTTCAGACAAGGTCTGAAAGGGTTAGCAGAATTTGAAAATCAAGTTTTCCCCACTATATCCCTGTTCTTAGCTTCTCTCTGCAGTGAAACTGAGGGCTAGGGAGACTTCTCCATGGCCTTCTGCATCCATGTTTACTTAAAAACTCCTGTTCCAAGTCCTGGGGTCCCTGCTTCACTTTCACTAAATTTGGGATGAGAACATTTTCCCACTGAGTTAAGTGACATTTTTTCTTTGTAAATTCTGAAATTCTTCATGATGGAGCATTATTACACCTCCAAAGTGGTGGTATTTATTTTGTGCCAGTGTCTGTGAGCCCTGATTGTACAAGATGGCTTTACAGAGCTAGGTGCTACACCATTATGACCAGCTAGTTGAATTTGGAAAATAGAAGATACCTTACAGTTCCTGAAATGTTTAACATTTCTGCTGCCCCACAGGATCCAAATGCACACATGCCCCTGTGACATAAGAGAGCTCACTCCCACTGTCTGAATGGTAATTGCCTTGCAGCCCATCACGGTGCTCACCTCTCAGTAGTCCCTGGGTGAGATGTCCCTGTCTCCTCCTTGCCCTTTTCTGCTTGATCCTCACCCCAGGTATTATATTTTTATCTTATGAAGTTGCAGGGATCACTATGCCTCACATTTTTGCCACTTCACTGAGATACTCAGTTTGCTTTCCCAATATTGGCAAAACCTTTCTAACAATGGGTGTATCCTAAACCCTCAATAACCTTGTTTTAGTTATGTAGTTTAATTTGGACAAGGCAAATCTTGGCCTTGGTTTGTTCACTGTTAAGGAATTCTTGCTGTGTGTGTAGAGTGTGAAATCCTCTACAAACTCTACTGTTGGCTGACTCCTTAATGCACAAGTTACTACAGTATGGTTGCTAAAAAGGCTGTGTTGTTTTGCATGACATTGGCTACTGAGCACTAAAATCTCATTCTTGTAGAGGGTTAACTCGGTTGAGTAAAACAACTGACAACTATACTTGAACTGAAGATTCTTCTAATTACTTCATATGCCACAGAATAAAAAATATGATGATTATCTAGTTCATAAGGGATTAGATTGCAGAAGGGAAAAAAATTATTCCTGATCTTTGTTATTTGATATGTAACAGCTGATTTTGTTTTTTGAGGAAACAAAGTAGGAAGTTGCAAAGGATGAAAAGATCTGGGCAAAAGACAGTTGAGGGGAAAGATGGGAGTGTAATAAACTGAAGCCTGATGAAAAGGCATTCTTAGAGGGTAGGCAGAACAAATACTTGTGCAGTAGGTCATGAAAGCCTGGGGAAGATGATCAGCCCAGCAAAACACTGCTACAAGGTGGTTGTTTCTGAATTACTGCTATTTAGGTGCTTTCATCCATCTTCAAAGTAAGAATAATGTAAACCTCTTTCATACTCTCAGGTCAAATTGTGCTGCTTTATTTTTCCTTCAATGGAGACATTATGGAAGGTTATGAAGTAGAAAACATTGCCATGTTACTGCAGGAGAATTGAGTTCTTCTCCCTCTAATGACACTTTTGTGCTGTAATACATCTATGTTTTTATACCAGCCTACTGCTTTTTTTATTTAGGTTGTGACATAAGGCAGGATACAGATTGTGTATTTCAATGACTGTAGTACTATTTAAGGAGATAACAAAAGCCGAAGTAGTTGAGAGTAAAATACCCAACCTTATTTTAAAGGGAAAACTTGCAAAACGAGCATGCTACAAGGAAAGGCAGTTGTATAGTTTCAGAAAGTAGGTTAGGGTACCCAAGAGACAATTTAAATGAGCTAGTAAGGAAAAACAGATCTGGGACTGTTTTGAGATATTCCTCCGATAATATTGTAGAAATGAGTAAATCCAAGGGAAAAAAAAATCACATTTAATTTATACTGTTTCATGTTGTGCTGATTTCTCAAGACCTCAGTGAATCGTTTGTATGTGAACTGTGGGAAGAGAGGATGCCAGGAGGAGACTAACATCTGTGACCCAGTGTAACAATGTTATAGCAAAATTTACAAGGAAGGACTGGGTTTTATTTCTTATGATTGAATGTAGGAGAACCTTTTGGGGTCTTTGTTTTTGCTGTGCACAGTGTGTATCCCTGCTAAACTGTTATTGTTGCTATCAAGGTTCAAGAATAAAAGCCTGCCTTGACTGGGATGTCACAGCTTAGCAAGATACACAACAGGACTTAACACAATTTCTTGGGAGGGCGCAGGAGAAGGAGTGAATCATGGCACAGCTGAGATGAAGAACATGAATTGTGGCATGTGGGCTGGGAAAGGCTCTTGCTAAGGCTGCTCTGAGCACTGTACCTGCAGCTTCGGCAGCAGCATCTTGGTACAGAAACTCGTATGGTTCAAATAGCAGTCAAAAAGTGAAGCAGTGCAAAATACAAGCCATCAGTTTAGGCTCTTGCTAGCCAAAGGCAAGTCTTTTTGCCCAAGGCTGCTAATGGAGGGGGCTGTAGGCAGTCCCTGCTGCAATTTCTGTGGCTCTGGGCACCTTTGGGTGGGTCTGTGGGTCTGGTGCTCTGGGTGCTCTCATTCAGCCAGCACAGGAGGAGTTCACAGAACAGTCAAGCCTCAAATCTTTTAGCTCTGCAAGCTGGTAATTTTTTTCTCTTAATGTAGAAAGGATCCTTCATTTCAAACACACTAAAATACTGACAGGCAGAATATTCAGTGGTCCTAGAGCTGCTTTTATGCCTTTGTTCAGTTATGCTCTAGTTGTTCTGTCAGCTGAGAACCTGCCATAGGGGAAAACACCACTTATGCCCTGTCCTTATTCCTTTGTAGCATCCCCAGGTGATCAACACAGTTTAAAAAAGCCCTCAGTATGACCTTCTATCTTCTTTATGACATGGTTCACTCACCTGAAAATAAGATTTTATCTGTTGGTAAAATTAGAAACCTTTGTGTGAAGTCAAATTTATTTCTACAGCCATTTGTAATGACATTTATTTCATTTGGGATTAAATTCTGCAATTTCCAAAGCAGTAACTGTGAATACTGCTGAACCTTATACAGCAGAACTGCAATTCTAAGCCCATTACAGACTTAAGATAAAATTTCCAAATGAACTGGAGCTAGGTTTACAATATAGGAACAGGAACAACATACAGATTTTCATCCCAATCTTACCAGTTTTAACCATTTGGTCATGTAATTATAGGAAAAAAAAGTGTTTATGCAAGTTTGCTTGCAAATGTTGATACCGATATAGAAAACAGAATTCAAATATCTGAATAAAAATCTTGAGGAAAAGCAGGGGTTAAAAACAGAGGAGAAACTCTGCCCAGCAGTATGTGACAATCAGACTGATCTTTCATCCATCAGGATTTTCAGAATCAAGTACTATTTATATTTCTACCTACTGGATGATAGGAAGGAACAAGCAATTTTGTGTGCACAGGTACTGATGAAGCCTAGTTTCCAGTGTGCCTGTCTGACAGTTGTCCCCTGGCCCAGTGGATGTCTCATCCTTAGGGAACAGAAGGCCCTCATGAAAAGGCTCATGTAGCTGGCATTGAGCTGTGGCTTGGACTACAGCATTTCCATTTGTCAAAGCACTTACAGCATGTTTTCTCTCCCCAGTACTTGCTCAGCCCTTGTGCTTATGATACTTGAGGAACTAGAATATCTCTGCATTTTTTCTCTTCTTCTGTCAACTTCTGGCTGGGATGAAACAAAGGGTTCAGAAGTTATTAGAAGGAGACAAGGAGAAAGTGTGGAAGCATTAAGCCTTGTTCCCATAGAAACCTGTCTAAAAAGCAGTTTTGTTGTCAGAGGGAAGGCAGGGAGAGCTGGCTCGCTGTTCCTGAGAGCTTGGCCACAGGCAGGGGAATATGCAGGTGCTCTCTGATTTGTATCTTCATGTGCTCAATTCTGTGTGCTGTCAGCAGGGCAAGACTGGGCACCAGGAACTCCTCCTCGGTTGCCTTCTTCTGGCTGCTGATCCTGGGTGAGGTGGGGACTGTATTTTGAAAAAGGACTGCATGCCTGCACCCAGGGAAGGAAGGCAAGCCTCAGCACAGCCTCACAGAGAGCCAGGAGTGGCCAAAGAGAGCAGGCAGCTACTGAGATAAGCATGCTTCCAGCTGGGTTCAGAGAAGAGAGGCTTTTCCTTAGGGCTCGGAGGGACTGCACAGGACACGCTGCAAACAAAGAGCCTTGGTGAGAAGAGCAAAGTTTAGCCCAGAGGCTGGGATAGAATCATAGAAACACAGAACAGCCTGGATTGGAAGATCACCCATTTACAACCCCCCACCATGGGCAAGGACACCTTTCACTAGACCAGGTTGCTCCAAGCCCCATCCAACCTGGTCTTGAACTCATCCAGGAATGGGGCATCCACAACTTTTCTGGGCAACCTGTGCTAGTGCCTCATCACCTTCACAGTAAAGAATTTTTTCCCAACATCCAACCTAAACCTACTCGCTTTCAATCTGAAGCCATTCCCTCTTGTTCTGTCACTGCATGCCCTTGTAAAAAGACCTCCAGTTCTCTTGTAGGCCCCCTTTGGGTTCTGGAAGGCTGCAATAAGGGCACCAGGACCATCAGGCTGAACAACCACAACTCTTTCAGCCTTTCTTTATAGGAGAGGTACTCCATTCCTCTAATCATCTGCCCTGCAAGGTCATGGACGGCAAGGAAAATACTGGCTGACATTTTACCTGAAAGTTGATTTTTGCTACATACAATCATTTTGCATGTGAAACAAAGTCTCAGAGTAGACACTCTCTTATTGGTTTTGAGATTCAGCTTTCAGTTTGTGCTGTTTTGTGGTGAACCAGTGCTTTGCCACTGCAGGGTCACTCCACATGCCACAGCTGTGGCATACAGATGCACAGCAGCAGAGCGCAGCTGCTTTAAGCTGGGAGAGGGAATGGTTTCACTGTGCCTTGGTGAAAAGGACTCTGTTCCTAGTGTACACATTCTGCATGGGTGCCCTGTGGTCATTATGCTCTGTCACTGGGAATCTAGGGACTTTTCTCATGGTTCATTGAGGTACACCAAGTAGAAGTTGGCCAGAATGAGCAGAGTTTCTAAAAACTCCGGCCAAATTCCCATATTTCATCATTGTGTATTTTAGAAAATTATATTCCAGTGTCCAAGTTTTCATGTTGTACCAGGCAGCATGCTGAGGCATTATGGAGAGTTTTTTTCCCTCTAGGTCCTTCCACATTATTTTCCCATGCCAAGCACAATATGTCCTAAAGTGTCTCAACTTGTTCTGCACACTGAGGGTGTCCTGTGCACTCCTGACCATGTGCTGGGCACTGTGCAGAGCAAAAAGGATTATCTATTGAAGATGCAGGCTGTCAGCTCAGTGGTCAAGATTCTACTTAGGTCTGTATGAAGGGTATTTTCTGAAAAACCTGTGTAGGGTCTTCCCTGAACCATTCAATGATGAGAAAAGAAAGGGAAACAAACCCCAGACAAAATCTCCCAGAGGAACACCACATTTTGGGCTTTCTCCATTGCTTTTGCTGAATATCCATTTCCATGTATTACTAAAACCGTCTGGGACCACATCCTGCTCAGTAAAGCTCCTCATTTTGCCATCTTCAGCAGGATTTCAGCTCTTAAATGTACTGCACTTAATGTAAGTTGGCATTCTTGTACAAATCTGAACTGACATTCCTGTATATGAGTGGTTACTGTGGTCATCTGGGCTCCTTTTAAAAACATTGTTCTTAAAGAACAGAGCAGTTGCAGTCTTGAAAACATGGAAAAGAGATGTGGAAGAATAATTAAAATGATAATTGGAAATCATAACAAACCCAGTTCATGGCTTGAGGTGACTCCTGTTTCAGTTTTGACAGTGTGATTCTGTTGTAAATGTTCCTTTCCCTTTCCTCACTGGGATGATGTTGCAGTCTGGTGCTGATCTGAGATGGCAGGGTTGAAATGTCAGGCATTTCTACCCTCCTTACTTGCAATACTGCATCAAAGAAGATGAAAAGTCTTCTGTATATGTGTATGTAGCTGTGGCTGAGGGGTGAGCAGTTAGCATTCTGTTAAAGGCCTGATAATGCTGAGCCAATTAAAGACAGTTCAGGATATCTAGGTTTTAATTCAGTTACTGCAGGCCAACAACAGTTTTTGCAGAAAGGGAATAAATTTCTTCCTCAACTATTTGGTTAGGGAATTTGAAATTATTCTTAAAACAATTTCTTTAAGCATTGATAATTTTTTCCATCCATGTCAGTTGAGTCTGACAACTGCAGATTTATGTCAGACAAATTCTTGCTTCTTTACATTTAAGTTCTTGTAATGTGTTCTGTTGGTCTCTTTGAAATCCTGAGGTTTTTTTGTAACCTGTCTAAACTTGAGAAACTGATGAAGACAACCAATTTAAATTTTCTTAGAGAAGAGCTGGGTCAAAAGTTTTCACCTAAAATGTGCTGCTCCTTTTAAAACTAATGTTTCCTTTATTAAATTCTCTAAAACACTGAAATAGAAATCTTCAGACTTCCAGAATGACATTTTAAAGGCACAATGCTTTCTTAACATCAACAGTTGTTTGTGGGTGTAGCTTGCAGGTTTTGGAAAACTAGTTCACACTCTTCCACAAGAAAATATCTTCAGTTTCCTCATATAATGAAATGTAAAGCAAATACTGGAGAGGAAAGTCTTGTACAAGGAGATGAAGTCACTTGTGGTTGTGCTATCAGTCATCTGCAGAGCTGGCATGGGTGCTGAGCCCTGGAGGGTCTCACCAATGCAGCTCATTCAGTTCCCAGCTTGAATTGATGGATTTTAACTGTAACTTCCAGCTGGAAAAAAGTGTTTGGCTGTATCCTATTGTGCTTCTGGGGATGGTGGCTGCTTGGCAGGGCTGAGGGCAGGGTTGTTCTAATGCAAACTTTGGGGGTGTCATCCTTTGGTGGTTTACAATGTTTTTTCCTGTTAAGGGGTGTGCTGTGTGATCCATGACTGAATGAAGCCACAGAGACCCATCTTATCAGCATTTCTACCCACCAACATCTTTAGTCTTTATTCAGAAATGGGAGCTATTTTAAAAACAGCCTATGAATACAGATTCAATGATGCTGTTGTAATTACTGTACCAGACAAGATGGCTCATTTCAGGAAGGGGAAAGTAGTTACAAATGCAACATTTCATAAAAAGAGACTTTAATTAAGTTGAGAGGCAAAATATAATAACAGTCTTCTTAATGTAGACATGCTGTATCAAAGATCCTCCGACTCTCAGGAAGATTAAACTGGTTAAGGTTTCTACATCAGCATAACTCTTGAATCCAGCACTTGCCAAAATGAATAGGATCATAAAATAGGCAGCTTCTTATATAGCAAACTATGGAAGGTTTATGGGAAAAAAAAATAATTTGGATGAAAAAAAGTTTTATTTACAGTGAATTGTTTACTAGTGTGTGCATTGGTATAATGAGAAATAGAAGATCCCTGAATTAATGAAAATTACCCAGGTTCTACCTCACTTCTTCCCGATAGAGCTAAATCCTGGCCATGCCTTTCATATACACAGTGCTATTCATATGTGCACTGCTCTTACCAAAGCACTGCCAGTCATGGTGGCAATTTCAATGGCTTTTCCCATGTCCAGTGGGAGTCTTTCAGTGCTGGTCCTGTGATGTTCTACACTGAAAATCTCACTGACCTTCCCAAAGTTCTCCAGCTCTCGTGCCTCCCTGGAGGTGTCTTTACATCCTACCCCAGCTTGTACTTGTTGAATTCTCTCCTCTGTCTCTCTGGTTTTATTTATTTTCCATCCTTGGAAAGTGACAGGGCTTCTCCTTGGGACTTGGGATACAAAAATAATCTCAGTGGAAGCAAATAAATTTTTTTTTCCAAAATCTTATTCTCCACATAAGCAACAGATTCCTTGTGTTATCTAAGAATCCAGGCTGTGTTGGCTTGATCCCTAGGACTGCCTTTGAAATGAATGGTCAACCTGGGCCAGCTCCTGGGTCCCTTCTGCTTCTATGACATTGTTAAAGCCCCTGGGCTCAGCTGCTCTAGCAGCAGATGGGAACATCAGGGACTAGCACTGGAGCTTCTACCCCAGGAAGGAAAGAGTGAACTTCTCTAGTCAAATAAGCACCAAGTGGCTCTTGTGCTGTGGACTTGTGCTGCCAAGTCCTTAAAATCTTGGACTTAAATCAGAGACTTCAGTTCTTATCTTTGACACAGACTTTTTTTTCTAAGTCAGGTAGGTCTGTGTCGCTAAAGATAACTTTATAAGCCTGACTCCCCTTCCAGGGATAATTTCTGCTTAACTTCAGTGTGACTTAAGCATTTGGATCTAAATTTTCTCTGTTTATGAGATGTGGATCCTTTGTTTCTTATTTGCCAAAGCTCGCAAGTGTGTTCTTCTGTGCATGTGAAATAATTTGTATAATAGAACACTGCTACAGTAATACTATTAATTATTAGTGAAATTCTGATTTCACAGAATAGTGAATGAGGGTTGTGAATCACTAGTTTCTTCAAGAACTTCACTGGGGCTTTACAGTGGGGAGCAAACCAAGACTTCAGTGCTATAGGCTAGACTGTCATTTCATGGTAATTTTAATTATAATGACCCTTTTGGATGAAGGATATTTTGTGAATCAGAATATTATTTGTGATCATTCAGTATTTCAGAGCTACCTTCCTATTGCTGACTGTCATTACTGGAAAGAAACAGGCCTTTTGGAATTCAAATGATATACAGAGATCATCATTGGCTGGGATGACTCCACTTTTGTTGGCAATCTATCAAATACGCTGTCAGTGGGAGTCCAATTCTGCAAGATGAAGCACAGTCAAACCCACTGGCTCCATTGCACCCCATGCTGGTTTTCAGCCAGGTTTGAAGATGGGTTCCCAAACATCCATTCTCAGCCACGGCTGGTGGTGGGGTTGATCATGGCTGCTTGAAATTCTTTCAAAGGTGGGAATGTTTCACTGGCAACAGGAAAGGTGCTGAAGGCTCCTGGACAAGGGTCTTGTTGCTACAGCACCAGCATTTTCAAAAATATTCCCAGAAAAGCATTTTCTCTACCTGTAATATTTTAGTTGCTTGGGGTCTTTTTTGCTTATCAGGTTTGTTGATAATGATCAGGTTTTTAGTAATAATGTAAATAGTATCTGTTTTCCCTATAGTATGTGCACAGTACTCTTTGGAGATAAGTGACCTTTGTCTGGTTAAGGGTTTGGTTCGATGGATTCTGCCATCTACATTTAACGAAGAAATTTTAGGGAGCACTGTCTTGTTCTGGAGCCAGGAAGAAGTTTCCCTGGGTCGGGGTTGGGTCTGTCTGCATGCTTGGGTCAGCTCTCATGGCATGGTCCCACAGATAGGGGCTCTTTAGGGCCATCTGGTTACATGCATAGGTTTCTCTGAATGACTCTTTGCTGGGCTACCTGGGAAATCCTTTCACAGTCTGGCTGCTCTGAAGCATCCAGAGGTATCAGTCAGCTGTCTGATTTCTGTTCTGGGACTGGGTATGCTGTGAACATCCTTTTCCTGCTCTCCTTGGGGGGCCACATACACCAGCTCCCTGACATCCCAACTATCCCAGGGCCCCCTTTCCCAAACTGCCAGGAAAGCAAGGTCGTGGCCAAGAAGGAGGAGGAAATGTTTTTCTTCCCATCTGTCAACCCCCACATTATTACATCTGAACTGTGTCCAATGGTGGACAGTCTAGTTCATCTGAATTGGTTTGAGGCAAGTGCTTCTTGCTTTTCAGACCAAAGTGCAGAGATCAGTGCTCAGTGTCTGTTTCCCTGACAGCAAAACACTAATTTTGTGGGGAGGGAAACACTTGGGAAGATTTAAATCGGGAACCTTTTGGCTCTCGAAACCTGCTGGATAAACACTGGTTTTGTTCCTGGCAGATGTTCTTAGCACCAGTCTTTTAGAGAAAGTAAGATGTGAAGCTGGGCTGTCACTGGATGCCTGGGTGGTGCAGGGTGGTGCAGTGCACAGGCAGAAGATGTCTGGAGGAGATGTGGCTCTGCCTCTCTACACAAAGTGCTTGAGAATTGATGAAACAAAGGGCTAAATATGAGCCTGGTGATATCGTTGGCGTTGTGAATGAGATGTTGAACCAGAAAAAACTGAGAGACCGGGACACTCCTTTTTGTCCCTTACCCTCTCTCTTTGCCATCTTCAGCTGGCCTCTGCTCATCCTGCCCTCCTGTCACATCCAGCAAACAGCTGCAGGCTTGGCAGGCTTCCCAGCCCTCCTCCACTGCAGCTGGAGACAGCAAGGGCTGCTGCTGGCCACACTATCCCAAGAGGCTGGATGAAAACACTTTCATCAATCAAGACTAGGTTATCACATTCTTTAAAAATAATGAGACCTAGATATGAAATATCTTTTTGTGTCTCCAGCTGCACTTAGACCACTGCAAATCCTTAAGCAGCAAAGTGTCCCAGTGCTTGCTGTGGTAAGGTGTAGAAATAGCTCGCTAATTTAAAGATGCAAACCCATGGTAATATTGCTGGGTTATCTTCCTATAGCTAAAAGCTCTTCTTATGTACTGTTATCCATTTGGTTAATATTAATGCCTGGGTAGGTGAAAGACAGTGTTGCATTTCTGTTGTTTTAAGTTCCTTCTAAGTTGCTGTCGGTTTGGAAATTTAAATACTGTATGTGGGTAGAGTTCCAGTCAAGCTGTAGAGGTCCCATTTGGATGCTGAGTATCAGGGTTATTTTCTGATCCATGGAGATATTAAAATGTGTTTTGTGCGAGGGAGGCAGGCAGTGGTCAAGGATACTTGAATCTTTTATGACTTATTTGATAACTGAATCTTTTCTTCCTATCGCAGCAATCAGACTAATATATTCAGCTTTCTGATTACTTTCTGAAATCATTCAGCAATTGCAAATGCTTAAGCACCTTCACAGATTTTGTTATCTGCAATTCCAGGATTAAACTTATTAAATAGAAATGAAAGGTAAATATTGCTTGCTTCACCATTAGAAGTATTTCTTATTTAATTTCTGAGATGTCACCAGTATCTGCATGATGCCGGTATCATACTTAGAGAATGGATTTGCCTGGTAAAACATGAAAAATAATAGCACAACATAGATTATAGTTTCAGGCACAAGGAATTGCTCAAGTGCATAAACCTGCCTAGGTGATGATCCAGCCCTTCCCAGAACCATGGTTATTTTCAAAGTTATAGAAGGGTGAAGCAAGAGAGTGAGTATGTGGTAACATGTTCACACCTTCTTTCCATCTGCACCTCCCATCTGTTGAGAGGCACAGGTGGTATTTCTCCAGGTTGATACTCTTCAGTGGGCTCCTGTCCTCCTCCAGATTTGTGTAATTCCGTTTTTTGTACCCACAAGCTTTTTGTAACTTGTGGCAAGGGGCTCTAGAGATGTTGTGTAATCAGGTATTTTCTGCACTCTCAAAATTTTGTCCAGCTGGAGAGCAATAAATAAAACTGACAGGAGACAGGCTGAGAAATTTTCATCCTGCTCGTCTTCTCCGTCCCACCTGAACTTTGGAGCTCTCTGTGGTGCCTCTGATCCATTGTCTCACTGATCTGAAGATGACCAGTGTCTTGAACCTTCACTGCCCTGCCCTGAGTCCCTCCAAGCTCATCAATGCTGCTGGAGATGGAGGGCACCTGACCCACACACTGTGACCTGGAGATGTTCTCTGCATGGCCCCAGCACCACAAAGGCAATTTTTTTACTCTTCTTTGCTTCTCTCCTTATTTTTATTATCACTACTTCTAACTGGGACTGTGCTGAATTTTTCAAAACTATCCCATCTATTAATGATATGGAAAAAATAATTTAAAATTAATCTGAGGCAGGATTAGATTTTTTTCCATGTGTGTCACTATGGATTTTTCCATTAATTACCTACCACCTTGCTGCTCAAGTACTGCTCAGTGAGGTCCTTCTGAAATTCTTCAAATTTTTTTTTGTTCTAAATAACTCTGTGTCAGCAGCAACATTTTTTGATATCATTATTCAATCTCTTTACAGATCATTACATCTATTATAACTTTAGAATACTTTTCCTGAGTAGTAATGTATTGTTCAGAAACCACTATCATGGATGTAAAGCAAGAGCTGTTCTTCTCTCGTCTATTTATCCACATTGAATTTAATTTGCCATTATAGAAAATTACATTGATTTAAAAAACAGAAGATATTTATTTAAGCCAGATTTTTTTTTAAGGAAGCAAATAATGAAAAAAAAGCTCTGTTTTGAGATATGAAATTATGAAAAGTGTATTAGGGCAGAACTTGTTACAATAGCTGAGAATTTAAGTTGATATAAATTAAATAGACTAAGAATGACATTGCTTATTTTCAAAGCTAGAAAATGTAAGACCATAAAGCTCATAAAAGCTGTCTCACAAGCACCTAAAACAAGGGGTATTTTTTGTCAAAATAAAACAGTTTTACAGCTATTTCATCTCAGCAGGCATTCAGCAGTGGGGTTTTTTTCAGCAAGTTCATCTAGTTGAGCTCAAAGCCAAATTAATTGAAAGCTGAACAACTGTTTCAAAATAGGAAAAAATGAGTGTGACTTTTCTGCATTCTCACAGAAGTGGGATGTGAGGAGAGCAGTTTTAATGGTTTCAATGTCTTGACTGACCCTGTGCTTGCTGATGGCCAGTTCTATTAATTTACCATAGAAAATGCCTAAGTTAATAAATAAGAAACTTTTTCAATAGCAATCATGTCTCATTAAGGATTTAAGGACTATACAACCAAAATAATTGTTGCATGTTTTTTAAGTTGATATTGTGCTTTGTATCTATATTTTTAGACAAACTCGATCCCAATTACCTAGGGAAAAAAACACATGGAAACAACAAATCTTCAACTTATATTTTAAAACATGAAATTATGAGCTACAATAAAAATTTGCAAGCCAGACATACAGATAATGTTTATCCACCTGTCCTCAGATAGTACCTCACGTATCTCAATCTTTTATTAAGTTTTAAAATGTTGTATCTAGGTGAATACTAGAAAATAAGAAAGATTTGTTTTTTAAATTTAAGTAATTTATGCAAGATATGAATAAAATTAATTTGTTTCAATCTGCAGCTGACAGAACCTATTGAAACTGATGAAAATTGCAGGTGGTCAGAATCCACCTTTTAGGAGAGAGCTGCTGCCTCTGTAGGTGTCCTATCTTGTAATCTTGCTTCCAAGTCTCTAAGCAAGATACCACTAGAGCCAGAGAGTCACACACAGTATTGGTTTATGGCAATAGGTTAAAATAAAGGCAAATGGCTGGATACTTGAGTGTATTCTGGCTAAATCTTGATGCAATTTAGCAGCTATTCCAGCTAAACTTAGTCATTGGTAACAGGGGTCTCCCGATTTGGAACAAACCAGGTTCCCTTCTTGGTAATGCCTCTGACACCCTGAACTTGGGCAAGTTTTGATTTTTAGGGACCTTAGTAGTGACATGGAAATGGCCATCAAATGCTGCTGATTCTGCCAGGTGAGCTCTGGCACTAAGAGCTTCCTTAATTTCCATGGGCTCCTCCGGGACACTTTCAGCACTGATCTGATTCTCAGCCAGAACAAATCCACATAAACCCACTGACTGCAAAGGAGGCCCATTGACAGCAGCCATGGCCTGGCCTTGTTTGTGCACGTGTGTTTTACCTCTATATAAAAGAAATGTGGTAATTGTTCGTGTTGGTAATTGTTCATTTTGGTAATGGCTGCCCTTTTTCATCTACCCCCTTTGAAGTATGAATTAGCTTTGTTGCTTCTTCTCTGATGAGCTGAACAGGGTGGCCTTCCTGGAGGAGGATTCAATCAACATGCAAATATCAGATTGTATGGAGAATAGATGACACCTCTGTCTCAACCTTTGTGAACTTAATTCATAAAGCATTGTAAGCAAAATAATTGCTTCATTTCTGAGTCTGTAATTGCCAAGTACACTATATTTGGCGTTCAGGAAGAAATTATCACTGTGCTATCAGATAAAGATCTGGAGCTAATGGGAAACACAAAATTTCATGTCAGGGAAATACAAAACAAGGTCATGTAATTTCTGCACATAATTGTGATAATGTAAGGCTTAATTCTGCAAGACCATGAAATTCATGCACTGAACAGAAATCCTGATCAGACAGGTAATTCTAGGAGTGGATTCCTGTTTAAATAACAATTGTGAATAACATTCCTAACTAGATTTAAATTGGGATAACAGGGCACTGTGGTAAGCATTCAGATAAGACATGTTAGATTTGATCATATTGCATATGTAGCTAATAATTTAAAAGTTTCAGGGAGTCAGCTGTCTTGTTTTTGTCACATATAGCTTTTTACAGCAAAATAGAAGAGACTGCCTGATTAGGGAGACAGTATCTCAGTTGCTGATTTGAGGCAGAACTTGAGAGCAGCTGTTCTCACCCCAGATCAGTTATGTAGTACAATCAGACAGATTTCTTTTGACTGTGGTATTTTTGTGGATGGACCAGATCAAGGAGATGGAGCTTCTCTTAAAAAGCAGATTAAACATGTAAAACCAAAAAATACCCCACCTTTTCAGCGAAGAAAATGTGACTAGAACTACAATGTAAAAGAAGGGTGTTAAATGCTGAAATCTCATGTGCTAAGCTTGCCAAAGGAAAATGCCTGTAATGGTGTTACCAGCTTCAAAACAAGCCTTGTGTTGTTGGCATTGCCCCCCGAGTTAATGCAGTGCTCCTGCAATAGCTCAGGCAGCAGAACACTGACAAAGCTGATTTTTTTAAAATATGAAATGAGGAGGAGAAAAAAAAGTGTTAGTGCAAAACAGGAACAAGTAATGGCATGGGATAAAATAAGAGGTAAGGACCAGCCTTCTGTGCAGGTTCTGCCAGTCTGGGTGGCTTGGAGCAGTTCAGAAAGGACCGTGCCCTTCCCGGGGGGCAACCCCCCCAGGCAGCAGGAAGGGATAATTGGATAATTGCAAGTGCATGAGGATGTGTGGATGTGTGGGGACAGGTGGAATCACAGCTGTGGTAGGAGCAGCCCTGGAAACCTTTCCTGTGCCCAGCTCTCCCAGGCCTGGCACAGCTGGTGTTGGTACCTGCTGGGAGCAGCCACAGCCTTTGCCAGCTGAAACTGCAGCTTCTCACACCATGGGACCCCAAGTCAGGGCATCTGGATGCTACCATAGGGTCAACAGCAGCGTATGGGAGGAGGTGCACAGCATAAAATTTGGGAAAAAGAGATGTTAATATGCGACTCCTGAATATGCACTCCTAATTTCAGAAACCAACACCTTCTGCATACACATGCTGCTCTGTAACTGGAGTATTGACAGGATTGACAGTGCTCTCATAGAATTGGGCTGACTTTGCAGTAATCTTCATCTCTTTCATTACCAACTCCAGAAATAAAGGATATCCTATGTTGGCATCTGTATTATTTGTAAGACGTTCATCATTATTCATTACAAAAACAATAATTTTGTTTCTTCTCTCTTTACTCTTCTCCCCTTCTGTGTAAAAATGCAGCATATTATCTAGGTTCCATGATTTTCTTTCTCTTACTGTTTCTCAGAATTGTATTTCCACATAAGACTGACCATGCAGTCTGATATTGCTTCCTTTCTGAGAGTATTAGATTTCTCAACAGATGAAATATGGACACTATTAGATGGCATTGACTTTTTTAAAGCTGTAAGTAGTGGCTGATAAAATCAGTAACACAGATCATTTTAAGTGACCTTTCATCCTAATAATTCTTTGGCTTTGTCTGATACGGAAATTAATTTTACATAATGTGAGAAGATATATGTATGGAGTCTTGAAAGAGCATATTTTCTCCTGAGTTACTGAAACTTGCAGCTGTATTTTCTCTTTGAAGTTTGTGTCATTCTTTGTGGTAAATGACTGAAGATGTTCTCTGGCTCTCTGTGTTGAAATTTTGTTCAGTGGAAGATGTGGCTAATGTGCTGTGTAGGTGTTGTGGTTGTGCTGTGTGAGTTTTATAACTCTGTGGGGGTCTGCAGGAGGCCATCTGCAGCTGACCCTGCCTGGCTGTGTGAAGCTGGGTGTGGTGTTTGCAAGGGTTTATTGTCAGAGACAGAGCACCTCGACTCACCACAGTGATGCCAGTAAGGATGATGTCGTGAAGGCCGAGTGGCCTCTGCAGTGCTGGAGTCCTCTCCAAGGCTGTGACAGCAGCTGGAGAAAGTGTGTGTGGGCCTGAGGATGAGGGTGGTGGGATGAAGCTGCCTGCCCAGGGGCTGTGCTGTGCAAAGAAGTTCGGAGCAAACTCAGGTACATGGATTTGGGGATGGAACCTGTGATCTGCAAGGAGAAAGGTTTGCATAAAGAGCTGAAAGAAGGTCCAGCAGATCCATGACCCAGAGGTTATAACCCACTGGGTTTTCTTCATTTACCATAGATGGATGGGTGGAGTAGATACCCAAATCCAGAAAAGGCAGTGCCCTGGCCTCCTCTGGGAAGGCAGAGCTCCCACTCTTGTCCAGAGACCATTGTCTCTGTCTGCACATGTGAAAGAGGACTGGGTTGGGAAAAGCATCCTGTGGCATTGGGAGTGGGGTGGGAGTGGAGCCAGAGAGTGCAGCTATTGCTGCTGCTGGAGAGAGACTAATGGTTCCTGCTTTATCTGAACCGTGGAGATGGAAAGAGTGAGCTGGGGAAAAGCTGTGCTGGTGACAGAGCAGTGATATTGTTGATTCATACTCTTGTAACATTCAGAGGGCAACTTTTGGGTGTCTGCTCTGTTGAATGCTGGGTGAACATGTAATTGCCATCAACAAGTGAGAACAAATATCAGCTTTGCTTTGAGGTAAGAACCCCCTTTAAATGAGGGTAAACTAAAGCCATGAAAGACCCAGATTAGTTGAAAATGTCATGTTCTGCAGTATGGCAGGATAATACAGAGAAATACCTTTTGTGAGGAACTGAGCATGGGATCTTGGAGCTGTAACACATGACCATGGAAGGTCTTCCATCAGCTTCTAATTCAATCTTGCATTTTTTGTCTTTCAGAAACTGTAATTGAGCATTTTAAAGGGGCTAAAGATGACTGCTGGCACCAAAATTTGGTGCTTTTCATGGTACTTGAGATAGACCTTGTTTAGTGTCTAATCTTTTCTTTTACTAAATATTAATATTATTACTAGTAACTTGTATTTCATTACCTTTTCTCTCTGCTTCCAAACTCTTGAAGGAGAAGAACATTTAAATTTTCACAGCTGTGTGAATTCAGAATTACTAAACAATTTTCCATTCTCAACTCCTGTTTTCAGTTGATTCTGCCTTGTTAAATAAGATTTAATCCAAATGAATTACATATTATACTACCTATCTCAGAGGTTGGTGGCTTTGCAAGCTTCAGCAAATTTGATCCATCAAATATGGAAAAAGCCTGACACAAACCAGTTTAATTTCCTTAAGTCAGAATTCTTGGACCTCTTTAGCCTGAACTGCAGTGTCTCATTTTGGAGCAGGAAATGAAGCTCAGTAGGAGGGTTTGATTTGCAACTGGATCAGTTTTCATTTTTCCCTTTCCTCAAAGCTGGCCAAGACATAAACCTCTGAAAAAAAAATCTCTATTTCACTTACACTTTAGATATATGGTGCTGAGGGTAAGTTCTGAGGTGATTTCATCTCCGGACTTAGGGCTCCAGCCCAACACAGTCTCAGGAACTCTTCCTCTGTAATTGGCCCTTGGAGCCAAGGAGGAAGCAATGCCACACTTGCAGTTCAAGCATATGGATGCATAAGGCAAAGCTGTGAAAAGCAGGTGGAGACAGACTAGTGAGTGGAGAGCAGATGCAGAGATAGACAGGGTAATCTGGCTGATAGGAATAGGAGCAGGGCAAAAAAGCACAGTAGGGAGCTGGGATATGAAGCAAGAGAAGAGGGTGGGGAGGCAGGTGGGTTTGTAACCAATGGAACATATGAACTTCTAAGATCAAATTCTGTCAGATGGGTGAGTTTCTTTAGCATCTTCCCCAACAAATGGACTGGAAATAACATCACAGTTGATAAATTCACATAAAATGTGAATGTCTTCCTAGAGGGAAGGCAAAGGTTTGCTGTCAGGTCCATGAGCTGAGTTTGAAGGGATTCACAGATCGAAGCAGCCCAGTGGGGTAAGGACTGCTTTGGGGTGGAGCATAGAGGTGATTGAGGGGCCTCATGCACACAAGAGATGATGGGCTAGTGCATGAGAGGGAAGCAGAAGAGCACTGGGACATTTCAGTACGAGGTCTCCTCAGTCACTGTGTGGGACAAGTCACCACAGAGGAACACTGCTGCCATGTTAAGCTGACTAGTCTCTAGTGATAGCGTTTGAACAATACCATCAAAATGCTGGCAGACATGTTTCAGAACACTCTAATATCTTGTATAATATCAGCTGAGGAATGAATTGCTTTTCCAAGCTTTATCAAGAGAACTGGGACAGATTGGCAGAGCACATCATACTGCAGCATGTGTGACACTTCGAAGGAGAGAAGTACAGGAGACAGAATATACTGAATTTAATACCTTTTGTATTAAAGCAGAAAACAGAGCTCTGTGTGTTTCTATGCTAAACCTGAAGTGATCCATTCCCCACATATGCTGAACCCTAGCATTTATTGCCATTTGGGTGAAGGGTCTGCTTTCCTCCTTGAGGAAAGGACTGTGAAGGATTGACAGCATTTGAGCAGGGTTGATGCAGAGACATAATTAAAGGACAAGGCAGGTATTAAAATTAGTGGGCAGCCACAGGGCATTGATTACAGGAAAGTGACAGTCCTGCAGCTGGAGCACAGCCTGAGTGTGATACCTTGGCTGGGAGAAGAAGTGAAAAGCTGGCAAAGAAGTGAGGGATGCAGCTGAGTCATGAAGGAAGGAGGATGGGGGGTGTGTGGAGTGCTTTGTGCTTCCATTCAGTGCCAGGGAGATGTGAGCAGCAGTATTTCAGTTGTAAATGACTGATGCAGGCTTGGTTTGAAGAAGTAGCCTTGAATCTCTGCAAAGTATTTTTTGGAGGTAACATTTGCAAGAGCAATACATTTCCAATACGAGTTCAGTGCTCTCAAATGCAGCTGAGGAGGCTTTTGTGGAAGATGATTCATCTTGCAGGGAGATCAGATGCACCCTTGTTGGGGAATGAGGGCCAGGAGACCACTGAGCAGTGTCAGCAGGCCCCCAGAGCAGCAGCTGAGGGGCTGCTGGCTCTCAAACCTCTCTTGAGTGCAGTTATGACATTCCTACAGGGAAGGAATCTCTCCTGTGCTGCCAATTACATCCTGAATTTGACCACCTTGATGGGCTGCAATACAAACCATCCCATGGTCACTGAATGGTTGTTTGTAGGCTGTTAAAAAATATTTTGGAAGAGAAAACTCAGTTAATTTAATTTACTCATTTGGAATTTTTTCCTGAAGCATTGTTTGAGATCTGCATGCATTTAGCATATGCATGTCTTTTAAGTGCCAGAAGAAATTGAATATGCAGGTAATGAAACAGACCTTTGGATGACCTCTCATTCAGGGAAATGAATGGATATTTCAAGCAAGACTGAAAATTTCCCTCCAGGATGATGCTTTTCTGGCAGAGATTGCCTAAACTGTCCTTTTTGATCACCATATCAATACAAAGAAGTGTGTTGGGGTCTTACTTTTAAAACTGGGCAGGTTTAAAAACCCTCAAATACTGGATTCAGCAGAAACACATAATTTAACAATTTAATGTTAACAATATATTAATGTAAATTTCATATTGAGTGCTGCCTCACCTGCACTTGGACTGAGACTAAAACAGAGCAGTTCCTTGGCCCTGTCCCCTTCAGTGTCAGTCCCCAGGCTGGGACCAAGCTCAGGGTTTCCTTCCTGCAGAGTGAAGGGAGAAGTTGGCATTACCAGTGTCCTAACATGGACCTGGGCAATGTCCTGGTCCCTCTACACCCAACAGAGCCTTACAGATATTGTACATAACACCATGGGCTTTTTCTTGCCTTGCAAAGGTCTGCATTAGAGAAACAGCCTTGAGACACGTTTTCAGTGAAGAAATAATGTGCTCAACATACCCAGAGAACTTAGGATTCATCCCCAAGGAACACTTTCCTTGAGAGTTTCTGTGGGACAGACTTTTCTTTGAGTACTAATGATCTACCTTAGAAATATGATTTTGCAACTTTACTCATGTTCTTCATATAAATAAAAGAACATAAATTATGAGTTTTGGAGTCTGAGTCAGGGCAGATAGGTAACACTTGAGAGGGTTTTCAAACTTGTTCTCCTGCTGGCTGCATCATATTTCTATAAATGCTGGTTTCAGTGCTGATACCATCAACATAGGCCTAATGAAGCAACATTGTTTTGAGAGAAGGCAATAAAGAGAGAAGGAAAAAAGCTTCAGTTTGGAGATGAAATTTACTTCTCTTTCTTCTTCTAGACTCATTGTTTTTATATTACTCATTTAATTCTGTGGTCACTTTTCAAGATCTCCTGCAGGGAATTTTGCCTCCTCCTCTCCCCTGGGAAGGTTATGCAGGAATTTTCCAGCTGTATTCAAGTACTGAGCAAATATGAAATTTAAAAATGAAAAAATCTGTCTTTTTAAAAGGTGAGAGCCAGACATCTTTGCATGGAGTTGCAGGAAATGATAGATGAAGTTTGGAAGGTTGTTATGAACATGAGTGGTGCTGCTGCCTGATCTATTTGTTATGTACTTAATTTGTGGCTTAGCTTTAAATGAAGCTAAATACCAGCTGTCAATCTAGCTCAGAAATGGTATAAAATCTGGGATTCTTGCTGCAAAACTCATGTTGCTCAAGGCAACCTGCATTAATAGTCTAAGGTAGCCCATCTTGCTTTTCCTATAACACACAGCCATTTGGGTGATGTATATGCTACTGTCTACTGTAAGTGTTGGTGATACTTTCCATGTAGAAAATGCCATCAGTGTGACAGATATTCACTGCCAACACATCAAAATGGAAAGCCTGCTGCAATTCAAATAGAAATATCCTGGGAGGTTCTCAGCTATGCTGAATTAAGGCAGGAAGAATAGATCAAATGTTTTTTTCTAAACTCAGTTAACTCCCTGAGAACAGGACACAGCTGTGAGTCCCTTCAAGGCAGTACACTTGTCTGCCAAGTTGGAAGGCAATTATTCTTCATAAATCTGTCTTTTTAAATTCAAGCAGATCGATTGTCTCGTCCATCCTTTGCCTATGCAAGCACCCAGAAAGGCTCTTTTAGCACCACCTACAACTAAGCACCCCTCTTTTCAGGAGAGCCACACCATGGAGGTGATGGAAGCCCTGGCAGCCCTGCAAATTCCTTTACAATGGTGGATGTAAAGGTATGTTCATTTTGCTCACATTTTTAGTGCTTTAACTAAGTCTCTGTTCTGGTTTTAAATGTCATCTTGGCTTTAGATATCTGATCTCTATGCAAAGAAATAGAATGCTCCTAAAAATTTATTGTCTAGCTAATAGGCAGAAAAGTGTTGCAAGAAGACAGGGTGGTTTCCTTTTGTCCATGTCATGGTTGCATCAGTGTAGAGCTTTCAGAGCTGCACTAAAATTGGCTTGGTTACAAGACAGTCATCTCCTAATAGCCCTATTTTGCCAAATCATCCAAGCTCTGAAAGTCAAAATGGCTTCTGCCCTTCCTGGTGACCTGTAATCACAGGTAGACATCCAGCAGATCCAGTGAAAGCAAAAACTGTTTGGTGCAGTTGTAAGTAAAGCCTGCACAAAAATACGCGCTCATTTTGCTCTGAGTAACATGCTGAAGGTTTTCATGGTTTTTTTCTTCTTTCAGATAGGTAGAATGCTTTTCAGTATTTGTAAAGTGCATTTTGAGATTGTTCTGACTACAGCCATTACTGCTATGATGTGTCTTCTCTGGCTGACATTTGGCCCTAAAACCCCAATAAATTCTATAAGAAAGTGAGAGGAGTTGGCATAAATTGTTCTCTCCCATGCTCAGCAATGAAAGAAAGGGTGTTCATTTTTATTTTCTAGAGTGGAAAAGTATGTTCTAGGTATGAAAAAGTATGGGAAATTCTGCTGGCATTTAGGAAGTTTCTGGTGTAACTCTGTTGGTATCATAGAACAGTCCTCTGGGGTCTTAGTCCCACCTCTGATCACAGTATGACCAACTTAAAAGTTAGGTGATATTGTCCACACCCTCATTCCACTGAATTTTTAAACTCTAAGATGGAGAAAACATTGCTTCCCTTGATAACATGTCCCGTGCTGGACTATTCACCCTCCTGATGAAAATATCTTGCTTGTTTCCCCTGCTGCATCTCTGACCACTCTCCCTTGTCCTTTTGAGGTGTGTTGTATCTGTGAAGAGGTGAAGCACCTTTTGGGATGCTTTGTCCTTCCCTGTAACCCACCATGCTGTTAAGCAGCAGGAGGCTGCTTCCCTTCAAAAAAGCAAATGAAGAAATTAGGCCTGAGCTAATATGTACATAATAGTTTCTGGGAGACCGAAAGGCCACGCGCATCTCAATTTGTGAATCATTTCTGCTGCAAAAGCAGAACAAATTCAACAAATTCACAAAAGTGACCAGCTTGGCATTGGCACTTCCAGAACAGGAATTTGAGGGGGTTTTCTTTAATCTTGACTTTGAAGAGACTTGAAGAGTTTGACAAGGAATGATAGAAGAAAGAAGGGTTAAACAACCTGGAAACTGAACAGAAACACTGCTCTTTTTTGACCGATCTGTAATTTGTTGTTGATATTTCAGCTCCACACAAATGGGGAGAAAAGCTATGAGCATTACTTTCTCAGCTGCAGAGGAGATCAGAGCAAAGCCTGCTGGTGACTTCATGTGGGCTTTGCTCCATAAGTGGTGAGGTGGCACTGGGCTGAGAGAAAAGGGCTTCCACTTTCTCCCAGCATCTCCACTGCAGTGTTGATATTTTTAAACCGTGAAAATGTGGAAAACTGCAGCTGTGAATCCTCTGATAAATCACAGAAAAACAGGGCTAGAAAGAGTCACAAAGGCTCATTTAATTTTTTTTCCAGCCTCAAGGCAGGTTGTACCACTTTAGCATTTCTAACCACCCCCTGTCTGACCTGTATGTAGGATGATGGAAATTTCAATCTCCCTAACTGCTGTCCTTACCTGCAGGATTTTTTTTTCCTTATGAATGCTCTGAATTTTTGCTTGCTTTAATTCAAGCTTATTGCTCCTGCTTATGGTAGACATCCATTTATGAGAACATTTTATGTAGATGGAGGATTATGTTTCCCTTCAGGCTTCACATATTTAGGCTAAACCCCTATTCAGTCAGCCTCTGCTCCTGGGGTGTTTTCCATCCCTGCTTGGCAGCTGGGTTCCCTGCAAGCTCCACTCCTTGAGACACAGCACATCACTCTGTCTGGTGTGGAGGGGTAATTTTCCATTGTATGGGGTCTTCTACTATATCCACACTAGAACACCTATGTTTTGAATTGTCATTCTACCCTTCTCCTGCCCACATTTCCCACCTGCTTTGCTTTATCCATAAGCTTAAAGGAATACTCTCCATTTCTCCATCATCAGAACCCTCAGCAGATGCTCTTCCCTTTAATTGATCCTAATGTTTTTGGACACAAGGGAAAAATACGTGATGCTTTACCTGCTACCCACTTTAGAGCCCAAAAAAGCTGAGTTTCAGAGAAATGGATTTTGTTCCCTTTGGAGCAGGAACCCCACAGCAGAGTTGGATGCATTTTTGGCTGATACAGTAATTCTTGCTTCCTCTCTCTGGTTGCTTCATGTCGTGTCAAATGACTCCTGCCCTTGCAAACAAAGGAGAGGATCTGCTTATAGTACAAACCCCTCTCATGCCATTGAGTGGCAATGGCATAGAGGAGAGCCTTTTGCTTTGGAAGACACCAATGCTCTTAGTAAATGAAGTCTCTGGAAAATCACAGGTCACCACTATGGAAAGAGCCCTTGTTTGATAGTGGGCTATGGCAGTGCCCATAACTTTGTATTGGTAATGAATAATGCCATAACAGGGAGCTTGTGGGAACAGGAGCTAACACAGGACAGATCCCTCTGCCAATTCACATAGGTCTTCAGTCAGGAGGGATGACTGCAGGTGCCTGGTCCTGTGCCAAACAGGACACTGGACATGAAAACAGCTCCTCTGAAGTAGTGATAATCTCCTTGCTGGTCTGTGAGTAGCCTGCCACTTCTGGCTGCATAAGACTGAATTTTCAGGTGATCTCCTGCTGTTACTAAGAAAAAGCAATAAACTCCTGCCTCTCTGTGGGTATGCTCTTTTACCAGAAAACAACAAGTAAAGGCAGAGTTGGTCTGGGGGACCCTGTGCAGAGTCTTGTGGAGCCCTCTGAGATGCTGAGGGCTCTGGCATTGCATGTTTGCCATAAACCAGTCACCCAACACTGGCTCCTCCAGCACTCAATTAAAACATGCCCAGTACACAGCCTGGCTGCATGTGTTGGCACATAAACTATAAAAATCCCACATCTCCCTACCTGAGAGGGGTGAGTTAAATGGGCAGTCCCAAAGATTCAACATCTAACTGGGCACAGTAATGACTGGCTTTAAACTTAGGAAAATGAAAGAAATCTTCTGTGTTTGCTTGCTGATGACTTAGGGCTCAGGGTTAATGTTTTCCAACTTGCCATGAAAAATATGGACTAGAAACATAATTGGTTAGGAAACTGAAGGTCTGTGCCTGCAAGTAACACATGGATTCCAGCATCTGAGGCTTTGAAAAAAGCCTACATGTGATATGGTCTGCAAAAAACCTGGGATTTTATGAGCTAGTGGTAACACTGTAGACATGGCAGTGGAAGCAATGTAGAAGAGAAACAGGTTAAACTAGCATATAAAAAATATTTCAGAAAATATCACTCCCTATTTACCCCTAGGCATGAATGCTAACCTGAAACAATTTCTTTCTTTAATGCCTTCCCTACCAAGGGGTGTTACTTTAGATTTCTACTCACTTCATCAAGTTATCTGGTAGGGGCTGCTTTCTCTCCCTGGGCTCAATCCACCCCAGGAGGAGCTGTCTGTAAGACTATGCAATTCTGCCAAGTCTGAATTTGATCCACTATGCTCAGTTGTCCTACTAATGCATCTGTCTTGGGTCCAAGCGCTCTCCTGGTTTGAACTATAATTATCCTAAAACTAGATTTTTCTAAATTTCATTCCCTTGTAGCTTTTTATAGTTCTGTGAATTAATTATTCAGAGCTGTAGAAGTTCTCAGCAGTGCTTTTCCATAGCTTTTATGGGCGTGGATGCATTTCACTCATATAGAGCAGAGCATGCACTAGAACTTCAGATGGGGACAAGGGAAAGGCTTTGTCCAAATGTTAAACACGCTGAGCTCAGCACGTTCTCCTCTGACACCATCTTCTTGAATCTTTTGAGGCATAGATAATCTCTGAGGCTAAAAGTGTCTGTATTCCCTCCCTGGCTTTTCTAGGCTTTGAAGTCTCCCTTTTCCTGTTACAGGTTGATGCCACCTGTAGCACTGTGGGGCAGGTGGTGCTGCTGTGAGCATGAGGACCAGTGTGGCTGCAGAGCTGAGCACTGCCAAAAACAACCCCACATTTTGGCTGGGATGGGTGTGAGGTGCAGCTGGGGGGCAGTGGAGAGTGGATGACACAGACTTCTAGCCTGGGACCAGAAGCTGGGGAGAAGTCAGCAATCTCATTCTGCTGCTGAGAGTGAGAGGATGGGTGTTTGGGGATGGCCAGGTTTTTGGGGACATGGGAGAGGGGTCTCTGGGATGCAGGCTGGGGAAGATGTGCCCAAACAAAGTATAAAGCTTTGTTTGAATTTCACTTGAGCAGGAAGTTAGTGGGAATATTTGAAGGTTGTGGAGGCATCAAATCACAGACCTGCTGGGCTGCTACTGGCACAGCTCTTCTGGCTCGCTCAGCTAGGCCTGAGCAGTCCCCAGAGTAGGTGTGTGGGGAGATGTGCCCACATGGAGGTGTTGCTCCTGCCCTCAACAGGCTCACCCCATCTTCCCAGGGAGTTACAGCCCCTTCTTTCACTGAACCCTTTCCCCTGGAGAGGCCTCTCACACACTGGGGATTTCCCTCACACAGAGCAGTGAATGTCTGTGCTGCAGCTGCCAGGCTCTGAGCAGGACCCTGGTTTCCCTGCATTTGGCTCTGCAGAGGCAACACAGCAGCACCAGCAAATGAGATTGAGCCTCTTCTGCCTCCCACATCCTCCTGTGGGTAAATGCAGAGTGTGTACTTTAATTAGTGATGATACATGAGGGAGACAGGAGATGAAGCAACATTCAAATTAAATATCTGCAGAGCTGGTAGGAAGGTAAATATGAGCTCCTAGACTTGGGGGATTTTCTTTAGTCCCTTCTTTTGCTGCAGCAGTTTGGGTTTTAATTCAAAAAGCAAACAAATCGTTGTTGCAACATTTTTTTTTCCCACCAAAATACAACTTTGAGGTCCATCTTCCCAGGCCTCTGAGCTTTATGGCACTGCAAAGCCCAGGGTGGGTTGGTGGGGGGCCAGGCCATTCCCAGGTGCAGCAACCCATCAGGCAAAGGGTGTTGCTTCCATGCTGCAAGCCCACAGGGAGGGTGGACTGACACCTGCACCATACCAGCAACCCTCCTGCACAGATCACCCTCTGACAGAGGCAAGCCACAGCAGGTTTGGAGCTTTTCCTCAGGAGCAGAGGCTTCAGTGACTGCTAACCAGCCTGACTCCTCTCTCCCATCCCTTTGCTCTGTCAGGGGGCTGTGAGGACACCTCTGCCCCCACCTCTGCATGTGTTTCTGCTCCCATGATCAGGAATCACTGCTCACAGCTGTAATGAGCTGCTCATACCACTGCTCATCCTGGGACATTGGAACAGCTCATACTTCACACTGAGCATCCTCTTTCCCACTGTCATGGATGGGCCTTCAGACTGAAAGCAGGTGGGATGCTGAACACAAATATTACACAGGTGCCAGAAGGATAAATGAAGGCTTATTCAAGAATAAATTAACCTTGCATTAAATTTTTTTTTGTAAGTGCTAAACTTCCTCTGTGTCTTATATGACAGATTTTTGTTTGCTTTTGCAAGTAATACAGTATTTAATTATTTGACAATGCACATTTCATAGCAAAATACATTTTTAAAGCATTTTGAACTGATAAACAGCAAGTATTCACACCCCCTTTGCTATGATTTCACTTTAATAATGATTTTGGTGTTTCAGTATGAGTCAGGCAACAACAGAGGAATTGCTGAAGAAATTTTGCTAAAACCTCTCTGAAAAAACGATTATGAGTCAGAGGAAACACAACTGAATTTTACTGGCTTGGGACTGGCTTGGTTGGATCTGTAATTTCAGAAACCAAATTCCACATCTGGATCTGTCTACAGTTTGGCTATTAATAGGATGTTTGTGTTTTTATTTCAATGCCACCACTGGGAGATAGGACCGACCCTGAGGAAGGGGTAGCTGCCAGTGGCCACCAATGCCAGGCACAGAGAACCCCTCTACAAGAGGAGATTTCCTGCAGTGATGACTCAAAGCAAGCAGCCTTTTTTCCAGTGGAAAAATGCATTGTCAGTGTGAAAGAAAAACATAATTAGCAGAGGCCTGAAAAGGAAGACACTGGAAGACTCCAAAAGTTCCAAAGTCCCTACTTTTGTTTTCTGCCCCTGCCAATGTAATTTGTTTACCTATCTTTTTGTTACCAATAATTAAATTTTATGGGCCATTAAATGCTGGTTGTTTCTGACAGGATCCCAAAGAAAAGCAGCAGTTGTATCATTTTTGGGAGTTCATGTGTGGAAGGGCTGAAACATGTTCTTTGCCTAGTTGAAGCCAAATTGTATATTAATTAATCAGTGCTGAAACTCTTACAGGAAAAGGTGACCCAGTCCAGCACTTTTAGGAATACATCTAGTTTAGGAACTTACTGGATGCTCTTAATTATTTCTCAGTTTCTGTCAGCATAAAGGCATGCATTTAAAACCTCTGTCAGAATAAATTTTGCTCAGATACCACCAGCATGGAGTAAATAACTGAATTTCTCTTACTTGCTTGGATATAATTTGATATGAAACAGCTGGTATAATGATAATATAAAAAAATCTGGTGGTATTTGCATGGCAATCATAGCTCAGAGGGGCTGCTGTTGCTCCAATAAGCTGTGCCTTTGAATGCTGTCAGGAGGATCAGCTGAGCATGGCTGTACCTCGCCAAAACATCAATGGGATGCTGATAATAACTCAGTGTCACACATTGTCCAGGATCCTGCTAGTGGGCTCTTTTATTGCATTATTGTCTGTTTGGAGAGGGCAAAATATCCTCTGCTTGAAGCAGATTGCCTCATGGTTTGTGTTGTGATAAAAGGTGATCAAACCTCCATGGAAACTGAAGCCTAAGTTGCTGCTTCTCTCTGTTGGTTTTATTAAATAAGTGCATATTTTGGTAGTGCTGTGGCAAAGGTAGTGCAGGGTGCTTGGCAAGGCTGGAAAGCAGCCTGCCCTGGGAGAAGTGCTGCCATTCCAGCAGGAGTCCCCTGCACTTGGCTGTCCCATAGCTCTGGGTGAGCAGCCCCAGCCGCGGGATCTGCCCCAAACCGGCCACTGTGGCTTTGAGGGATCACATCTTGAGTGCCCCAGCTGATGGGAAACACACAGGAACTTTTCAGGACACTGAGTGAGCGTGGCTGTCTGCATTCTTGGAATTAAGTGTGTTTTTCACCACTTGAAGTCAAAGCTTGAGGCAGGAGAATCGGGACATGCCTGCAAGAGCATGGAGGAGCTGGTGATTATCTAAATGCATAATCAATACCCCCATTTACTTACTGGGGTGCATTTGTCAAATGTCCAACAGTGTGATTACCCTATTTCAGTATTTTCTTCAGGCATAAAGCAACCTTTCCAAAATTACTAACTTTTTTTCTCATTGAAAATGTTGTTAATTAATACTTTTAGTGTCCTCCCCAGTGATTTGCTTTCTCTTAATTACCAACAGGAGCAATACAAGAGTGCTCCACTGCCAGTGCCAAAATTAAACTGACTTTCTCCAAATTGCACTGAATGATCCACATGGCTGTGCCTTCAGGTACTAAGCAGGAGACCTCAATCCCATGGGAAGTGCGGCTTTATGAGGCACTCTGTTTTCACCGCAGATTGATTTGGGTTAGAAGGGACCTTTAAAAGTCATCTAGTCAAACCCCCTGAAATAAGCAGGGACATCTTTAACTAGATCAGGCTGCTCAGAGCCCCATTCAACCTGCCCTTGAAAGTTTACAGGGATGGGGCATCCACCACGTGTCTGGTGGATATGCCAGTGTCTCACCATCATCATTGTAAAACATTTTTCCTTCTATCTAGTCTGAACATGCCCTCTTTTAGATTAAAACCATTACCCCAAGTCCTGCTGCAACAGGCCCTGCTAAAAAGTCTGTCCCCGTATTTCTATAAGCCCACCCTAAGTATGGAAATTAATTTCAATAATAAGTATTTCAGGGTGGTTTCATGCAGATGGGAGCAGCATGAGGACATGGGTGTCCCAGCAGTAAGGCTGGAGCCCTGGATGAGAAGTGCAAACATGGTGCAAAGTCCCTCAACCCCAGGGTGCTGAGGAAGCAGCACACTGATGCCAGTGGAATGGCCTGGCTTTTGCAGGGCTCTGGAAGGTGTCCCAGAGCAGGCAGGCTGGAAGAGCACTCAGTACCATCCTGTTGGCTCCAGCATCCCAGGAAGCACTGTCAGATTTCTTTATCTTTCTCTTTTGTTCAGCCATATGAAAAAAGTGGTCTCAGCAAAACTGAAAGTTACTGTGGGGAAATAACAGGCTTAGAATAATATTTTTCATTGCCCTGATTGAACAAAAATACCTGGCTTTACAAAACCTTTGCAAGGCAAAAACTAATTTTCATTTAGACACACCAGTATTTTTTTCATACTTATTTTCTGACTTTTGCATTCTCTGCTGTGTTTCAGAATAGAAAAAAGTAACAGTATTGATACTTCCTGCTGCAGTGAAACACTTGAGCCTTCTTACTCTATTCCCCCTTTCTCAGCATAAATTTGCCACGTTGAATGACAAAACCAGAGTTCACTCTGTTACATCTCACAGAAACGAGTTTTTCAATGGCTACTTCTCTCTGTGGGAACTCATCCATTTCAAGGGCTCTCTGTTATTTTCTGCTCAGACAAATTAGACTTGTCATTTTGTGTTTAGAAATTGCTGCTGCTGCCAGCATGAGGAAATAGCCTGGGTGGGAAAGCCAAGCCCAGGTGGGAATGCCAGGGTATCATGGGCAGACACCCAAGGCCCTGTGGCTCTGCCCTGATGGTGAATATGTTTGTGCAGAGACCCCGGGGGACAACAGGGCTGTTGGTAGATGCAACTGGAAATGATCATGAGCAGGCTATGGAGTGTAGGAAATTCCAATTTTTTTGCTAATAGGTACAGCTAAAATGCCCCTGGCCCCAAATTTTGTTTGATGATGAATCCCAGCAAATATTGTAGCAAACCCCAGAGTGAAGATCTCTAGCAAAGCACCATAGCGAGAAATGAGGCTTTTAAATTTTCCTTATTTAGCAAAGTCTCTTTTTGCGTAAGAAACTTTAATATTAAAACCTTGTCTAAAACACCTAACTTTAGTGTCTGACATAGCAACTGCAGCCTGGGAGGCAAAATCAGGTCCTTTTTAGGTTTCCATGTAATAAATGGGTAGACAACAGTAAATTAAATGAAAACGTGTCAGTTTAATTCATAAATTTTTCACCTCTGTCAAGCCTAATTTTTTTTAATATCTCCACCCTCAGTCTTTCTATTATGGGAGAGAAAAACCACGCAGCCAATTTTCCTTTATGTTGGTTTAATTGTTGCTCTTTTTGACTTTGAAAAGGATACCAAGTGTTCTCATACATGTAAATGTGCCTGATGGCTTTGGCTGTTCAAATACTAAGGCCCCCGTAGGCACTGGGGTATTCCTGGGGCAACCTTAATACAAAATATAGGTAGAAAGTGCATTTTTGTATTTGTCCAGCTGTGCAGGCTCACATCTGCTGTTCTCAGGCTTGCTGCCAATCATTGCAGCTCTTACCATTTATTTTTCCTTGCAGGGGAAGAAGGCACCCAGGACAATCCTGCTAAGAGAAAGAAGAGCAATCATGCAAAGATGGACTATTGACACTATTTTTGTTACTTTGTTTTTTCATCTATCTGATGTTACTGGCATAGTGGTAGGCATAGTAAGTAGGCTGGAGATGAAAAAGCATGCAAAAATTACATTAAATATTGTGTTGTAGCTACATTCTCTGAACACTTATTTTCCCTTGCTTTATGTTATATTATTCAAACTAGACAAAGAGCCTTCAGAGGTAACTAGCAGATTTCCTTCTCCTGCCTCTCCCCATCCTACAAGGTCATCTAAAATAGGCCAGGGAAGTACACTAGAAAATACTGCAGGGAACACTCTTGCTTTGGCAGGAAAATGCATTGTAAAAGTCTACCTGCTCTTTTTCACTTCCAGTTTCTGTGATCCAGATGAGTGGCAAAACCCCTTGGCATATTTGTTTCAGTAGTATATTAAATACTAGGTCTGCCTGTTCAGGTGATGCTGCTTGCCTGTACAGAAGATAAGAACCATGGATGCAGCTGGCATTTCCCAAGTTGTGTTTGCTTGGTTAGTCTGACTTGGAAATGCAAAAGAGCACAAAGAGGGGTTAAAGCTCTTAAACAAAGAGGGGGCAAAGGTTCAAGCCCCAGCATCTGGTAACAAAAATAGGAGGCTTTATAGATGAGCATCCAGAGGTTTATCACTGGAATTCAAAATTTATCAAAGAAAATAGTTCTGATAAACAATTTTCCCTCTTATTTCCCCAAGCACTTGCCAACCAGCTTGGTTTTATCACAGGTAAGTAACACTGGCTCATGTCTCCATTACTGTTCTCATTTGAATTTCTGTAAAATGATCCCTCATTAAGAGATTTCCAAAAACAAGATTAAAAGAGGACTAAAAAAAAAAATTACATTGTCTTTTGAAATGTTGCTTTCTTCTTCATCAAACCTAGATTGTGAGGAAGCTCAGTGATGGGGGGTCTCAGGGCTGCCCTCCAACCTCTCCTGCAAGGCTGTTCTGCAAATGGCCCAGCCAGGCAGGAGCTCCTTCCCAGGCAAAGTTGCTGCCAGAAACTTCCCTTGGGGAAGTGCCATGTGCCTCCAGGACTGCAGTGTGGGGATGACCAGGATGCCCATGTCCCAGCTCAAAGCCAGAAGACATGCTTTTGGCTGTCACTGTTTGCAGAGGAGGCAAGTCCTGGCTCTCCTGGGAGAGGCAGATCAGAGCCAGCCTGACCCAAACAATCTTCCTTGCCAGACCCCTGGCCATGCCTGGAGCTGTTTGTAACCTTCAAGGACACCAGCAGCGCTTTCCATCCCAACAGTCAGGACAGATAGCAGGAGGCCAATGGGAAAAGAGGACCTCAATCCTTAATCCTTGCCAGCATTTTCTTCCTTTGATTTTTGGTGCTGGGCTGGCCAGGTCAAGTCGATAAACTGCTCAAAAAAGGTAAATACCACTTTAATCTCTTCCTCCAGTTAATCATGGCAAACCACAGGAAGGCAGATAGTAATTCAAGATTAGCAATAGCCTTATGAAGCTCACATAACTACCAAAGAAATTTAAAAAGCCACGCACCTCAAATACCTTAGTTTCCATCTAATCCTTTGATAATTAAACCCCAGACAGCAAAAAAAATTTCACACATTATCTTCAAATTCCACATAGTTGGAATGATGCAAATGAATCAAATTTAATCCCTCTTTGTTTCTCACTCTTGAGTGTGGAAACAGAATGAAAAGTAGAAAGAAAAATCAAACAAAAGGTGAGATGCCAAAGCAGTTGTAGATTTAAGTTTGTGAAGGTCCATGCTAGGTCATCATGGGATTATTAGAAATAGGCTTAACAAACATATCCCATCAAAAGAAGAACTTTGAATAAGCCAAATATACCCAGTGGGACCAATTTTGCAAATGTTTTCACAGAATCAGAGAATCATTTAGGTTGGAAAAAACCTCTAAGATCATCAGGTCCAACAATTAACCTAACAGTGCCAAGTCCACCACTAAACCATGTCCCTAAGTGCTACATCTACACATCTTTTAAATACCTCCAGGAATGGTGACAATACCACTCCACCCAGGGCAGCCCATTCCAATGCTTGACAATGCTTTCTATAAATAAATTTTTCCTAACATCCAATCTAAACCTCCCCTAGCACAGCTTGAGGCTGTTTCCTCTTACTCTACCACTTATTATCCTGGAGCAGAGATCAACATCCACCCAGCTACAACCTCCTTTCAGGTAGTTGCAGGATGTGATAAGGTCCCCCACAAACCTCCTTTTCTGCAGGCTAAACACCCCAGCTCTGCCAGCTGCTCCTCCTTCGTAGGACGTGTTTTCTGGATCCTTCACCAGCTCCTTTGCTCTGCTTGGAGGGGAGAAGCAGCCCTCACAAACTCATTGCAGGAATGGATCTGCAGCCTCTTTTCATCTCAGATTGTTTGTGAGCAGTTTCAGCTTTCTATGGCCATTTTTCTTAATTTCCCCAGGGATTTCTGTAACTCAGGAATTGATCTTTAGCAAGCATTAAGACTAAATCATCTGACATCTTGGTGGTATTTTTCTGGTTGGCTGTCTATCTGGATTGAACCATCTTGCACACTGGAAAGCTGCGATTTTTGAAGAAAGAAGTTGGGCATAAATGATAGCAACATCTCATTCGGATCTTGTTGTGTGTTCCCCAATAGTTGTTGAATATGGAATTATTGTCAGTGTTTATGCAGTTTCTTGTGGGATAATACACAGAACATTAGCGGGTTCAAAGAGAGCAGCAGCCCCAGGAACTTAAGTACCCAGTGACCCTGGAATGTCCCTGAGCCTCCCAACACCGGCAGTTCCTGACAGACACTCCAGAGCCGTGCAGAGCAGCACCGAGACCCATCTGAGGATCACCCCAAACAGAACACAGCACTCACAGCTGCCAATCCCCGCTGAACCTGGGCAGCCTGGAGAAGAGCCAGTGCAGCCTCAGAAAAGGCTGCAGGTCTCATCTCAAAATCTGTCCACCACAGGTCACCGGGCAGTGCCACACAGAGGGAAACCCGCTGCGACTGGGGCTACGGGGTGACAGCCACGTGAATAATGAAAGTGGGGCTGAGCGCCACAAAGTGTTCTCTCTCGCCAGACGTGAGCCCTGAGGGCTGTAAATCTTGGGGGAGGCCTCAAGTAGGTCCTTGCGCTGGTGCCACCTATTCCTGGGTGGGGTGGTGTCGTCACCTGTGCCACCGCCCTCGCTGGCAGAGCAGCCGGGGAGGCGCAGCCCCATCCTTGAGCCCAGCCGCGCTTACGTCGGCAATGCTGGCACAGGGAAGGGTTTGCTGGGAAATCAAGGGGATTACTCACGTATCTCCTGCGAGGAGAATCCAGCTTCAAGCAGGTGAAGTTGGCAGCGCTGGTGGTTAGATAGAGTTTTCCATTATATGTTCCTGGTTGAGCTGCTTCTAGTTTAAACTGTTCAGGTGCTTTAGTTTCCAAGTTTGTTCGTTTCCTTGGCTGACATTTTTATTATTTTCTTTTTAAACTGGCAGGGTTGTTCAGCTATTTTTGAAGGGCCTTGGAGAAAAGGGTTATTGTAAAATAACATTTTAATCTCCGTAGTATTTTCTTCTCCTTATATCACTGTATTAATG
Source organism: Peucedramus taeniatus (assembly GCA_013400575.1). NCBI lineage: Eukaryota > Metazoa > Chordata > Aves > Passeriformes > Fringillidae > Peucedramus > Peucedramus taeniatus. The sequence goes on along the minus strand of WBNO01028755.1, from coordinate 433,312 downwards.
TATCAATATCTTTATATCAATGTATCCAGTTTCAAGGTATTCCAGCTTTGGAGTACACGTGAAAGGTTTGGTTTCTTTGTGTATTTTTGTTTGGTTGGTTTTTTTGTTTTTTTTTATTTTCCCCTGTCCCTATGAAAATCTGTTGGACTTAATGCAGAGATAAGCTTTGAAAAACGGCTTTGATGGTTTTGAAATTTTTCTGTTTGTTCCCCTCCCTGTTTTGTCGCTTAGATCTTTTAGTATCTTTTTCCCAGTGTGGCCTTGATTTCAGCTTTATTCAGTTCTTATCTCAATACAGCACTGAAGGTGCTCATGGAGTATCCTATAAGGGGAGGCAGAGTGAAAGCTACCGATAAGGCACAGTGACAACTACATTAAATTCTCCATATATTTTGGACTTGAAAATGTGCAGGGCCGGAGCTGTGAGGGGGCGGGTGGGGAGGAATATCCTAACAGGAGGATTCACTTCTTTGTGCTACATGCCGTATTTCTGAGCAATGCTTCCAATCACGTCCCTCAGGAAGCAGATTAGCATCAATCCCTAAATCCCCTCCATTTTGTGATGGGGTACGGGGAGAGGCTCTGCAAGTTCATGTCTTGCACAGAACACGGAGCGAAGGGTGGGCGCCTGTCTCCAGCGAGAGGGACGGCACCCGTGCAGACTCAGCCGACGGCACCAAGTTCACCTGCGCCGCTCTCACCCAGCTGGGAGCCACTGCCGACACGGGATGGGGGCACTGTGGTGGCGGGGAGCTTGTCCCTGTCCCATTGCCCTGTTCAGAGGGAAGCGTGGGGTCCCTGTGCTGGGGGGCGGCTGCGCTCGCTTCCAGCGGCCACTCCAAGCGGCTCCTGCTGCCGCCGCCGTCCCTCCGTCCCCGTGCACCCAGCACTGGACACCTTCAGCCGCGCTACGGGATACGGGCAGGGCCTGGGGCGAGATGCGGCCGCGGGAAAGGTCCCTGTCCGGCGTTCCTTTATTTGTTTTGTGGGTAAAAACCACACACACACAAAAAAAAAAGATTAAAAAAAAAGGGGGG